>OZ025240.1:64213638-64658638 GCA_964019155.1 Osedax fenrisi | reverse complement strand
CCTCTGCAATCTCAATAATATTATTATCAGATGACCAGTTTAATTCGGGTGTGGGATTAGATTGACATTCTTATTAAACTTTCATGTTATAAAATATCGCATACTTCTATCCCCGTAAAATATTATGATCCACTTTATATACTATATATCCTACTCAAATATATATATATACATAAATATTTACTTATAGCATGTAAGTATTATAGTAATACCACAAACTCATTCGAATAATAATATCAAACAAATTATTCAACTTCCATCTCCTACAGAAGAAAAATAATTACTATTCAATATCTATTAATTACTTATATTTACTTTGACTATATTATATCTAAACTTGGATAGCTCTTTTCTCAGCCATTTTCTATGCGTAATGTCAACGATAATTTCTCTAAAATATTTCTCCAAATGCAAACTTTTAAACTCATCTTCCATAGGTATTCGTATATTCTAAATTCGATATATCAATATTAGTTAATAGATTAATCTTATATTACATTTTAATTTATTATTTATTCTATTCCTATATTTGATATTATTATAATAATACCATATATAGAAATAGATATAGGGGAAAGTAACCTAATACGAACACTTTAACAATAAATAGTCTTAAAATGTTATGATTATAGATATTATTGTGATTTTTAAATATTATTTAATGTTGTTATTCAATATATAATGGGGGTGTCCGAATTCGGTACCCATGTCCGAATACTTACACCCTGTGTTATAATACGGACACCTTATACACCACTATATAAACTCTATATTATTGATGAACCAATCATTAATGAGATAAATTACAATTACATTATTTATAATTAATTTTTATGAATAATTTAATATATTTAATTAGTTAATAATTTATTTATTTTTATTATTTTTTTAATTAATAATACAAATTAAGTATCTAAATAATAACATTTTTAGATTTAGTTTCATTGGTGTTATTAATATTATAACGCACGCGACTTTTTATGAAAATCAGAATAGTTCAACGCTTCGCGCTAATTGGTTATAATGTGTACATATTAATACATCTAGAGTGTATTACTATAGATATATGCTAATACTTAATTAATATTTGATAACAAATATAGAAATTATGTATATAATGTTTAGAATGTTTTTAATAAAATATTGTTATGTTTTATATCGATACCTATATTTAATTCTTGGAAGGTTTTATATTAATTTGACATTTTTTGTTCATAAATTTAAAAACGTAATAAAACAAATCAGTTTATTGGATATATCAGCACTATTTTGTATAATTACAAAATAAAAAATACTTATTTAGACTAATTATATAATTATGAATATTTTATTCAGTAACATTTTTGTGTGGGATTTATGGTTTCTGAGATACCGAGAGTGTCCGTATTCGGACACTTTCCGTATTAGGTTACTTTCCCCTATAGGGGAAAGTATATAAGGGAAATATGGGTAATGTGGCCACTTTTAGATAATGTTGTATAACTTTATAAATATTAGATCTAATACGATAATTTGTTCAATATAGATACATCTTATGATATGCAAGAGGACTGCCGAATCAATTTTTTACATTTTAGCATATCTAATTGAAATGATTAAGGTGGCCACATTACCCTCCATGGAGGGTAAGGTTGCCACCTAATGCGGGTAATGTGGCCACCTGAAAAGGTGGTATTAATCCACTAGATGGCGATAATTTATATCAAGTTTATTCCAATGATATCACATCAAGCATAGATTTATATACTGGCATTTCCATTAGATTTTATAGTTGATAGTTATAGTTGATAATTGGAGTTAAAAAATAGCACAATAATTAGAATTTATAAGCTTTAGTATTTTTTAAATCTAATTGATTATAGCTATATATGTAAGCTATATACGCATTTTATTAGTAAATTAAAATCAAATACAAATTTATACTTATCATGTTATATGATATCACCTAGGTTATATCATATAGTAGAATTATACTCCCTATCTGAACCCTCTTTATCCTGCTTCCAAATTAATGACATTAATTATATTAAATTTACGATTATGATTAAATATAAATATAAAATAGTACAAATATATTAACTATATTGAAATTATAATTTAACTATAATAATAGTAATATTTACATGTATGTAAACTTCTCTGAGTTACGATTGAGAATATATCCTTATTATTGTAGTGGACAACTCACATACATATTCAAGGAATGATGCATGTGGCGTAAGCCGTACATCTTAAAATAGGTGCCTGATACATGCGTCTTCAGAATTAAATATATATAATTTATATGTAGGGTGCTTTATTGGTTAATTTCTAGTAAGTCGATAGATTTTTTATGCATTTTCATTACATTCATTAAAATCGTTACATATCATATATCATTTATATCATAATATGATAGGTATTTTTTATAATAATTGTGTATAATATTAATATGATTTTTGTTACTATAATCAAAGATTTTGCGAAGCAAAGATATAACACTCCCTATGCATGCAATGTAATTTAGTAATATCCCCAACCGCTGCTAGCAGTAGTATCGAAATCACTGAAATAGATTTAGGTTCGGCTCTGTTTGCATACAACAATGTTTTCATTGCTCTATTAAATTACATGCAATATAAATTATCTTTTACTCACTAAATATATACTTATAGCATTTAAAACATACATATCATATTTGTTTATTATATATTAGTAATGAACACTTAGTTTTCATCATATAAATATTAATTTAAAGCATATTATTTAACATTTTAAAAGTGTATAGTTAAATACGAATTTACATTATAAACAACACATAGTTCCTAAAAGTAACCCGCTATAGGTGGCACTGGGGTATTTTGTATACAAATTCGAATTACACGATTTAGTGTAAGTGTTATATCTTTCCTTCAGAAAATTGTTGCTATAATCGTGTAACATATTATAATAATTATAATTATGAAATTAAAATTAAATTTCGTATGATTATTTGATTTTCATACGTTAAGCGTGTATTCATTTATTGACTTCATACATAATTAGATATAACATCTACATGTCTAATTAAATAATTGTATGAATTTCAAAATAATATTTAAATGTATTTATATAATACAAACTTGTAGAGAGTTATTCCTTCTGGATAATTACGTGTACTATTAGAACAACAGTCATCGATTAATTAAGCATTTTTAAATATTTAAAATAATAGCGTTCTTATAGTTGTCGTAATTTAGAATTATATAATGTATTATTTAATCAAATTAAATGTTGTAATTATATTGCAGTATATAATATAAATTAATATAAATGTGTATTTATCTAATTAAGTTGTAATATTTAAATATTAGTAATGAAATTAACCTAGATAATGCTATTTAAAATTGTACTGTTACATTTCACATTTTAAATTACTCATGTAAAGTATTATTTTATGTAATTAAAGTTTTTTATTATACTGTAATTTATATATTTAATACAATTTAATATAAATGTTTATTTTGATATAATTTAAATACAATTTATAAACAAATTTAAAATATCTAAGAATTTTAAAATATCACAGATAAAATATAATTTGAAATTACCTATATAAAGTATTATTTATCAAATTAAATGTTGCAGTTATATTTCGATATAAATATATAATATAAATGTTTATATTTATATAATCGAAATGCACATTATAAGCGTATATAGAAAAATTAAAACGATCTAAGAATTCAAAAGTTCACTGATAAATCGTAATTTAAAATTACCTATATAAAGTATTATTTAATCAAATTACGTAATGCAATTATAGTGCATTTTAAATATATAATATAAATAAATATAAATGTCAATTTTGATATAATAAAAATGCACTATATAAGCGTATATAGAAAAAATTAAAGCGATATAAGAATTTAAAAATACACCGATAAATTGTAATTTAAAATTACCTATATAAAGTATTATTTAAGCAAATTACGTGTTGCGATTATATTACATTATAAATATATAATATAAATAAATATAAATGTTTATTTTGATATAATCGAAATACATTTTATAAGCGTATATAGAAAAATAATCCAAATGTATGTAAAAAATAAATATTATTTATTTAAATATTTGTTATGAAATATCATGTGTCACGTGATGTCGGCCATCTTAAGTTTACAACAATTAAAGATCAAAAATCCCCATTCCAGGCACCATGTATGACCATGAAAAACCACGTGACTACCGATCTATGTAAACTATAAATCTATGACATCAAGTAACATTTACAAAACACACGCAATTGTGATAAATTAATGCTTTTTATTTTAACTTTATAAATTTATATATAAATTACTATATTGATTAATAGGCTATATCATAGTATACCATTAAACTTACTTATTATGTTATTAATATGGAAAAAGTAATTTCAGCAGTAAATGACTGTATACATATATGACATATATGTCATAACAATATGGCGATATAATACCTAGATCAAATAGTAATTTAGAAAGATAACTAATTTATATTATCTGATTTCTATATATATATATATATATATATATATATATATATATATATATATATATAGAACCGTTTATATATATATAATTGTATACGTACATATATTATACCAAAATATATTAAAATTATATCATATCAACATTAATACAAATTATTTTTATAATTACATAATATGAGGTAAAAAAAAGTGAAATGTAATATACAAATAAGCCAATAAACAAGTATAAATGAAATATATAAAGCACAGTTAAATTAAATACATAAAATAAAATTAAGTTTATTTAATTCTTTAGAAAATCGATATCCTAAAATGTTAAAATAGTAAAATGTATTATATAATGTATTAACATGAAATTGATTTATTTATTTATTTATTTTAAATCTAGTTTAATATATTTCATTATAAATATATTAGTATATAATACATATGATGATGATGATATTGAGTTTATTAGCACTAAAATAGGGTCATGTAGACCCCTTCGCTCGTGCGGGAAGAAAATAATAATAAAATAATAGTAATACGATAATAATTTGATAATAATATACATTCAATATACAACGGAAAAACAATAATAAACAATATAAAGGACTATTATATACTACAGTCTGCATTGATATGGTGTAGTTGTATATACTACAGACTGCATTGATATAGTATAGTGTTATATAATAATAAGATAATAATAATACAATAACGATTTAATAATGATATAAATTTAATATAACACGGATACAAATAATAAGTTGGATGATTTAATGATTATGGGTAGAGAGAAAAGAAGAAGTAAGATTTATAAATCTTTTGTGGGATCTAATAGAACGAATGGTAGGAGGGAGGGAATTCCATAGAGTTGGACCGGAATTTTTAAAAGCTCTAGAATTTAGGGAAGTTTTACTAGAGTTCTGGGAGATAAGTAGAGGAGCATTTTGGTAACGAAGAGAAGATAATATAGTACGTTTTTTAATTAGATCAGAGATATAGCTAGGGGTAAAAGAATATATTGATTTATGGATTATAGATAGTATACGTAATTTACACCTGAGGGAGAATGGTAGCCACATACGAGATGATTGATGAGATGTTGTAGTAGAGTGATCCAGTCGAGTTAAACAGTAAGTAGTACGTATTGAGGAACGGATAATCCGATTAAGTGGAGCAGTAGCTTTAGCAGGAAGTAAATTCAGTAGGGAAGAACAGTAGTCAATACGTGAAAGTACAAGAGCATTAATTAGAGTTTTAGTAAGGTTTCTGGAAAGTGATGTCCGTATTTTTTTAATTCTGAAGAGATGAAAGTTGGATGATTTTGTAATGGATGATATGTGATTCTTAAATGATAATTTGTCATCAAATACTAATCCTAGGTTTTTGGAGGAATGAGAAGGAGAAATAATCATGTTATTTAGAGTAAAGTTTGGAAAGGAAGTTTCAGAAGTAGATATGTTAAGTACAGTAGTCTTAGAGGAATTAATTAGTAGTTTATTGGAGAGGAGCCATAATCTTATGGAGTTAGCACACTCGATTAATTCAGAGTTAATGGTATTATGAGAATTTATAGGGAAAAAGGTAAACAGTTGGATATCATCAGCAAAAATATGGTAGTGGATATTTGGAAATTTCTTAATTAGATCAGCAATAGGGCGGATATAAATAGAAAAGAGGGATGGACATAGAACAGATCCTTGGGGAATACCGTGGTTAAGAGGAGAAAGAGGCGAGTAAGATTTGTCAATCATAATAGAGATATTCCTGTTAGTGAGATATGAAGTAAACCATTTTAATGCTAAGCCAGATATACCCATTAAAGTAAGTCGCGAGATTAATATGTTATGGTCCAGGGTATCAAAAGCAGATGATAGATCAAGTAGGATTAGCTGGCAACACGTGTTGCTATTTAAGGTAGATAATATAGTGTCAGTAATACGTAGGAGAGCTGTTTCGGTTGAATGACCCTTACGAAAAGCGCTTTGAAACGGGTCGAAAAGATTATTTTTATTTACATGGGCTATGAGTTGTTTGGAAACAATTCTTTCTAATATTTTACTTAATAAGGGTAGGTGGGAGATCGGGCGATAATTGCTAAATGAGTTTGGGTCTAAGTTTTGTTTTTTTAGAATAGGGGATATTATGGCAGTCTTGAGACAGGGTGAAACTTGGCCAGAGTTTAGTGAGTTCGCAATAATATCCAAGAAAATAGGAGAAAATAAGGGTGAAAGTTTGTGATATAATGATAAAGGTAGGGGATCAGTGGGGGAGGTACAGTGAGATTTCATGAGTAGGTCATTTACTTCATACAGTGAAGGAATAGTGAATGTACTTAATGAGTCAATATGATGGGTAATATATATGGTAGGATTGAGTATGAGTTGAGTAGATGCGCAAATAATATTATTAATGCTTGCAATTTTATGGTTAAAGAATTTTTCAAAAAGAGAACACAGTTGAAAATTTGACGTGTTAGGTAAAATGGGGAGGATTTTTTCATCTGGAGGAGAGAGAATTTTATTTGCTATTTTAAATAATTTGCGAGGATTGGAGGATATCAATGCTATCTTTTTGTTATAATAGATAGATTTTGAACGAGATATAGTAGATTTGTAATTTTTTCTAGCTAGTGATAGTGCTAATTTAGTTTCAGTAGAAGGATTTTTAAGAAATTTCTTCTCAAATTTTCGAACACTCTTCTTGAAGATGAAAAGTTCGTGGGAGAACCAGGGAGAAAAAGGGCGGTCGGTAATTAATGTAGTTTTTGTAGGTGCATGTATATTGATAATATTTAGGAGAGTGGAGTTTAGGAGTACCGGACAGAGGGAAGTTGAAGAAGAGATCTCAGTTTTGATATTGTTTACAAATCTTGGTAGGTCGATAGACTTAACATCTCTATATGTAATACGTTTTCGTTTAATATTTGTGAATTTTAGATTTATAGAGAATTCAATAATAAAATGATCAGTTAGTAGTTCAATTTTTTGAAAGGAGTTAGGGTTTATACATCTAATAAGAGGACTGTATAGGGGTGTAAATATCATATCAAGTGTATTGCCACTAGAATGGGTAGGAAATGATATATGTTGGCACAAGGAAAGAGACTCAGTTAGGAGTTTAAAGTCACCATGGGGATAGATGGGAGAATTATAGTGATAGTTTAAGTCACCAAGAACTATTGGTAGATAGGTTGAAGATGAAGGAAGTTTATGGATAAAATCATGAAATTCATCAAAGAATAAACTGGTTTCAGGTTTTGGGGGACGATAGATAACGGTAAGATGTAGAGTTAAGTTAGGAAGCTTGAGGGTCAGCGAAATACAATCACTATATGAAAAGGGGGGGAATGAAATGGATGGAGATAGGTAAAAATCATTACGTATCATAAATCCTACCCCACCACCACGGCCCATTTGTCGTGGAGCGAGATAGAGTGTATATCCAAAGTCCAAGATGGAGGCAAATATATCAGAGTCATTATTAGAAATCCAGGTCTCAGTCAATGCGATTATAATAAATTTTTGTAATTTAAGGTATGGGAACAGAAGGGATATATTTGATCTCAAGGAGCGAATATTGATCAAGGCTATATTAGAGGATAGTCAGGCTTGAGAGGAAGAATTATTTATAAATGATTTCTTATAGTGATCAAAAGAATCAAACCATTTTGTTAGATCAGATTCAGGGATGAGAAAAGGGGGATATGAAAGAGGATTTTTTTTATCCCTAAGTTCAAATGTTTGGGAACGATTATTAAAAAATACTTTATACAAAATGGGCGTGAGTTTTTGTTTTAGGGCATGATATAGTACCTTACCAAGAAGTCTAGTAGAGTCAGGTAAATAATGACGAATAAATATATGCTTAAAATTACTATGTGGTGAGATTTTTAGAAGGGAGGAGAAACATATATCACGAGCAGAAATATTAGTGAAACGTAATATAGCAGTACTGGTAAGAAATGAGGCAGAAGTAATATAAGAATGTGGAAGTTTTATATAGTCAATTAATGATACTATGAAATTATAGTTAACTTCATAAGGAAGAAGGTGTTCAAGTACTAGTATGAGGGAATTATCTATGGAGCGTATGGATGAAGACTTTGAGGAAGTTGAACTAGATAATATAGGGGTTGGTGTGTGATTTGAGGAAAATTTTAAGTCCATTAGCTTTGGAATGTTTCTAGAAGTATTATCATTGGGCTGGGTATTAGCATTATGCTTGGGCTGGATATTAATAGTCGTAGTAGAAGAATATATATCAGATGTTATATTTGGCGTTACCTTGGAACAAGTATTATGTATAGATTTGTCAGTTAAAGTAGAAGGTGAATATGGCATAGTAATGGGTGGAGTAGTTGTATGATTAGTCGAAGGAAACTTATTTAAGGCTAGGCATGAGGAACATGAGAAGATGAAGTTAGATGAATTAAATATAGCAATAGCATAAGCGGGAGGGGGGTTTTTAGAATGAAACCAGGATTTAGAAATAATAGCTGCGGGGTATAAACAATTATAATGTAAAATAGATGGACATGTTTTACATTTGAGATAATATTCGCATGCGGGAAGGTTACAATGTGAACAATTTGAGGACATGGTATACTTGAGATTGTGGGATTAAATTGAATGAAATAGATAATAATAAATATAATAATAAATGTATAAAAACTGGTCGTAACAGGGATATTTTTGAAGAAGTTTGGTATTCAGTCCGTTTTGCTATATGACGAGTTGACTTGACAAGCACCGGTTGACTTTAGTAGGCTCCTGGTATGCTTGGTGGCAGCCGGGCAATGATGGTCCGATTGTCTGAGATGTAAGGCAGTGTATCGTCCGAGGTAGAATTGATGGATCTGTATGTAAGTAAATACAGCAGTAGACTATCTAGGTGTAAGTTGGTAGCTAACCTCAAATGAAGGTTGGTAGATCCGACTACCAAAAGCAAATTCCCAAGGGAGATCCACGGGAGAATATCAGTTATAATATTATTATAAACTACTAGTTAATTAATTTTATAAATAGTAAATAATGTAGCTAAGTATGAATATACATAAACAGTATGTAATATATATTTGAATTTAATTAATTTATCGAATTTATAATTCTATTATCTTTGTGATTATTATTTATTTTTTAGGATTTTTATTTTGTTATAATAAAATGTAAACAAATACTAAATATAATTATATCTAAATAAGATATGATTATAATTTAAAGACAACTATTATGTATTTCAAATAAGTTGGATATTAATATTTAATATATATTAATATAATAGATAATATAAAAAATAAATGAATACGTACTTATCTTTATAATAATAATACAATTAAAAGATATTTAAAAGCTAAGCAGTTATTACCACAACTATATATTGGTTGCTATGTAAACAAAGTCGTGACATATACATATATACAAATACAAATAAAACTTTATGTATAAATAAGTTCATACGCATATGTTTTATACACACACATATATATATATATATATATATATATATATATATATATATATATATATATAGGTTATCATATTATAATTGTTATTCATTACATATGTATTTATATTTAAACATATATTAAGTATATATTATATTATATATACTTAATACTATACAATATACTTAATACTTTACACGTACTACAATTACTTTACGCACTATAGTGCGTGTAGTATACTACAACTATATATATATATATATATATATATATATATAAATATATATGTATAAAACATATATGTATAAACGTATGTATTCGTAAAGTTGTATATATATATATATATATATTTCTTTATAATTGTGTTAATAGATGATTAAATATACTAAATTAAATTTAAAAGTTTATACCACGATTATAATATGTATGGAAATATATGTCTAAGGTTATGATATAGTAGATGTTGATTCTATCAACGTTTTAACATAATGACGCACGCAATTTTATCAAAATATAAAAATATTTATTTCTTATCATATGATTGGCTTAAATCATATGGCTGATCATATGATTGGTTTAAATCATTATGAAGTGGCCACATTACCCGCTAAATAGTGGCCACATTACCCACTTATAGGTATCACGCTATATACACTATATAATAATACATAATATTTATTAAAATAAATGGATTACACACTTTGTTGTAATTAAATAGTTCTTTACTATATAACTTAACTTTTCAATTTATATTATATATTAGTAATTTAATATATGTTTTACTAAACTTTTATTTCAATTTTTTAAAAAGTAAATCGATTTTTTTGTATTTTTTACATCATTTTTTTTTATTAATTGATATACAAATTATTTTTAATTATTTGAACAATGCTTACCAATGCGCATATTTCATGCCTATATATTTTTTTTTGATTGGACTTATAGTTTATGAGATACGCCAAGTGGCCACATTACCCTCATGGCCACATTACCCATCTTTCCCCTATATATATATATATATATATATATATATATACAACTATAGTTGATATACTATTACATACTAGCAGTGATGGGCACTGGTATTTTTTTGTGCAAGTATCGGCGATCCCGATCCTATATTTATTCTCTTATTCGATCCTTTTCCCGATCCCGATCCTCCATTCGTTACCCTTTTTCATAAATTAAAAAATATAATAATAAAATCAGTTTATTGGATATATCAGCAATATTTTGAATAATTAAAAAATAAAAAATACTTTGTTAGACTATATATATAATTATGAATATTTTATGTAGGATTTATGGTTTCTTAGATACCGAGAGTGTCCTTATTCGGACATTGTCCGTATTCGGTTAATTTCTCCTACTAGTATATAATATATAGCACAAACATAATTTATTTATATAATATATAAATATGTAGTATTATATTACTTTATTATACATCTTATAGTGATGTAAAACTAATTCCAAACCCCCTTTTTTATTTATCAAGTAGGGGAAAGTCCCCGATTACCGACCTCCTCCTATTACCGACCCTCTCACGTATCTCAGTAACTATAAGAGATATCAAAAAATAATATATACACGAACTGTTTGTAATTTAATGATACATATGAATAAGTATTTTGTTTTAACAAATATTTAATCCTACAATTGTTATTTGATAAAATGTAATATTCTGTTTTTACTTTTTAAATATTTGAATAATAACTTTTTTTAAATCATTGTAAATACTTTATTAATTAAAAGAAAACTTAATACTGCACATAATATTGTAGATCAATAAAATGTTTATAAATATTATAAAAATAATTTAATTTGAATTACTATTAACCAACATATCTTAATTATAGCAACCCATATGATTTTCCTAATACCGACCCCCTAAATTACCATAATACCGACCCCCATGTGATTTATAATATCCAATCAAAATAGATCAGTATTTTACTTTAAAATATGTCATAAGTTGTTTGTTTATCATTGATATAGATTAAGGATTCATGATTCCATTATATTATATACATACTGATTAATAACTAAATATTAAATAATAATATATACTATTTTAGTGCTGTAAAATTTCAAATCTCAAATATCAAATCTCAAATCTTTTTTTTCCGGTTCGGTTCAAATCTTTAATTTTCGGGTATTTGGAAAGATTTGATGGTCTCAAATCTTTATTTTAAATTAAGTTTCGGTTCGGGTATCATGTCGGGTAATTGTTCGGGTAATGATCGATTAACATAATTATGTAATAAGTTTCTTTCAACTATTTTAAAATATCCATTAAAATGTTTAGATACTATTAATTCGATATCAGTTATGCCACCTATATGATAATATATTTAAACTAGAATAATGTTATCAAGACATCGACACCGTTTCATTAATTTATTATCCATTAATAACAATATTTAAAAATTAATACATATATTATGCATAATCCTGAAGGAATACCATTAGATTAAGTTTAAATGATTTATACTCTGTATTAATATAAAAATGTTAATTCATAAACCGTTTAAAACTATATTTGTCTACAAGTACATTTTGAATAAATATTTGACACTATGGTATATATATATATAAATATATATATATATATATATATATATATATATATATATATATATAATACTAGATATATCTACTAGATATATAGTCTAAATATACTATTTATATTTAGCCTTCTATATATATATATATATGCTATAGAATATATGCCATATATGGTGTATATAGTATATAGGATTCCTCTTACACCTTTACTAAATACTATATACTGATATATATGATTATTAGAATAGTAACGTATTCAATAATTAAAGTAATTAATAATTATTTATTGTTAATTATTCAATTATAATTTATTAATTAATAATTGTTTATAAATTAATTATTATTATTATTAATTAATAATAATTATTTATTAATTATTATAATTATTTATTAATTATTATAATTATTTATTAATTATTATAATTATTTATTAATTATTATAATTATTTATTAATTAGTATAATTAATAATTAATTTAATTAATAATAATTATTTATTAATTAATTTATTATTATTAATAATAATAAATTAATTAATATCTAATTTTTTTCTTCGTTAACTTATTTTAAAATATTATTAAAAGATTTGAAGTTCTCGAGAACATACCTAAATATGAGAGATTTGAAGTTCTCGAGAACTTGATATTTTTTTAAAGATTTGAAGTTCTCGAGAACAACAATTTTAAGATTTGAAGTTCTCGAGAACAACCAATATTTGAAATTTTACAGCACTAGTATTTTACTTTAAAATATGTCATAAGTTGTTTGTTTATCATTGATATAGATTAAGGATTCATGATTCCATTATATTATATACATACTGATTAATAACTAAATATTAAATAATAATATATACTATTTTAATATAATTACTATAAAGTTTAAATTTAAATTTAATATTACTATTAAAACATAAATTCAATAAAAAAATAATTGCGTATATGTTATAATTAATTATATTTATTAATATCTACTATGTTGATTGGATATTATAATACTAAAAGTATGTATACCACGATTATGTTAGGGGGTCGGTAATAGGGGATGGGGGTCGGTATTAGGAACAGGTATCCGATTACCGACCCCCCTATTTATTCTTGTAAATATAATTATATCACAAATTTAAAATAGCCACATTATTCATTACCATAATATTACCCTATTTACAAAATTTCAAATAAATATATTTGAAATAATATTATTATATAATATTGAATACGTTATTACAAATAATCATTTAGGGGTCGGTAATCGGGGACTTTCCCCTAAATAAAATTCAATTTGCCTTATAAAGTCATTTTGTCATATAAAGTACATATAAATGATAACTATATATATTTAAAAAAAAATACTTTATCTTTATCTCAGTAATTTGGTCCTTTTAAAAGATCCATTTTCACCTATCTTTGACATGTAAATACTACGAAGTGTCCACCTTAATGATATATTGAATATATTAATCATTTTGCAGAGATAAGATTGTGTATAATAAATATATAATTTTAATTATTTCAATAGTTCTTTTTAATTTATTAATTTATAAAATATTTTATTACAATTATTTAAAATAGTATAATATATATATATATATATATATATATATATATAGGAATACATTGAATTGTTATATATTTGTTAGTTATTACCCGGGTTATTACTAGAATGACACTATTGATATACTTCTAAATTATGAATACCTTGTTGCATATATTTGATTGAACATAACAATCCTTCATTATCACCAACACTCTTTAGTTCAGAATCTGAACTTCAGATACACGAATATATGAATATAAACTATTATATCTACTTTCTTAACACTGAAAAGTCTTCAAACTTTACATACTTTTCTGATTCTTTTTGAATTTGGTTCTTAATTTATAATTATTTCTTGTATTTTCACTGTAATATAGATCCTACTTATACATTTTGTTCTTCTTCTATATTTTGATTATCATTATATTTATTAAATCATCACCATCTTGTAAGTTTAGTGATTTTGCTGGAAGCTATTTCTCAATTAGAATAACAAAATGTCAAATATCATACAACTTCTACAAATAATTTATATATATATATTATATATAAGCTATATAATAAACATTTACGTATATTGGGTAATTCAAAGATTTTCAGAAGGAAATATGATTAATTGAAATAAAAATGACACTAGCGCAAATGCGACTAGTATGTGAACTAACATCTATTTTTGGATTCGTATCTGTTTACATGTACATTCGAAAAAGAATACCCTAATATAATCATAAATTAAGATATGTAGATATCCTATAAAATTCGATATATATCGAAAATAAGTAGTTCGAAAAAATATTATTTGGAGATTTCAAAAGTGAATTCATCAAAATGTTACCATATTTGTAAAGGTCAAAAGTAGATCGACTCAGTCATTGTTATTTACATCCGGATGTACATGTAAACTTTCAATGTTGTGAAAATATCGTAATTTTAAAATATATTTTTTTAAATATAATTCACATATATATTATAATATTAAAAGTATATTAGTCTGATAATTAGATTAATTACCTTATGAATTAATAATATTAAATATAACTTAAAATAATACACGTGCATCCATCTAGTGGTTGGTATGGAAACTATATAAAAATAATTACATAGCTTAGATAGGGAGTGAAACATCTTTGCTTCGCAAAATATTTGGGTAGGTAATTGTTATAAGTTAGTTATATGGTTTTATATAGCAATAATAACTAACATCGATTCCATTAATGACTGGTTGAGTTCAGAGGGCGATCATTGGCATGGATCCCAAAGATCATGACTGTAGTATGAATGTAGGATTTCTGCTCCATATAACATCTCTCCCGTTATCTAAAAATTGCTAAAATGGTGATTACAATTCAACTTCCTGAATTTTCGTCCCCAAAGGGCCTTTTGCCCTTCCGTCTGTAGAAAAGCTTCTACAGACCTCGTCCTCTCTCCGCTCGTCTTTACAAGTCGAGCCGCTGAGGTCGACTCCTTACTCTGGAAGACCTCCTGACTGATGGTGACGTTGTATCGTGGATTAGCGATTCCCTTGTCGTTATTTCGGGTTGGTGTTGTACCATATCCTCTCCTATTATCTCTTCTGGTTCCTGAGCTTCTACTGGTGCTGATTTCTCAAGAATTATTTCTTGATTCTCCCAATCCTTCTCTGATTTCTCCTCACAGCTTCCTCTGTTTCTAATATGGTTTATGTGTCTTCTTATTCTTCTACCATCCTTTAGTCTAATCCAGGCTATTGAGTTAGATATATCTTCGATACTGCCTTCGACCCAGGCTCCTTTTTTTCTGAAATATACAGCTAAAACGGTCTCACCCGGTTCAAATTTTGTCTTTCCTTCCGCCCATTCCACCTCTTCTGTCGGCCTTATTGCGTCTAAATTTGATCGAATCATCCGGTTCATCAACATTTCGCATGGTGATTTTCCTGTGGTCGTATGAGGAGTCAACCGATATCTTAACAGGAATGTGTTGATCCTATGTTGGATATTTCCTTCCCCTTCTGAACTCTTCATGGCCTTTTTGAAAGTCTGCACTGTACGCTCTGCCAGTCCATTTGATGCCGGGTGATAGGGAGGCGTAAACAGGTGTTTAATTTGTTTAGTTCTCAAGTACTCAGCAAATTCTTCGCTGCTAAAGTTTGTTCCGTTATCCGATACTATGACCTGTGGAATACCGTGGGTTGTGAAAACTTTGTCCATCTCTTCTGTGGTTCTTTTTGAAGTCACGGTCAGCATTGGTATCACTTCTATCCATTTTGAATGCGCATCTACCATGATCAAAAACATTTGCCCAAGAAACGGCCCTGCAAAATCAACATGTAATCTTTGCCAACTTGTCTTAGCTTCCGGCCACGCATCATATGTGCAACTACTATGATTTCTCACGGCCTGACATCCCGAACACTCTCTGAAAATGGCTTCTATATCGACGTCTAAAGATGGCCACCAGTAATAGCTCCGGGCAAGCCCTTTCATCCTGCTGATACCTGGGTGACCTTCGTGTAGTATAGTCAGTATCCCCTTTTGCATCTCCAGAGGTACCACAACTCTCGGCCCCCACATAATCAATCCTGATTCTATAGCTAATTCCTCTTTTCTTCTAAAGTAACTTTTTAATTGAGTCGGTACAGGTTCCTTCTCGGGCCATCCCCTTTCAATATATCTCCAAATTCTCTGAAGTTCCTCGTTGTTCTTTGTAGCCATCTGTGTTTCTTTAATTCCTACAGATCCTGCCATTTCTTTCAACATAAATATTATCTCTGAGGGTATCGGAATTTCTCTATTATCCTCTCCTGTTGCCTTTATCGGTAATCTGCTCATAGCGTCTGCATGTGGAATTTCGCTTCCTGGTAAATATAGAAACTCGTATTCGTATGTTGATAATATCAACGCCCATCTCTTTACTCGACCTGATACCATCGTGGGTAATTCTTTTTCCCCCCCCAAACAGTTGTCGAAGAGGTTGGTGGTCATTAGCAATAATGAATTTATGTCCAAACAGATATCTATGGAATTTCTTTACCGCAAAAATTACTCCTAGGGCTTCTTTTTCGATCTGTGAGTAATTTCATTCCGCTGGTGCTAGCGTTCTTGAAACGAATGATATCGGCCTTTCTGTTCCATCTTCCATTATGTGTGACATTACGGCTTCTATCCCGTATTGCGAGGCGTCACAAGTTAATATAATTTTCTTACCTGCATCAAAATGAACCAATAGGTCGGCATTCAATAACCTCCTCTTAGATTCTACAAATGCCTGCTGACACTCTTTCGTCCAGCGTGAATTCTTTCTTAATAACATGTGTAATGATCCTAATAGATCCGACATATTCTTCAAAAAATTGCTATAATAGTTTAACATACCCAAGAAAGCTCCAATTGGGTGATATTTTGGGGTACCTGGGCTTCTTTAATAGCTTCCATATTTCTTGGTACGGGTCTAAGCCCATCTTTATTTATTAAATAACCCAAGTATTCAACCTCGTCCTTCATGAAGTGGCATTTCTTCTCTTTAACTCGTATTCCTGCATCTTCTAATCGTTTTAGTACCAGTGATAAATTATTATGATGTTCTCCTTGGGATGCTCCTGTTATTAATATGTCATCTAAGTATCCGCAAACATGCTTTATCCCTTTTAATAAATTATTCATGACTCGTTGGAACATAGCAGGTGCTGAGGCTATTCCAAAACATAATCTATTGTATTGAAACAACCCCAGATGGGTGTTAATAGTGGTTAACGGTTTGGATTCTCTGGCTAATGGCATCTGCAAATATGCATTAGATAAATCCAGCGTTGTAAAAGTTTTCCCCCCAGCTAAGTTTGCATACAAATCATCTATTCGTGGTATCGGGTAGCAATCTAGTTTGCAAACTTTGTTTAAGGTTATCTTATAGTCTCCACATATCCTCACAGTCCCATCCCTCTTCAGTATCGGTACAATGGGTGTTGCCCACTCCGAATTGTTCACTTCCTCTATGACTCCTTCTTCTTTCAATCTCAACAATTCCTCTCCTACTTTATCTTTCATGGCATAGGGCACGGACCTTGCTTTAAAAAACTTAGGCACTGCACTTTTATCTGGGTATAATTTCCCTTCTACCCCCTTCATTGTTCCTAGTCCTTCCTTGAATACACCTGGGAATTTTTGTTTCCCCTGGCCTTCGTCGTTACTTCTCAATGAATTACATGCCAACTCTCCCCGCCAGTCTAGTCATAGTTGCTTGATCAGGTCCCGACCCGCTATGTTCGGAACGTCCCCCTGTACCACGAATAATCCCACTCTTTGATTATTTCCTATATCCACCTCTATTTTACCTAGCACATCTACCATCTCTCCTGTGAATGTTTTCAATTTTGTTTTCGACTTCCTTAGTTCTACCTTCTGTTTCCCTCTGCGCAATCTCGCCAAGGTTTGTTCAGAAATTATCGAAACGGCTGCACCCGTATCCACTTGTAGTTTACATTTTACGTCATTTAGCTTAATAGTGCTGAAAATGACTCCGTTGTTTCCTGTTTCAATGTTAAACATGCTGTAAATATTCTCTCCATCTTCCTAGTTGTCGTACTCCCTACTTACCACATTAGTTTCTTGGTTTCCTCCCTTACATACATTTTTTAGGTGTCCTACTTTCCCACAGGCAAAACATTTTGCGTTTTTAAAACGACAATCTTTCTTGTCATGACCTGTACGTCCGCATATTCTGCACTTTTCTTTGTAAGGGGTCTTTTGATAGTCGGTGTTTTCTTTCTTGACTACATGAATTTCAGGCATTTTCTCCTGATGCTTCTCCAATGTAACCATATTCTTTTCAGCTAGTTCTACTCCAATACTTATTTCCACTGCCTTTTTAAGAGTTAGATTGCCTTCAGATAGCAACCGTCTCTGTATCCTGTTATCTCTTATACCACAGACGAGTCTATCTCTTATATGCTCTTCTAGTTTATCACCATAGTTACATAACTCGCTAAGTCTTCTCAACTCTGCGACGTAATCCGCCGTCGATTGGTTTAAACTCCTATCGCAGGTATTAAAGCGAAATCTCTCTACAATCTCGCACGGTTTTGGTTCGAAGTGCTTTTTTAACGTTTCTGTAATGACGTTAAACTTAGCGTCCATAGGCTTACTTGGTAATAATAAGTCCCGTAAAAGTTTATAAGTCTTTGCCCCTATTGAAGTTATAAATATGGATTTTTGTTATATCTCTTTTTCAATCTCATTTGCTATGAAGTAGGCCTCTACTCTTTCCATGTAACTAGAGAATTGTTCCTCTTCTGCTCTGAACTCTCCTAGTTGCCCGTAATTACTCATAATTATTTTCTAAATTTTTATTTAAAAATAATAATTATTTATTTTAATATCTATTTTTAACTTTATAATTATTATAAATTATTATACGTTTCCAATTATAATTATAAATTATAATTATATATAATTTATATACTATCTATATAATATAAAGTATACTTTTTTTAATAAAAATAATTACAATTTCAATTATAAATTTTACTTTAAAATTTATAATTTTGCGCACGAATTAACTTCTTTAATTTCGCTTTTTGTACAATTCTACTTAATTTCGCGTTTATCATATACCTCTATTTAATTGTATATTTATAATTTTCCTCGTCGCCAATTGTTATAAGTTAATTATATGGTTTTATATAGCAATAATAACTAACATCGATTCCATTAATGACTGGTTGAGTTCAGAGGGCGATCATTGGCATGGATCCCAAAGATCATGACTGTAGTATGAATGTAGGATTTCTGCTCCATATAACAGTAATACAATTTAATCCCAATACAAGTCAATGATAATAAAGTATATACTTTCAAATATGCTATGATTATTTTAGAGTTTGTTCTTAAACTTTTAACTCCATAAAACTATTTGCATCATTTTAATTAGGCACATTGCCTACACATTGCCATAAAATATTCTAAAGCAAACTTTATCTCATTTTAATGTATTATATATCTCACTGGTTATTGATTGTATTATATGGATTATAAGGTTTATAGGATTATAACCTATATAATAGGAATTTTATATTTTTTATAATACTGTTAAACATTTAGTATATACTATTATATAATAATCTTCTATAAATATCAATATATCAATATCCTACATTCATTATTTTTTATAATTATCTACAACAACTAAGTGAAATTTATGATGGTAGCAATGCAAAATAGTGTATTTTTCGATATAGTGGATTATTTATTCTGCATTGAATTCCACTTCATGCCTTGCCATCATAGTGAACATAATAGATAAAGTAATAAGTAAATTTTTCTTATATATATCTGCATCTATAGATGCAAATATATATTATATACTTCTTTTATATCACAGTGTGTATCTAAATAAACGAGTAGGTATCAATAGATATCGTGATTTATCTTTAGTTTCATCAGATTGTATGATAACATAATGTTATATATATATATATATATATATATACATATATCTTTATAAATATCTTTAATAATATTTACATTGAGTAGTTACCTATGTATTATTTTATATTTATTATTTCATTTTGTATTGTCGATGATGTATATTTAAAATTTAAATATACCCGTTTGGCTCTTTGTGAGAACCATCGATATAAAGAGAAAACCATCTTTCTTTATATCGATGGTGAGAACACATTATCTATTTCTTTGTATGTTATAATATTATCATTAAGATAATCCCCCTGATGATTGATAGGCCCTTATAGGATTTTTTTTAATATTTGTGTAAGATATTTATTGCTATTTAAGTGATGATAAAAATGAAGGATTTAAAAATAATATATTTATTAGGATTATCATTATTAATATATTAATATATTATTTGTAATGATAAGGTATATATTATATTAATATATCATAATAATAACATATTATATTATCATCCTAGATATTTAGTCTCACTGTGATATGTATCTGTTTATGATCAACATAACAAATAATTACTTCTTTAATTTAACCAAAAATTCATCGAAGCATATGCTATATATATAATATATTCTCCACCTACATATTATATATATATATATCCTTCTGATAATCTTTGATATAATTTCATAAATTTCTAAATACTTCTGAAATATTCTAAGAGTTTCTGGATATTAGTAAATAATTAAATAAACATTGCCAAATAAACAAATTTGAATAATTTCAATTATATTTAAATTAAAGCCGTTTAATATCAATACTTACCCAGTTAGTGATACTTTTCTCAAAATATAATTATATATTGTATTTATTAATAGACTAGTAAATATTTTATTAGTAAATAAATAAGATATAAATAGTATACGTTAATTTACATTTTTAATAATTATTATTATTAAAAATTTAATTAAAATAATTATAATTAAATTAATTATTACATTAATAATAATTAATAAGTTAATTAGTGTATACTGATTAATTGCAATTTTATTTCCGAAAAAAACTATAATTTTAATTCTGAAAATATATCATAATTTTGCTACTAAGAATCTTAGTAAGATAGTTACTATCATAATCATTATGATAATGATTATGATAATCAGATAACCTGATAATCATTATGATTATCATAGTTACTATGATAGTATATTCTTTAAGTATTACTTATTATGAATACTACCGAACATGGCCGCCGATTTTTTTCAAATTTCATGTTTGTCGTTACCTATAGGTGTCAATCAAATACAACTCTTAAGCTCTATTGAACATTTACAAATATTCTGAATGAGTAACATCTATATGGCTATAATATAATATATGTATAAATAAATATACATATGAATATGCATATGTTTTGTATATTAAATATACAATGTACATAATAATTTATTTGTCATACATTACTTATTCATTTATATAAGATTATATGGATCCTATAGGATCCCTATGTTACATATACCCACACACACACACACACACACACACACACACACACACACACACACGATTTTATATACTATTGTATTACACTTTACAATATAATATATATTACATATAGGTGGCAGGTAGAAATTTAAGAATCATACATATTAACTCGGTCCAGTGGGAAAGCTTTGTCTATTTATAATCTCTTGGTTGCTTAGATATATTTACTATAAAATTCAACAGATATACATATATATATAACGTATATATATAAATGGTAATATTTCATAAATACACTTTTATATAAATATGTAAATAATGATGTAAATTAGATATAATAAAATATAATAATATAATAAAATTATAAGTATTATATGATGAATAATACATGTGTGTGTGTATATATGTGTGCGTGGATATATGTTTACATAGGTATCCTATAGGATCCATGTACTCTTTTATATAAATGAATAAGTTAAGTATACAAAATAAATATGGATGTATATTTAATATATAACCTATAATACAAGGCATATTCATATGTATATGTGTATTTATTTTAGACGTATATATTAACTCGTACAGAATATTTTTTAATTTGCAATAGAGAGTAACTATTGCTTTATATTAACACATAGGCAACACCCAACTTGAACTTTGAGAATATCGGTAATTATCATGTGTAGACTTAATTTAAGATTATATTCTAATAATAATTCTCGTATTTATTTACATATAATATATGATATAAATATTAATAAATATTAGTAACAATTTAAATAAATATAAATATAGATTAATATTGTTCATTTATCACATTATGTTTTTTTAATAATATCTTCATCTTATATACTGAATATTCTGCGTTTTTTTTTAAAGTTTATTGTGAAATTTAATTATATATATATATATATATATTATTAATATATTTTATATATTAATAGGTATATATTATAAAATGTTAATAATTCTAAATAATACTTATTCACATCGTACATTAAGTGTATATATATACGTTTGTACACGAAATCAGTTTAATTAATCACTCCGAATCATGTATTATGATGTCCCTAAAACTAAATCATTTAATGATATAAGGGTTTAAAATATCCATTAAATAAGTTATGAATACATAATAAATATAGAGTTATTTATAACATGTACATTTCTCGACATCTTGAGGGGCATATTTGTATCCACTATTTATATATACTCGATTCGATATATTTATATATACATTTTAAAATAAATACAATCTATATAATAATAATAATATTTATAAATATTATTATTATTATTATATAGATTGTATTTATTTAAAAATATATTCATATATTTATTATTATCAACGCTGTATAATATACAACTCTCGCCAGCATAGAATCCTCCTCTTGTTCCGCTGATGCGATGGAGCGTGAAGTAGACGACGATGTACTATCTTCGCTGTTCAAGGACGCCGTGTTCCCAAAGGATGCCGGTTAGCACCGAGTGACCCCGTGTAAACCTCCTTCACACGAGTAACGCCCATTACCATGTCCTACCATTACAACCCATGTCCTACCATTACTACCCATGTCCTACCATTACAACCCATGTCCTACCATTACTACCCATGTCCTACCATTACTACCATGTCCTACCATTACGCCTCACCCACAATAATAATCCACGTGTTCCGCAGACGTGAAGTCCGGCGAACATCTAGAGTACGAGAACTACCTGACAGAGCTCAGCTCGTTCGGAATACACAAGCTAGGTAAGCCTCACACCCCCTTGTCCACTTATAATCATTATAATAATAGTGATCATTTAGGCTCGGGGTTCTACAGAAGTAGACTTAGGTTTCGAGGCGTGCGTTGCCAATATTTTACATTATAAAGTTGTATTGCTTAGTTCAAATTTACACTATAACAGATATTAGATGGAGCACCTAATTCACCCTCGAAACCTAATTCTACTTTTGTAGAACAGCACCCTTATAGGACTTTATCGTTTATAATGGTATAATAAATATAAAATTATTCAATATATTTGTTCTTTTAAAAGACTTTAGATATTAAGATATAAATATATTCCATCTTCGTCGTAATGGATGTTAAGTTAATGATAATGACGGATCTTAATGATAATATCCCCATCCACATCTCTTATGTTAACCACCCGTATTCGATGACTCATGTTCCTATTCGCCGCAGCTAACGAACCGCAACACATCAACGCCTGCATCGACAATATCAAAGAGGAGACGCAGAACCTCGCCTTCCGCAACTACAAGACGTTCATTCAGACCGCGGAATGCTCTAGAAACATTCTCCAGGACGTTCGTTATCCCTACCCTCCTACTCATCCTCATCCCACTTTTCTTTACGCCGATATATCACTTTGTTAGGCATATATATATATATATATAGCGTTACTGAGTATTCATTTATTTGCATCTTTATCGATAATATTATGTTAACTTTAATTTAAATTTAATTCCATTTGTTAAAATAATTTAAATATAGGTCAATAATTTGTATTCAAAATTTAGTCTACTGCAATATCTCGCTGCTTTATCACCACTTCATTGTCGAGACATCACAATGCATATGAATCATGATGTATCAGCTTAACTTGTAGACTACACCCAGAGTATGTAATGCTTGTTACGCCTACAGTTTCAGATCGTAGAGAAACACGTGGATTCTGCGATAGACTGCATTCCCGCTCTCATCGAATCTTGTAAAACATTCACCGTTGAAGCCAAACAGATCAGTATCAGGTGCGTTCTATACATAGATATTTACACAATACAAATGCATAAATATTGAATATTATATGAATGAATGAATCAAATTTATCGAAGTAGTGTATAGTAAATTAATAGATAATAATAGACTTTCTTATAAGCCATTGTGGTAAACATATTTATCTCCAAATGACTACCAATAGATTTAAATTTTATAAAGGCTGCCCGATTATTACTAAATCAACGATGATCGTATTCTTACACAACATTCACGTCTTAATAATAATTTAGATCATGATTATAATCGTCTATATCATATAATAGTTATCATAATATCTATATATTTGGTATTTTAAATTATTTAAATTATTATCATTATTATGCTACGCAACATTTCGTGTTGTAATAATCTCATTATCGATCAATTATTATTACCATCCTAATAATACCATAATCATCATCACTATCATCATCACTATCATCATCATCACTATCATCATCATAATCATCATCATCATCACTATCATCATCATCGTTATCCTATCCACCATTGACCTTCAGTCGTAAAGCGAACACGATGACCTTGGCGCGTCACACCCAGCTCTTGGAGATACTAGAGATACCTCAGCTAATGGACACCTGTACGAGGAACTGCTACTTCGACGAGGCCCTGCACCTGTCCAACTACGTACAGAAGCTGCATCGCAAGAAGCTCGGTATTCCACTGATCGAGGTTATCTTAGCTTCGTTATCTTAGCTTCGTTATCTTAGCTTCATTATCTTAGCTTCGTTATCTTAGCTTCGTTATCTTAGCTTCGCTATCTTAGCTTCGTTATCTTTGTTATCAAACACACATACACACACACATCTAGTGTTGTAGCTGCACATAGCTTTATGATTAGCAGACGACTAATATACTAATTACTAACGGCATTTCATCGATACTTAACATGTGTATTTATTGCCATATTTCATTGCACTATTACACCTAGAGATGTGCTTTATATCTAACTACAAATAAGCGATGATATCGTACGCGATCATTAGCACGCCTAAATAAATTATGTATATAGCTATTAGGGTATTGATTGGATTCAAAACCATGGTTAACAATAAATAATAATGACTGAAATATACAAATAAGCAATATAAATAAGTTTTGATTTACACACACCGAAAAATATATAATATGGAATAGTATTTTTATACGCTCGTTATACATTGAGATTTATATCACTTAGTTGTATTCGGATCAGGGCGTATAGTCGATGCCTATGACATCACATTTTTGAAATTTACGCGCACAAACAAGTAGATAAACTTGGTAATCTTATGTACGTTCATTTACTGCGGGCAGCTTTCATTACACCTCGAAAGCAGTCATCAACTATATAGCTTAAAGCACATTCTATATCGAGCCTTTAGAAGAACTATGCTGTAGATTTAGCGATAGACCAATAGAAACTAATAAAAGTTGTAAACACTATTTGATCGATAATTAAATTTGTTATTTTTCACATATTTTAATGCTTATATCATTGCGATATTACACCTAGGGTAGTATTTTATATCTAACTACAAATAATCCTAGATATCGTACGCGATCATTGCTATCTAAATAAAATATTATTATTGAATGGTACAAATCGTGATTTACATCGTATATTTCTGATCACTGTATCCACTCTCCTTCATTTGAATATCAATATTATTATATCAAATAGTTTAGATAAGTATAATCGTTTTATAAATATATAAACATTTATAATTTCATTATATATTATATACGATATATTTTTTAATACTTAATCCATGTGAAACAAAACCACATGTATAAAGGCAAGGCCGTGACCTATCGTACCATTACCTACCCCTAACCGTTGCGTTCGTAACCCCGCCCCCGCCTCGCCCCCTATCAGAACATAATAGAAGACGTGGGCCGATCCTGTTCGAACATGTTGAACAAGTTGCTCGTACAGTTAACCCTGGACATACAGCTGCCGGCCTGCCTTCGTATCCTAGGCTATCTCAGGAGGCTGAATGTGTTCTCTGAAACACAACTACGCATCAAGTTCCTTCAGGTGACGCCATCTAACATACGATATCTGTTACGTGTAATATAACTTCCGAATAGGTATGAACAAGTATATATTTTTTTTAAATTATAAGGTTAAAAATAGATTTTTTTATATATAATCGTTATAACCTTTTAATGCGTAATGTAATATGTTATATAGGTTTGGTTAAACTAAATACATTTATATCTATTTGTTAGAGTAACAATTATAAGTAGTAAACCTATTCATAGAACAAATGTCTATAGTTTTAACACACTTGTGAATTCTCTAAATCTAAAATGGATTCCACCATTCGTTGTTTGAATGTAATTACATAGGAAATTCACGATTTATTAGAAATCTATTAAGTTCGTAAATATTATATAAATGTATATGAATGTTATACAATATGATATAATTATATATAATAACATTCAATAGATATATAAAATAATTTATATATTTGAAAAAAAATACATCCAAACATTTGTATATCATAAATATTACAGATATATAATATAAGATATATATTTATAAATTAAAAATGCATTACTTTTTTAATTTTATATTTATTTTATATTTATGTTGACACTCTAAATAATATAATGATTGTTATTTATATATATTTATCGAAAGTGTTTCACTTAAAAGCAAAAATAATATATAAACAATTATAAAACATATAAATAATATAAAATAAAACTTATATATAAAACTAATGTATATAATGTCCACAACTATAAATAAATGTTATACATATGACAATGATGATGATATTCGGTTTATTAGACACTAAAATAGGGTCATGTAGACCCCTTCGCTCGTGTGGGAAGAAAATAATAATAAGATAATAATAATACGATAACAATTTAATAATAATATATATTTATTTCAACACGGACACAAATAATAAGTTATATAGAGGAGTTTTGTATACTAAAGACTGCATTTATATAGTGGAGTATTATATAGTTATATGATAGCATAAACTTTAATTTGAAATATATAAAATGTGAAGTTTCAAATAAAGAAATTTATAGCATCTGTTTTGGGCTATTTCATTGATTTATAATATCACCTGATGTATTATCCCAATTATTCTATAAAATATATATATAAATACACAACTTTTTGAAATCCGTATTATATAAGTTATAATACATTATAAATTTATACTAAGCCTATGATTAAAATTGTTATACAAAATAAATTATTTACTAATAATGATGTATCATAAAATATGCTTTTTATGGTATTTCTAGACAAATTTCATTTATAATTTGTTGATGGACACAAAATAACATTTAAGATAGTTAAATGATATCTATAGGAAAAATGAATTAATAAATATAAGGAATTTAAAAATGGAAATATTATTATGTATATTCAATAATTTTAGAGAATTTCCAATTTATTTCATTTGCTGATATTTATACATTAAAAGATTACTGATAACTATTATCATATGCCATATTTTATCTAAAATATCTCATTAATTTATATCCTAGTCCTAAAGAACCCATAACTTATTTTCATAAGAGTTTTACTAATATGTATTATTATACACAGGCTAGGGATATCTGGCTGAAGAATATATTCAACTCGATTCCTAATCAGGACGGTATGTATTATAGTCTATTCCAACAGTAGTGATCATTATAATACGGTACTAATATTATATAGCCCCCTATATTCAGCACCAGCACTCCCTATGAATAGTACTAGTTCCCATAATTATCGGTACTAGTTCGCCCTATTATATTTAATAGTTCCCCCTATTATCCGTACTAGCTACCTTATGCTCATATCATTTTCTCCTATGCTCACTACTAGCTCCCATATGACCGGTACTATCTTCCCCTATAGTCAATACTATCACCTCTATAGGGACATATATCAGGACATATATGTCCGTATCTAACATGCCCTACACCCAACACTAGCACCACTAGCATTCCATACACCCAGCAACTAGCGCTCATCAATCTATCATCCCCCCCCGCCGCAGCCTATCAACACATCATCAAGGTCATAGAGGTCACTCGGGTTCACCTGTTCGACGTGCTCACTCAGTACAACGCCGTGTTCACCGACTCCAACATAGGGGTCAGCACCGACGCCACTGAATCGCATCAGAGGGGGGTCTATTACAGTTGGATCATTGTAAAGGTAAGCGCAACACGTTAGCATAGAAGTTGTTCTGCTATCGTGCATAGAGTATCCTTTAGATATACCCGCGTAATGAAACTTTGCAATATAACACTGTATATAATAATAATAATAATACAATTTATTGAATATAGAAAATAGATATTCAAAATGACATACAACAGGAGACAAAACTATTATTAAAAAATAAATAAATGTATTAACATTATTGATTTACATATGCCATAGATATAATCTGGATAATTTACCACAGGTTATTATATGTGTCATTTATATGTCAAAAATCCTATGATCCGATTTTTATTTACCTATATATTAGATCATATGATATGATAGTACTATGAGTAAATACTATTATGATATTTCTAACAGGTATGCTTAGACTGTTAATGTTGAGATGATATTTAATAATTTGTCTAGATATCAATTTATCTAGAAATCAAACGATCTTCGTAAACAAGCGATATTATGTAATGTCACGGTTGATTTACCGTCAACTTTACTACGTTTAACTGCAGTCTTCATTAAACATTGTACATCGAACATGATCATCGCTATTATCACATTGCTTATATTCCTATTAGGGGGAGGGGAGTTAATATAGTATACTTCAGGAGACATTGTAGAAGTACGTTTGTACCTTCTATTATATGTATGTTCATATGTATAACTTTATGATATAGTTAGTAAGGATCTGTAGACAGTGCTATTTAACTAATAAGCCCCGCCTCCGCCCCCTTTTAGATCGGCAACTTCCTGCGAACCCTATCCGCCGACTTTGAACTAGATTCTTCGCTGGCCTCTCACCTCGACGTGATATCCAATCAGTGCTGTTACTTTGGCCTTTCTTTCAGTCGAGTCGGAATAGACTTTAGGCCTCACCTTCACGTGATCTTTAAGAGATTCGCACTCAAGTACTACACGCAGGCCATCCAGAAAGCTAAACACATGTTAGATACATCAGTTTGTCAGTGTATTTATTATAAATACAAATACAATTGACGATTTTTTAAGATATAAAAGGCTTTTTTGGCCATTAATTAGTAACTATAATATAGTTTATTTTTGTAAATAGTATACTATGCATATAGCATATATTTACTGAAATATGTTTCAATATGGACAGCCGATTGCTTTATAAGATCAGTCCGAAAACCGAAAAATGTAAATGTATGTAATCTATAAATAAACTTATGCACAACCAGTGGTAGTATACCTCACCATTATTGAATGTTAAACACCTAAACTCCGGTGATTAGATAGTGAGTTAGAGCTAGATTAGGTTTGATTAAATGTCGATTGAGCTCTTCTTTTTTAGAAAACTTATTTATTTATTAAAATATTAAACTTGATTAATTATCTTTAAAATTATATATAATATATCATATACAATATGTAAATATAAGTACTTCAAATATACATTTTCATCGAAGCCTGAATAAAAAGATAATTTTTAAATTTAAAATAAAATATTTTTCCCATTTTATAATAATTTATATTATAGTGTACATATCGTATTAATATCATAAATATTGTTATTTTATTATATATCATCAAGAATATATTGTATATGTTAACAGTAATATTAAAGATAATATTTTATTTATTATCCAAAAAATATAAGTAAAATTGGAAGTTTATATCTTAGAAATTATTTTTCATTTATTTGTTTAGAGCCCGTGACCTTTTTTACCCTTTGTGTAATCTTTATCAAACTTTCAGAGAATATGACTATTATATATAGCTATTATAATGACCATTATAGATAGCTAATAATATATAGATTTTTTTTGTAAAGTAAATAAACTGTACAGATATAATTAATATTACATCATGTAAAATTAATAAATTTGTTTATATTTTCAACAAAAAAAGAACGTCTAAGTTAACTTCATATCGTACTTGACTTACGATTTTATAGAGTCATATATTTATATATAGATGTTTTCTATATAGATAACATTAATATCTATATATATATATAAATATGAATTTTATAATTATAACTCTTTGATCTAACTTAAGAGTCATCATATGTTTAAATATATCTCTATAGAGCCACGTTAACATTGCGGTCAGGTTACACTGGTCATCGCAGCACGTTAACTCTACTCATTTAGATTACATAGCTGATCTCTATAAGCCAGTATTGTGTTCGCGAAAGTACTTTTATAATTATTTTATTTGACGTAATTAATTAATTGTAATATATAGGGTTATAGTTTATACAAGTTAACACATATACAATTATAAATATTAGAAAATGATAATCAAAAATGTATAGAATTATTTATGTTCATTATGTAAGAAAGTATAAATAAATAGAATTCAAGTAGTATTTTATCAAATTTTGGATATTGCATAGAATTAGTGGTTAAATAGAATTTGAATTTCCCATTTCATTTTATTACAGATAGTAGAATATTCATCAATTGTAATGAAATCTAAGCAATTCCTAATTATTTGCTCATATATAGCAATCAATAAATCGATTATCATATAATAATTAATATCAATTTATATCAAAAATCATATTTTCCTTAACGTACGTAGTATTCCTTTAGAAATTCTTATAGTGAAAACCAGCCGATTTTTATATTTATTAATTATATAATAACAATAACGACTAACAATAGATTAGTATACGCACTATAACTAATCATATCACATCTCACATCCGATCTATTGTACAGTTTCCTCGAAGATTTGAACAGTGTCTCGTCACTGGTCACCCTGCACCTAAACATTGACTCCGGAACCTATACCTCTAATGTAAGTTATCAGGCTTTCTAGTGTATCTCCATCTAGTGTAATATCTACTATGTGTGTTTAATGTATACCCTGTACTTAATATATACTCTATCTTAACATGTATTATCTAATTAATTGTACTATATACTATGTACTTCTTATGATTTTTATTTGTATAATATATGTTTAATCAATGAAAAATATGTATAAAATATAAGTATACGAGTATATACTTTCTATGTACTATATACTTATATACTTACATTGTACAATGTACAATGTACTTAAGGTGCACTCGATTGTTAGCTATAGTGTATGGCTAGACAACAGATGCACATCTCCATCTCAAGTACGATCAATTATAATCTATGTCATCATTTTCCGCTATTGTATTGATGAAATTCACATTTTTAGTTTTAATCATTATTGTCATAATGTTTAATATATATTTCGTATTTTAATAATGATCGTGAATGTTTATAAGCCCAAAACATAAAATCACCCATATATATATTTAAGAAAATCACTAACTTATAATAATAGTTTAATTTTACTTTAATAGTGATGACTCATAATTTAAATATAACATATCCTTATCTAAATGTAAAACCACCTGACATTCTGCTATACATATATATAGCAGGTTATATATATATATATATATATAAAAAAAATATATTAATAATATAGTTTTTATTAATGTAAAATTCATTTATTGAAGATAGACAGAAAACCATACATCTTCTCATTATTATTGATTTATTGATTTTTTCATTTAAAAGAATATATATTTAAAAGTATATATATTTGTAAATGTTAATATACGTTATTGAAATAAATGAAGAATAATACGACAAATATTATTGTATATCATTGTATGTTTGTTGGGTAGATGTCTTAGTTAAATTTATATATATTAGAAAACACTAATTGAAAGTTTATACTAATTATTTACTTTCATAGGTAAGAGAGTATAAATAAATAGTACATCGAGCTGCATTATATACAATTTTAGATAGTGGCTTTAAATCAGTTGTGAAATAGTATTTTTGTTTTTAATTATCAATTAATCGATCAAACGAATAAATATAAATAAATTAATGTAATTAATATATATTTTACATTTGTGACCACTACCACCACCAACTACCACCTCCCCCACCAACACCACCATCACAACCATAACCACCACCCCACCGTCACTACCCCCACCACCACCACTACCCCTACAACCCCCCACCCCACGCCACTAGACCACGATGACAGGCCCACCGATGCGTCTCCTAGACCACAACTCTCTGGCTGTGTTCTGTAACTCCTACATCACTGCCTGCGTAGACCTGAGAAGGGTAACGCCCCGCTCCCTCGACGCCCCCGTACGTCTACTTAATGCGGCTGTCATCGCTGATATGACGAACGCCATTGAAGAGAGGGATAGGTTAGGATAGTGTTAGCGAGGGATAGGTTAGCTAATAGGTTAGGGAGATGTGGCAGTGAAGGTGTTAATGAGACGTGCATTCAGTAATCATCGATAATAAGTCTTGGTTATATCGTTTATTATCGTTTATTAGTTTTATGAATAATACATATTCAATAATGAATATATATATATTTGTTGTGCAATTATACATCACTTTAACATCTATAATAGAATATTTCCGTATTATGTAATTCACTTATCTCAATACAAAAATTCAAATAAAACTAAATATATTTTATAATATTTATAATTTTTACGTAATAGAAATCATAAGAATTTTTGTAAAATATAATAATTTATGAAATTCATATATTAATATTTATAGATTGTTAAAAACCATTACATTTTTTAAATGAAAATATATTTAATTATCACTAATAATTGAAATGTACTAATTTATATATTATATTATATAGATATTTATAGAGTATTATGTGAAATGTATACAAATTATACTTTTCTATAATTCATAGCCACATATACAATATACTTATTCTATTGTTAGTACACTAGAGTTCATTCGCATCCATGATACACTCTTCTAAGATATTCAATCACAAAATTAATGTTTTAATAATATTCATAATCACATCATTCTTAATTTTAACTATTAAATATATTTTATATTCGTGATTTCAATAATTTTGTACTGATTATTTTGTAATTCTTATCTATATTTAAAATATGTAATGAGTTTCTCACTAATTAAAATACATACTATAGACTGTCTATAATTAAACTTATTGATGAGAGGTATGTTTATGTCGACTTAGCGAAATGGTAACATTTGTGGTGTACATTTGGGGTCTCCTAAATTAACGATTTGATCTTATTTAACAATTGTAAGGAGACTCTTGTTGGTTGATGACTGATAAAACTATTAGTGCGATAGTTAGAGTACTTTTTCAAGTCAACTTTCATCGGTAAAGAGATTATAGTGATATTTTCCATGTTTTCTACCTATATTTCGTAGTCCACATTTTTAACTTAGTTTTTTAATATTTCTGTCTTTGGGAATACATTGTGTATACTGTGTTATACACACATGCATTATATCGTTAAGAAAGTCTTATGATGGCACCAAACTAAAGATGATAATAAATATATTTCAAACAATAATGATAAATGTATATAAATATTAATGTAAAATTAATTAAATATATCTTTAATTTGGTTTAAATAAGACTAATTAAATTATTATTTAAGTCAAAATATTAAATATTTATATAAAATGTAGCGAAATCATTATCTATTCTCTAAACATAATAGATTTATTTGATACCATATTATATAATAATTCTTTATTTAAATCTAATATAAATTTTTATATTTTAGGATAGATAAATCTTCCAGAAATCCAAAAGAACAACAGCATTATCAAAAATTCATTGATGCTTTCCATAATGACCTTTGCCCCTTCATTGAATTGTGTACCAATACAATATTTGCATAACTATTTATACCTATGGTATCCAATCATATATTATTAAACTCGTATTATCTGAATAATAATAATTATCGACATTTCATTATAAATGAAAAATATTCTAGGTTATATAACTAAATATATATTATCGCTATTAATATTTAAATATTAATTAATAAAAATAATTATTTTATCATTTCATTTATTACTATTTTAATATTATATATATATATATATATATAAAATAAAACTGATTACCCATAATACTGCAACTTTCAAATCATATATTCTAGTTAAAACCTTGAGAGATACATCTATTACCCACTGCATCATGCAGTAAATACTAATATCTATAATATATATATGTATATTACAAGCATATTTTAATGTAATAATGCATTTATTTGAGATTGAATATTCAATTATACAATTAAAATATCAATATATTTGAACCCCGATATATAATGTCATTGTTATTTAATTAAGTATGTGTATTTTTAACAATTTGTATACATATATATATATATATATATGTATATATATTTTATATATACAACCAACCAAAGCCCAAGCAAAGTGAATATAATGTTTGAAAGTTGACTATTTTCCAAAGAATGAAATAAATGTCGAATAATATTTTTAAAATTCACTATGATAAAATTATATAGTAGTTTCGTAAATAAATTTTTTTTAATGAAATAATAATCAAATAATTTGAACATGAAGATATATATGCCATGAACATGATTTATAAACCAGGTGTAATACGGACTGCAATAACATCATTTTGTTTATAATTAAATAGAAATCAAATATAAGTTATACCATATCATATTTAATAATTAGTGCATTTGTATCATATTTGATTAAAATCCATATATCTTCTATCTATTTCAATATGTATGGTTACATCTAAATCTTAATTTCTATATCTAAAACATCTAAAACTTATATATTTCTCATTCTATTTAAAATCTTAATATATAAACTACATTTCCTTAATTTATAATTTTAAAATTATCCTATATTCTAGATTATTAAAATAAATATCAATAAAATAATATAAGTTATTTATATAAATTATTAAAAAACTAAAAAAGAGATTATATAATTCATATACTGTACTAATTGCAATATTTAATTTGATATATGAGAGTTAATTTGTTACTTTGAGTTTTCAAAGATACCTTAGGAATTATAATAAATTACATAGGAATCAATAGATATGAAATAGTAATCCAAATAAAATAGAAAATCAAAATTAATATGTTAGTTTATAAGTATACTTATCTATAGATGATTATTTGAATTAGTAAAATAACATAAATATGATAAGATCAACTTCGATTGATCATAACTAATACTAGTTTTATATTAAAATATTTTAATAATATATCCGAAGAACTTAAAGAAATACAACATATAGTATATACAGATGTTAACAAAAATATTAACTATAGTATTTAATTATTTACTCATTCATAATGATACATATCAATATAAATATAATATAGTTTATAAGTATTGATGTAGGTGACATATATGACATCATCATAGATTTATATTTTATAACTAGTATGTAAACTATAAATCTATGTAAATAACCCTGGTAAATCTATAAAATGTATGTATAATATATATATATAGATATTGAGTGAAGTTACCTTAATCATTAGACTAATGTCTATAATATTATATCGCTTTTTCTTTGAAGTTCTTATGATTTATTATTAAAATATCAGGAATAAAAATATATGCGAAATTAATTTCTATTAAGTTAATTGTAGTAACCCCATAACTATCTAAGCCGAAAAGCCGTATTAATATATAATGTATTTTCTTAACCCTATTAACTATTAACTCCATGACAAATATTAATTTCTCGTACGAAATGTCCGTCGGACGTCATCCGATGTACGATATGTCTGGAATTACATTGATGCCAAAGATTCGGATATCATCCTAATATTTTTATTGTTATTGAATATTATTATTTTTCTATTGGTTACTTTATAAAATAAAATTTAAAAATTGTTATCATGATATAAAATTTCATTTATTAATTTTATTTTAAGCATATATTTTATAATTATGTCAACTATAAATACATCACTGGAAATAGTTACTTTACAGCTAAATGTTATATATTTAAAACAATTTTGTTTATAAACTTTATAATAAAGTATCACAATATAATACAAATATTAAATATTATATTTTATAAAATTATTATAATTTTATAATAATTATTATTAAAAATATGTTAATACATCATTTATCATTTATTAAATGTAATTAATAATAAAGTATTACAATATAATACAATTATTTTATAAAAGTATTATAATTATAACAATCATTTTTATGTACATACAAATTATTGTTATAATTATTATAATAATTCTATAAAATAATTAAATTATTATAATTAATAATATTAATTATTAATATTAATATTATTATAATAATAATTATTATTTTGATAATAATTATAATTAGTATACGTTTTAATTCGAATAAATGCAAAAAAAATTAAAAATCATTATGATTAAATCATAGGATAACCTATGAATATGTCAACTATACTATAGTCTATAGTCTATAGAGTCACTCTAAGAGTGCACTAATGATATCGAAATAATCGAGCCGCATAAAAATAGGAAATTTTTTTTATAAAAATGATATATTGTGGGCGGGGCTTGTGGTCGTGAACTTCGATGACATGAATATTATATTCAAGGACTTGAACTATTCTGTGCGCTAAAAACAATTAATTCGCTATAGGCTATTTAAATTCAGTGATTAGTTATTAATTTAATTGAATTATTGACTTTGCAGTGATATATATAATTTATATTCATACACGATTATTCAGATATAAATAATACGTATACTCGTGGATATAATATATATATATTATATATATATATATTTTCAGATATAAATAATACGTATACGCGAAGCTACGGGCATTGCGCTTGAATATAATATATATATATATATACATTTTATTTTGATTAAATTTAAGTTATTTCTATTAGAAATTATTCGATTATATTTCGAATATGTTACGTACACATGTACCCGTTTAATTTCAAGTAGAACCAATATATGTATAATAATATAATCCATCGATATGTTATCCGATATAGTACAATTAAATATTTGTTAATAAATTTGATTTTTTATTAAATTTAAATTATTACTATTAGAAAATATGTTATCCTAATTCGAATATGTTACGTACACATGAGATCGATATAGTTTTAGAATGCCCGTTTAATTTTAAGTATAGCCAATATATTATATATGTATAATAATATAATCAATCGATGTGTTATCCGTTATAGTTAAACTTAATATGTGCTACGAGTAACTAGGTATAAGATTGTGGCTACTGGCAAATATAATTAAATTATAACATTAATATTAATAAAATGTTTTTGTATTAATTTGAATAATAAATTAAAATATTTATTCTAGGACATGACTATACTTTAAAATGATACAATCATTTATTGTATAATATAGTTTTATTTTTAAATATTTTACCATACGAAATCAATATTCATTTATATTTACGAATTTGGGTTAGATTTTAGTTTGCATTTTTATTTCAGTATCACAAATGTATATATAAGTATAGGAAACAGTTATTCTGTTTGACGACAAGGATACGGGGTGGATGGTATTTTTATATATAGTGCATTCTTAGATTTAAAATGATATTTTGATTTGATTTGATTTTTCTATTTTGTTAGTTGCATTATATCCCGGAGTGAACCTATTAAACATTATGCTAACCACGATGAAGCATGTATTGCAGATAAAAAATAAGAAAAACATGTATTATTACAATTAATATATAATTATTATTTCTAAATGCGATAGTCCGCCACTTTAGTATAAATATTGTTAATTATTTACATCGTTCAATATACATATATAATAATAATATTAACAATGATAATAACTGAAGTATCACCATTAATCATCGCAGATAAATACTACGAACATATTCGTTGGACCCGGGGGAGATGGAGACGGATGGTTGCGAGCCATCAGAGACATCAGGGACAATGATCTGGTGTCGGTTGTGGAGGCGATCTACTTCAATAACGCCAAAGAATTCATCATCAATAACGTTAATATCACTATTGATTACGTTTATAATGATAACTACGATTATCCGACGATCTCGGTTATTCATTTTGTATCATCTACAGACTATTTCATAGCGTTAGTGTATCGTAACTATTTTATATCATTAGTGTATCGTAACTATTTAATATAATTAATTACTATTCTTAAATAATATAACATGATATAATTCATTGATATTTAACTAACGTAATTTAATTAATTAATATTCATTCTATGAATATTATTATTATAATATATCAATAAATATAGTATTAAAGTAAGATGGACGTGATGAGAAAAATCTTTTACAAAAATCAAATACAAATACCTCGTCAGTGTATTCATATACAAATACGTATTTGACCACATCCCCATGCGTTATTAATCTCGTTCCTAATGAGTAACTAATTGCGAATCATGCGTGGCCGATAGCGTTCTACTAATACGCCCCCGCGCCCCATTAGGTTAAAGATAAGTTCTGGAGTATGTTCGCGTTGATGACAGCCTCGCGTCACAGCTGTACGGTTCCGTTGATGTACGACGCGTTCCGGTACCTCGACGAACAGTTGGACACCCTCACCCAATCTCTGGCTTGTCTCGCTTCCATAATAGACGACAGTGTGGTTAGTATCCGTACTAGGTGCGCAGATGCGAACCTAAGATATAATACACTTACTATCTACACGATGTGATTAATATACATACAGCTCCTAGTTGTAGTATAAAATCACTGAAATAGATTTAGGTTTTCCGTGATTTTCATACGACAATGTTTTCATTATCTATTAATTTACATGCAATATAAATTAGCTTTTACTCGACATGTATATAATTTAAAACCAACACATCCCGTTTGTTTGTTATATATTAGTAATAAACACTTTGTTATTATCAATATAATATTTGTTTTATTGTATAATAACCAATGTAATGATTGAATATATATATAAATGCTTACATATTTAATGTATGCTGTGGTCACTGTAACATATGAACTTGTGGAAATCCTTTACAGAGAGCCCACATACATACATACTATATATGTCAATAAAGTAGATAAGCAATTCACGTATGCACTACACGTAGTAGATAGATACGCGAATAGCACTTTTCATAAGTATCTAAGATATAAACAAATTAATAATTCGTGGGAATACTTAGTAGGTCGAGTGCAGCGCCTCTATCGCCCAATGCCATACATCGAATTGCTTCTCCACCCTCTTTACGTAGATGTTATAAAGTTAAGTAAATGAATAATAAAGTGAAGGTGTTGGTCATATTTATTATCTCTATGTGTGGCGTTATGTTCTGTGCCTATGTTAGGTGCGGCGGCTTACGTTGCCGAGGTTATCTACATGAATAGGTGCAAGCGGTTATCATACAGTGACACATGTATGAGACGCACGCCACCATGCGTGGTGCGTCGAACCAATTTGTTAGACGAAAACAAGTTACATAACAAGTTGTCCAGTATCTGGTTATTTAATTATACGTGTACATTGATAGCATCTATTCTAGACATATAACATATAACATATAACAATCTACATCATCTACTTTATGTATATCATCGATGATCATCGTAAATCTCGGCACGGTACGGTACCGCTCAATATCGCCATGACGACGACGCCACGATAATGTAGCCCGTCGTGCCCACAGGATGGCAGCACGCTCATCAATCTGCATAGTAAACTGATGCGTCTGATGATGCCGTTGATCTGGGCCGACCTGCCCCACTACTACCAGCGCACCATGAACGACTTCTACTATCTGTCTTTGATGGCCAACCTGCAGATCGTCGCTAATCAAAGTTCATCTTAGCTATACTTGTGTTTAACTGTACGATCACGCGTGTGTTATGTCATTGGGTATCGTTACTAATATTATATTATAATATTATAAAAAGTATAAGCTTTTGTAAATTATATATACATTTTTTACGAATTATAAATTATGATTTATTATATTTTATAAAAGTCGATTACTTTTAAGTTTTATTGTAGATACATCAGAAAAAAACCTATGATTTCCCCTTTATTATGTTGGTGATTTTATACTGTTTTTCCATTTATTTTAAAAATATGATTAGTTTCAAATATATATGATATCTATAATAATAATAATATATAATACTAATGATATTATTAATTATATTAATAATAATAATATTAATAATAATAATACAAATAATAATTATGATAGTTGTAGTGTTGTGGTAATTTTGATGATGATGATGATAATAATTATGATGATGATGATGATAATAATGATGATGATAATGATAATGTAATTGATAATGATGATAATGATGATAATGATAATAATACATTAATAGAAAAGAATACGAACAAGGATCCAGATAAACTGTGTGAGGGTTGTTTTGTCAAAGTTTGTGTTTGCAAAATTACCGTTGAGTTCATGGAGAGGTATAATGTAAAGCTGTAAGTATTACTACTACTACTACCACTACTACTACTACTACTACTACTACTACTACTACTACTACTACTACTACTACTACTACTACTACTACTACTACTACTACTACTACTACTACTACTACTACTACTACTACTACTACTACTACTACTACTACTACTACTACTACTACTACTACTACTACTACTACTACTACTACTACTACTACTACTACTACTACTACTACTACTACTACTACTACTACTACTACTACTACTACTACTACTACTACTACTACTACTACTACTACTACTACTACTACTACTACTACTGCTACTACTACTACTACTACTACAACTACTTCATATACGAAGTTTAATTCACTAAAATACTATATTAAATATGAATTAAATATTTTGATAATACAGTACATAATATAATGATTAATATTCAGTAATTTAATATGTATATATGGCATAATTCTATAATTTGTGATATATTAATAGATTAGTGTATAAACATTATACGTCGCACCTATCAACCAATCAAATTTGTTATTGTTTTTAAATTTAATTTAATTCATTGTATTTCCATTGAATAATCAGGATTAAATGAATGCCACAATGATTGTTACCCCCGCCCCTGACCACTACTATAAGTTAACCCTGGTCACTATCACCCCCCACGCCAGGCATAAACTAGGCCTCTTTGATCGCATCACTACGGACGCTATCACAGTCACCATTGACCGTGTGATCGTTGAGCATGTCTACCGCACCTGTAAGAGTATGTTCTCCAACATGCACTCCCATTATCTCATCAAGGTCGTAGCGGAGGTCACGCGCCCACTTTACTCTGTTTAGGTGTAGACGTGTAGATAAAGTTATACTGATTGTGGTGAAATAGCATGTGATTAGACAAATATACATAATTATAATATATATATATATATATATATTATAAATGACTGCTTGTGTGGCTCAGTGGCTAAGGCGTCAGACACACAAGCAGTAGGACTCGGGTTCGACCCTTTAATTAATTTTATAAAATGGGTCTTAAAATATTATTTAGAAGTGATCTTATATAATTGTGTATAAATAAATGATCGGCTCTCGTTAAAACCATGGATGCCTTAACATGAGAGCGGCTTCGAAGGGACATTAGAGCCATATATGGTTATAAGTGAAAACTTCATCTAAGTTCCTGGATGGGATGAAAGGACTCCACCAAATAAAAATAACAAAAAAAAATAAAATATATATACATATATGAGTTACTATGTAAGTTATAAAATGAGTTATAAAACAGCAGCAATATGAATTAATATATTTTTAATAGTAAAATGTTATAGTCTTTCGGCACAAATTCTGCCTCTCATTCACTACACGATAGTATGAGATAAATAATCAATTTATAAAAATTATATTATAAAAATTAAATATATACATGTAATTAAACAAAATGAGATAAATTCGCTCACGTGCTATGGGTAGTGGCTCCCTTTTACATGCGCATGTTATAATACCTCAGACGGGAGTTGTAGCTAAGGCTCCAGTGGCCGGTTGTTCCGAAATTTGATAAAAATAGCGTGCGCAACGCGTTAGCAAAATTGGCCTGCGCCATATCCTTAGCCATATGTAAATCGAGTTGTTCCGACAATTAAAATAAATGTCCTAGCCTAGCTAATTCTAGCGCGAATTATCTCGGCGACTGTCCGACTATGCGTATTGTATAAAATAAAAAAGACATTTTTATAAAACTTTAAATCCAAAATAAATAAGATATGCTTATTTTATATTAAAAACAGTGTGAAATAACTTAATACAATTATATATATTAAAATAATTAATTATTAATAATTATATTATCTTAATTCAAGTAATAAATATTAACTATTTAAATATACAACACATGCGTACTCACTATTTTTAGTTAATATAAAGTAGCGCCACCTATCCAATTATTTTAATGTGTCACTCAAATCTATAAATAGAATATAGTTACTAATATATAACAACAATACGCGCATATGATGCATATAAATATACACCTATATAATTAGGTAATACAAATTATGATATTTTCAAGTGTTATCATGTATATTAGTTTGATTAATTAATAACATTAGATACATATATTATGTTATTATTATTAATATTATGTTAAGTGAATATATATGTACATTATATAATATAGAAACAAATATTTATATACGTGAATTCACATTAAATTTATAATATTAAAATTAACAATTTATTTTAACACAGCCTCATTTATTTCGAATAATATATGTCATAAATATAAATTTATATTTATACTTTAATATAAGTACAGTATAGTATATATAGTATATTAATTAATTTTTCGTAATTTATATTGAATATAATATTCTGAATATATTAAATATATTATTGATTGATTGATAATTTATTTAAGCAAATACATAGCCGAAAATATAATCTAAAGTATAAAGAATAAATATTTGCTAACGATAACATACGTTATAGAAATAAACAAAGAATAATACGAAATTAAAAAATTAAAGAAAATAAAACGTTTTACAGTTACCGTAAAAATAAACGAAAAACAATCGAAAGTAGAAATAAATCATATAGTAAAAATAAACGAAAAATTATCAAAATAGAAATAAAGATAGCGTAAAAATAATCGAAAATAGAAATAAAATACATTATTTTGTAAGTGGCATCGAAATATTCAATTTCTACTTTAACTTTATAGAACTCTTCTTATCTTGTTACCCTGTTTTAGTAATAAATTATTAGTTATATAGTTTAATATTTAAATGTTAAATTTTAAATATATTATAAAACAAATACTAGAATAAAACAAACAAATAATGTAATACTTACCAAAATCTGTAATAATAGTAGGTAGTACTTTATTAATTTTATATTTTAATTGTAGGTACCTATAATAAATTTGAAACATATATATATATATATAAACAAAACAAGTTACAAATAAAATAAACCAATATACCTATACAAAAACAGTTAATAACAAAACATACCAATAATATTACGAATCAAACAATATAATACTTATCACTATAATCTGAAATAATAGAAAATTATTAATATTGTAGTTTAGTAATATAATACATTTGAAACATATTTACTAAATATATATAAAACAAACATATAATACCGAACAAACAAAAATAAAATAATACTTCCCACTTTATTGTAATTATTTTAAAGATAGATTATATAGTTTATTTTATATTATCTTGGGTAATACTCGATAATATTTGTAATTATATTATTATAATAATTATATATTTATATAATAGTTATAATTGTATATCTAATACATACTACAATACAATTAAAATAGGAATAAAATGGGAAATAAGTAAAAAATTTTATTTATTATTTAGCTAACGACAACTATTAGTTGTCCTTAGGAAATGGGTAAAAATCGACGCTGCGCATTTATTTTATATGTCGGAACAACTCAATGATTTTAGCGTAGAATTGTTATCATTTTTACGCGCAATATCATCGGAACAACCGGTCGCTAGCGAGCGCTAGGCGATTTTTTTCGATCTTTTTCGTCTTGATAAAGATCGGCTAAGCGATTTATTTTTCATCGGGACAACTCAATATTGTAAAATAAGCGTCTGCCAATTTTATTTTATCGGAACAACCGGGCCCAGGACTAGAGATTCATCGTCAGCACTATAAGTTTAATCCGTGATACAGAACGATGAAACACATTAGCTCTAACACACGTATTATTACACCCCACACACGCGTGGGCGTGTTTAGTGCCATTATGAATGAATGAATTTATTTTTACCGAATATTGGCTATAATAATCGGAGGAATACCCAGAAGCTATGTTTAGCTTATACTAAGGATACCCTTAATAAAATAATAATAATAATAATAATAATAATAGTAGTAATAGTAATAATATAATGGTAATAGTCGAGATATGATAATACATCTTATAGCGCTGGTTACATGTAACTCGCCTACATTCATAGAGACATATATGTTATAACCTCGTGTAAGGTGGTATGGTAAAGGTGAAGGTAGTGGTACTGAGATGATATTGAGTGTATCGGTGTAGGTGAACGATTGAAAGTGATACCGCTACCTATATAAACATTGATACGCGATGGTCTATATATTGGTAATTATACGGAATAGTCCATTAAATATAAGTTCAGGGGGGTGCCGTATTAGAATAACGCCCCGGTCACCGATGTAATCGTATTACTTATGTTACAGTGGCTGGAATCCGGAATATTCACTTGGCTCATACAACAACGTAACCTGAGCAACACTCTATTGAACAAGTACAAGAAGAAACTGCAGGTAATCGCCTACCTCAACGTCCACCGCTCATTATGCATGGGCTTATTTAGGATATCTGCTTCATATCACTAATTGGAACACTTTCACCCCGCTTTCTAGAGACAGATATTGGACACCTCTAATTATTATAATATATTTCGAGTTAATTGTCCAATATTTTATAAATAAATCTATCTAAAGCCGATATCTAACTATACAAATTAATCAATTTTTTGGTGTGAATGTGTTCAATATATTAAACACATTCGTTACTTATAAGTATAACAAACATATCCATTTCAACAGCTTACCTATTCACCTATGAAACATCAAATTAGAATAATCAATAAAATAATAAAAGTTTCCAGTAAAATTATATTTTTAATTTCTTAATCAACATCTAAATCACCTTTCCTTAAAAATGTTGATGGCCTCCATTTAAATCCTGAGATTAGCTAACAATTATACTAACTCATACTCTATTCTACTATAAGACACCATAATATATACCATTACTTCCATACATAAATATAATTAAATAGTAAACTAACCCACTAGTATATTTCTAGAGCTCCATACAAACTGGTCTATATCATCATGACATACATTGATATCTCTATTGAATCAACTTTCCTACCATATTCAAAACAAAAGACGTACTCGTATATTTCAAAAATATTGTTCTTATAAAAAATATATAAATTACTTAACCTAGAATACTAATATATAACTATATAATATATATACTGTTACATAATTGTACTAACATAAACTACAAAACTAAACATTATTCAATATATAAATTGTGTACCTGTGGATATGATTAATTAAATTTATTGGATTGTTGTATACCCATCCATAATTATTTCTATGTAATAATATATATTACATATATATACATATATATATATATATATATATATATATATATATATATATATATATATATATATATATATATATATATATATATATGTATATATATATATATACATTATGTATATATAGTAAATTTAGATATACCACAGTGTTCCATGGTTTTCAACCCCTCATTCTCATTATATTATTATTATTATTATTATTTAATTTTTATTGTGTTTTAACATTCGCGATTGATTATTATACATCGCACGCGCGGAAATACGCGCATTTATATATTCATGCACAACTAAAAATGTACACACAAAAATACACCTATTTATAGATATACACACTCACACAAATTGTAGATTAAAACATGCGATATACACATATACAAACTCGAATAATCTACTCACGCAAACACCTACACATGAATGAATGAATTTATTTACCGAATATTGGCTATAATAATCGGAGGGATACCCAGAAGCTATGTTTAGCTTATACTAAGGATACCCTTAATAAAATAATAATAATCTACACATTCATATTCATTGTTTACCCACACTAACACACACACGCTCGCAGCTCAAGATGTACGCCTGCTACACGAACTGCCTCATCGAACAGATATTCGAGATCATTATCGACTATCCGGACTCTAAGCCAATCATCGCGGATCTCAAGAAATGTTTAGAATTGTTAGTCAGCGGTTGTGTAGTCGTGTACTTCTATATTTACTGTTTATGATATTGATATATAGCCACGTGATATAGATATATAGTTTATTGAAATAGTGAAATGTCAATTTCATATAGTGTATATTATTGAATATTAATGAATATTTTAAATAGTGAAATGTTTTTTCTTTAAGATTAGTTTTAAATATTCTTTCTTTGATTCCAAATTGTTTCAAAACAAGACCTTGTTATCGGTTTGTTGTCCTTTATATATATATATATATATATATATATATAACCTTTAACACTATCTCTATACCCTTAACCCCTAACTAAAGCGATAACAGTATAACCACACTTATAACCTTGTAATTAAACTTACACCCCAGTTGTCAGTAATGAAACCATAGTTATAATGTGAATATAGCAGGGTTGGCGGTTTTTTTGGTTTTTTTATAATTAAATTTTCGGATTATTAATAAGAAAATATTATATATATACCTAGATCGATTATTAAATGTCTGTGCAAAACATACATATATAGAGTAAGCAAAGATTTTCCGAAGGAAAGATATAACACTTACACGAAATCGTGTAATTCGAATTTGTATACAAAATACCCTGGTGCCACCTATAGCGGGTTACTTTTAGGAACTATGCGTTGTTTATAATGTAAATTCGTATTTAACTATACACTTTTAAAATGTTAAATAATATGCTTTAAATTAATATTTATATGATGAAAACTAAGTGTTCATTACTAATATATAACAAACAAATATGATATGTATGTTTTAAATGCTATAAGTATATATTTAGTGAGTAAAAGCTAATTTATATTGCATGTAATTTAATAGAGCAATGAAAACATTGTTGTATGCAAACAGAGCCGAACCTAAATCTATTTCAGTGATTTCGATACTACTGCTAGCAGCGGTTAGGGCTATTACTAAATTACGTTGCATGCATAGGGAGTGTTATATCTTTGCTTCGCAATATCTTTGGAGTAAGTATAAAATATACAACACTAATGAATATTATTTATATATATTAATTATATATATATATATTATTAAATTTTCAATAATATATTATTAATATTAAATGTTAATAAAATTATTTTATTAAAATATATTTATTATAAAAATAAAGTAAAATATAATAAAAAAAATAGTTACAAATTGTAACAAAATAATAATTTAAAAAAATAATAATAATAATAATTAGATGATTTCTAATAGAAATATAATCAATATAATTCTCACAATAAAATAACAAGTTACAAATTGTAACAATATAATAATTTAAAAAATAATAATAATAATAATTAGATGATTTCTAATAGAAATATAATCAATATAATTCTCACAATAAAATAACAAGTTACAAATTGTAACAATATAATAATTTAAAAAATAATAATAATAATAATAATTAGATGATTTCTAATAGAAATATAATCAATTTAATTCTCGAAATAAAAAAACAAGTTTTGCAGCCTTATAATTGCCTAATCGATTCCTTATTTTTGATTGAACGCTTTTATAATGTTAAAAAAACCAAAAAAACCAAATAAACCAAAAAAACCAATGGTTTTTTTGATCAAAAAAACCAAAAAAACCATTAAAAAAACCGAACCAAAAAAACCGATTCAAAAAAACCGACCAACCCTGGAATATAGCAATCTCTTTATTTTAAATTATTAAATATAATATTTAATAGATAAATATTAAATTAAATAGTTTAATATATTCATATTAATATTAATATTAAATAGTTTATTGATTAAATTTATTAGTTTATAGATTCTAGTCAATTAAAATATTAATCTACTTTAAATAATCTATAATTTTATTATTCTATTTGTTTTATTTTATATAATAATTTATTTGAGATATATTTCTGGGAAATTAAAATAAAGTATAAAAATAGTTTGAAACTGATAAGGAGACTATATTGTTGAAATATAACCAAATCAATAACAATTTACAAATAGTTTATTATATAATAATACATACATTTACATTTTTACATTTTTCGGTTTTCGGACTGCAAACTGTGCTTATAAAGCAATCGGCCGTCCAGAGATATATTAATTAGTTTCTTTCAACAAATTAACAATATAATTTATTTAAAAATACTATAAAATTCATCTTTTATGACCATTAATTATTTATTGTGAAATCTAATAGCCTAACTGGTATACATTAATTTATATTGTTTTACAATCTATAAATTTAATATATAATAATTATATTACTGATTTAATATATTTAAGAACATGTATTTACTTTTATATTTTATAAATTATTGAGATAATTAGTATATCAGGTGATCTTATAAACCCATGAAATAGCGCCAAACAGTAACATTTTTGATAATTTTTGTTATCTGTATATTGAAATTTTATATTTTTAATTTACATTGTACAATCTACTTTATTATTTTAATTTACATTTATTTTTAGTGAATAGAAATTATATATATGTATACACATTAGTTTTGTATAGCTTTAGTTTTATATATATAAATTTTAATTGATATAAGATACATTAGTTTTTATATTAGTTTTATAATTTATTTATATATGTTCACTTTTGTCCATTTATTGCGTGTTCACACAGCCAAAGTGTGCTGCACATATGTGTCAGATACTCTGCACATATGCCTAATTAGTATAACGACGTAACGCGTAAGAAAGTAGGTCATTTGAATTATTGAGCTACGATACAGCTCTGTGAAAATGCTCGCATAATTGATATAATTACCGATCTGCACGGCAATAGAATATACGAATTAGGGTCATAACTTATGAATCATAGGTCAACATTCAATGATTATAATAAATTATTCTATCAATATTTAAAATATATTGTTTGAAATCTGTCAAATATAATACATCGACATACGCTTCAATCTAGAAATCATCTTATTATCTGTAACTTTAATGTATATATATATAATATTAAATATAAAATAAATTAAATATATTCTTATTGAATCGTCCCAATAAACAATTTTAATATTTATATGTAATATTTAAATACTTAAAAAATATTATTATAATTGTGAAATACCGTAGATTACAACTAATAATAACATGTATACTACTAATAGTATCATGCAGTGCGACCACTACATATAGTTATAGCTTTTGCCTATAGAACTATTTGATCTCATAGTGTTAGTTTTGAAATAAACGTGCCTGAAATGTGCAAAACCAATAAAATCTATACAAAGTATGAATGCTATAGCATAAGTATACTTATACAGTAAATAGAGAACCATTACAAACTGGTGTAGCTAGGTTTACTGACAAGCCCAGCACTGATTACCACCCCCCTCCGTATACAGTTCCAAGCAGAAGGTAAAACTGATAGAATCACTATCCGAAAGCTTCCGGAAACGTCTCCTGCACCCGAGTTAATATCGCGCTACCGCCACACATGAAACCGTAGTGGTCAATACCACCTCTTAGGCCATTATTCACCCCTGTGATAACCCCTCTTGATACACTCTAGTCCTATTGACCAGTGATGACCACAAAGCCAGCAATGTAATCTCACTTAACCCCTTATATCCGCATGTGTTAACCCCCGTAATGACCCTTATTAACCCCTTATATCCGCATGTGTTACCCCCCGCCCCCGCTATGACCCCTATTAACCCCTTATATCCTCATGTGTTAACCCCACCCCCGTAATGACCCTTATTAACCCCTTATATCCGCATGTGTTACCCCACACACCCGCTATGACCCCTATTAACCCCTTATATCCTCATGTGTTAACCCCCTCCCCGCTATGACCCCTATTGACCCCTTATATCCGCATGTGTTACCCCCCGCCCCCGCTATGACCCCTATTAACCCCTTATATCCTCATGTGTTAACCCCACCCCCGTAATGACCCTTATTAACCCCTTATATCCGCATGTGTTACCCCCCGCCCCCGCTATGACCCCTATTAACCCCTTATATCCTCATGTGTTAACCCCCTCCCCGCTATGACCCCTATTGACCCCTTATATACGCATGTGTTAACCCTCGCCCCCGCTATGACCCCTATTAACCCCTGATGTCCGCAACTCCACAGGAGTGAATCCCGAAATTACGGCCATTATTTATCCCCACACTATTGCCTCTATTAATCCCCATTCTAAGGTCCCTGTTAACCTCTACATTCTGGCCCTTATTAACCACTGATGTCCGCAAAACAGGGATATGACCGTTATTGACCCCCAATAACCTCTATTAACCCCACCAGCAGTGACCTCTATTAACCTCAGTGGTCGCGATACAGTAGTAGTTAACCCCCGCGCTATGGCTCCTATTCACCCCCATACTCTATTCACCCCTATATCAACACTACCACCGCAGGTGTGAACACCAGTGATATCTTGACCGCGTACATTTCATCTATCCGCGCCCTCCGCGACCTTGAACCCACGCAGCTCATCCTTGATCTGGTCTCCATTCCCATCAGGGATTACTTCAAGTCAGTGACTCGCTGTCACAGTTCACACAACTATTATTACACGTATAGATGATCGCTATAACTTATGTAAGCAAAGATATAGTCTACATAGTATGTAATACATGTTTTCTAACGATAACCTACATTATTTATTGAAAATTTATTTAAGCAAATACATAGTCGAAATATATAATCGAAAGTAAAAAGTATAAATATTTGCTAAAGATAACATAAGTAAGTATGAAATAAACAAAGAATAATACGAAATTAAAAAATTAAAGAAATTATAACGTTTTACAGTGTAACTGTAAATAAATAATATTATAGAAATAAATAAATAATAATACGAAATTAAAAAATGTAAGAAATACTTCTCATTTATCGATTAAACCAAATCCTCACACATGCATCCGTATATGTATATATTAATGTTATCTAATATTACACCCCCATTAATTAATGGACTCGTCCAACCATTTCAGCTAACTTGCAGGTGTATAAATATAGCCGTATATCATTACTATGGCATGAACTTGATATTAATAAAACATACTAAAGCCCTAGCTTTCGTAACCATTTCTTCCTACTCTATATAACCAAAGATTTTGCGAAGCAAAAATATAACACTCCCTATGCATACAATGTAATTTAGTAATACCCAATGCCGCTGCTAGCAGTAGTATCGAATCACTGAAATATATTTAAGTTCGGCTCTGTTTTCATTGCTCAATTAAATTACATGCAATATAAATTAGCTTTTATTCACCAAATATAAACTTATAGCATTTAAAACATACATATCATATTTGTTTGTTATATTTTAGTAATGAACACTTAGTTTTCATCATATAAATACTAATTTAAAGCATATTATTTAACATTTTAAAAGAGTATAGTTTGATACAAATTTACATTATAAATAATACATAGATCCTAAAAGTAACCAGATATAGGTGGCACTAGGGTATTTTGTATACAAATTCGAATTACACGATTTCGCGTAAGTGTTATATCTTTCCTTCGGAAAATCTTGATATAACTATAAAACAATTAATATCATAATCCACATAGATAAATTGTACATTACTTATTATCGTCAAGTTAATAGTTGATTTAATGAAATTAGTTAATTTAATATATATAAATATCGAATTAAAGTTTTCACATTACATATACTAGCTATAACTAAAGCATTTGCGCGCCTATAGAACATAATACGACGAGCATATGAAATCATTACATAATACTCACTTGCGATATAACTAACCAATCAGGACAAGAGATGATACGATACAATGTATTATAATATCTCTGGTGAACGACGAAGAAGAAGAAGATGATGAAGATGCTGAAGGAACTGGGTACAATGAACTCCTTCAAGAACTTCAAAACGTCGCCAAGAACAAAAACAAGGGTATGTGTAAGCCTGTCATAGTGGACATCACATCTATGGTGATATAGATATTAGTTTTCATCTTATATGTGTCCTTTAATATATATATTTTTGTAAAATGCCTTTGAATAAAAACATATTAATAAAATTCATGTAGTATTTTTAATATAGCTATAATAATACAAAATTAATTTTATTGTTAGAAAAAAGAATTTTAGTATTAAAATATATAATAAATTCTAATAAAAATAATGTTAAGCGAGATAGTAGTTAATAACTAGGTTACTTTTTTCCCGAATCAAGGGCTAACGCTCCTTGTAGAGTGGTTACTTTTTTACTAAAGCAACTAAACTTTATTACTAAAACGTAACTACTTTATTACTAAAAAAAACCTACATAAATTAAAACTTAATCCAACCTAACCATAACAGTGAAAATATACATGTATAGGTTTACTCGGGAAGTAATGCAACCTAACTACAACAGTGAAAATCTTCTTTTATAGGTTCACTCGGGAAGTAATGCAGCTAAAAAAAACCTACCAAAATTAAAACTTAACCCAACCCAAACCCACCTAAACCCAAACCCAAACCCAACCCAAACCCAACCCAAACCCAATCCAAACCCAAACCCAACTCAACCCACCTAAACCCAAACCCAAACCTAAACCAAAACCCAACCCAAACCCAAACCCAAACCCAAACCCAACCCAAACCCAAACCCAACCCAAACCCAAACCAATAATGCAGCTAAAAAAACCACCAAAAATTAAAACTTAACCCAACCTAACCACAACCGTGAAATCTACTTTTATAGGCAAACTCGGGAAGTAATGCAGCTAAAAAAACCTACCAAAATTAAAACTTAACCCAACCCAAACCCAACCCAACCCACCTAAACCCAAACCTAAACCAAAACCCAAACCCAAACCCAAACCCAAACCCAACCCAAACCCAAACCCAACCCAAACCCAAACCAATAATGCAGCTAAAAAAAACCACCAAAAATTAAAACATAACCCAACCTAACCACAACCGTGAAAATAACAATATATTTTAATATACTTTATAAGTTCACTCGGGAAGTAATGCAGCTAAAAATCCATCATAATGTACTATCCATCATAATGTACTATCCATCATAATGTACTATCACGTTCCAGCATAACTTACTATCACGTTTCAGCTTAAGTTGTATATTGTTTATCGAAATAATTTATTACATATAGTAATCTATATGTATAACACGATAATGCATTTTAATAATTTATTCGATACAGTTAAAATTATTAAAATCGAATTATTAATATAGATTTTGAATTTTCTACATGATAAAAATATTATAAATTCATGTTTTTACATGGTGGAGATAGGAAATGTACTTTTGTAAAGTCATTTATGAGGTAAATAATCATAGTAAATGCATCGCGGATGATTACATTTATATCTACTCATCACTCTTAACATTATAGAATAGAAATTAGAATATTTTTTTTTATAAATTGCAATTTTTTTTTCTTGTATGATGACATTTGGTGAAAAATTGAAACCGAGCTGGACACCCAATTATTTATATATTAATGGTTTTTCTCAAAATATTATAGGTACTTTCGTACTCCGCATCCGTTGAAACCATAATCGAGTCGAACACGCTACCGGAAGTCGGTCAAATTTACCACTCTAAAATCACGTATTTTTCACTATTTCGGCCATAACTCGAAGAATATTAAATATTAAATATCACAATTTATACCACGATATTATATTTTAACTATCTATTTAATAGAGTTAAAATTATTGAAATCGAATCATTATTGTGGATGTTGATTTTTTACATCACCTAATACGTTTAATAATTTATTTTTACATGGCGGAGATAGGAAATAATTATTATAAACTCGTTACACCGAATAACTGAAATCTAGTACGTACGATATATAATAATACTCGTCATAAATGTTATTTTTATAATTATATCTATTTTATAAAGATATATTTTTTTTGTAAAATTTCAAAATATAATTAATTAATATAAATATAATAATTAATAGCGATTAATATAATAACTTATTTGATAATATTTACATTATTTTATTATATTGATAGTATAGTAATACTAAAATAATTAAAACATATCTATATATATATATATCTATAAATATCAAGTAAATAGAATTTCATATTTTATAAATATATAATTTGTGTTATAAAATTATAAAATTATAAATATAATTATATATATTTGTTAATAATAGTTACCCTAATTAATTATTCGTATATATTTATATTATTTTATCATATAGATAGTATAATAATAATAAAATAAGTACAAAAAACTATATAATAATATTAAATAATAAGTTAATAGAATACAAATATTTATAAATTTATAATTTGTGTTATAAATTTATAAAATTATAATATAATTAAATGTATTAGTTAATATTATTTACACTACCATAATTTTCGAAAATATTTACATTATTTTAGTATCTAGATATTATATTATTATTAAAATAAGTAAAAAATCATGAAATTATATTAATTATTCTATAAATTATAAAGTTACAAATATGGAAATCCAATGATTATTATAGATTATCTATGTTTTACATGATACAAATATTATAAATTCAAATTTTTATATGGTGGAGATAGGAAATGTACTTTTTAAAGCCATTTATGTGGCGAATAATCATAGTAAATGCATATCGGATGGCTACATTTATATCTACTCATTACCATTAACATTATAGAATAGAAATTAGATTTTTTTTTTTTTTATAAATTGCAATTTTTTTTCTTGACCATTGTACGATGAATTTTGGTGAAAAATTAAAACCGATCCGTACCCCAAATGCTTCATATATTAATTGTTTTTCTCATTTTATTTTAGGTACTTTCGTACTCCGCATCCGTTGAAATTATAATCGAAGCGAACGCGTTACCGGAAGTTGGTCAAAGTTACACCTCAAAAATCACGTATTTTTCACTATTTCGGCCCTAGCTCGAAGAATATTAAATATTAGATATCACGATTTACACCACGATATTATATTTTAATTATCTATTTAATAAAGTTAAAATTATTGAAATCGAATCATTATCGTGGATTTTGATTTTTTACATCACCTAATAATTTTAAGAATATATTTTTACATGGCGGAGATAGGAAATAATTATTATAAACTCGTTAAACCGAATAACTGAAATCTAGTACATATGATATATATTAATACTCGTCATAAATGTTATTTTTATAATTATATCTATATATTATAGATTTTTTTACGCGATACGAATATTATAAATTTAAATTTTTACACGGTAGAGATAGGACATTTTTTTTTATAAACTCGAGATTTAAATTTAACGAAATCTAGTATCGTAGGGGTTCGAGTAATATTAGTATCGGGCGAAAAAAATTTGTATATAACGTATTTTATGTCGTCCGTATACGCGATATAGACTTTCTACCTATCTCCGCCATAGAGAATAGAGAGAACAATATAATGCCTCGATCGATGAATAGAATATTTATAAATAGAATAAATATATAAATATATAAATATATAAATATAGTACGTATAGTATATATTACTCGTTTACTAATTATATCGTAATTATATCGTAATATTATTACTAATTTAGTATCTATATAGTATACATTTAATATATCGCGAAAAAAATGCGTATATAACCTATTTTATAACGCCCGTATACGCGCTATAAGATCGCCCGTAGAATTTTTACGTTAACGAAAATATTTCGTAAATTTTTTTTAACGGCGGAGATAGGAAAAAAAAATTTATAATCTCGAAATTTAACTTTAACGAAATCTAGTATTATTGGAGTCGAAGTATTATTAGTATCTGTCGAAAAAAATGCGTATATAACGTATTTTATGTCGTCCGTATACGCGATATAAGATCGCCCGTAGAATTTGTACGTTAACGAAAATATTTCGTAATTTTTGTTTTAACGGCGGAGATAGGACATTTTTTTTTATAAACTCGAAATTTAAATTTAACGAAATCTAGTATTATTAGGGTTCGAGTAATATTAGTAACTGGTGAAAAAATTTCGTATATAACGTATTTTATGTCGTCCGTATACGCGATATAGAGATTTTTACCTATCTCCGCCATAGAGAATTGAGAGAACAATAGAATGCCTCGATCGATGAATAGAATATTTATAAATAGAATAAATATATAAATATATGTAAATTATATGTAAATCACGTATACTAACCGTGTCCTAATTATATAATCGATATATATAAATATTATCGACGATTTATTATCTAGAGGGTATTAGATTTATAAATGTGGAAAAAAATTGCGCCGAGCGAGATTCGCTTCGCTCGTAGAAGGTCCGGTAGCTCGCTTCGCTCGCTAAAAAATAATGTCGTACGACGACGACGATTAAGAGAAATAATATATATGGAGATAAGATAATAACTCCGACGTAAACATTACAGATAAGTTGACCACCGAGAAAGATGACTGGATACCTCACCCGTTACATGCGCTACACCTGTACTATAATGAAGGTTATGTAATCTGGTATTAGTGCTGCTACATTAAGTCTAACTTCTCCTTCCCCTCATTAACTCAAAATATCGTAGATATCGCTGTTTTTAAAATAACTCGATATCAAATACGATAATATATTATACCTTTGACGATATCAAAGTTATAGTATTTCACCCCCACCCCCGCCCTCCTCCCCTATAGACGACGATATCAAAGTTATAGTATTTCACCCCCACCCCCCCCCCCCACCCTCGCCCCTACAGACGGCGATGTAATAAGACATGCGGAATGCGACGTGTTCAGTATCCTCATCAACATCTACGGCAGCAAGAAGATGTTCATCGACGAGTACAGGAATCTGCTAGCCGATAGGTTTCACTATATAACTAGTCAGGACGGTCAGGTGGATAGGCTGTAGATACATCTGTAGTCCGTCCGTCCCTATGTCCACTCCCTTAACTACGATGTCCTGATCGCTTCACCGCACCGTTCTTCTATGTTTACTTAATCATTTACTTTATGATTAGTTTATAAATTAATAAAATTACAAAATTATTTTATTACGAAAATATATATATATATATATATATACACGATTAAAACTTAACTGTGTGAGACCTCTACACGGACTAACTATAGCGTCTGACCGCAGGATGCTGAGGAAGTACCAGTTCTTCAACGAGAAGGAGACCATGTTTCTACAGCTGCTTCAGTTTGTGTTCAGCGAGCGGCAGCTGATGTACTGCGACATCATGCTCAAGGTAGTACTAGTAGTTGTACTAGCTCGTTATTGTACAAGCTAAGGGTATTAGTCACCCATGTGTATCCCTAAGTGTACCCCTAAGTGGTTTAGGCTTCTTTATGGAAGTTTACGGGCGTGCTTCAAGTGTAATGTATCGACATGTTGAAGGTCGTTCAAAACGCGGCCAATAATACGCGTATACAATTGAATTGAATTTTTGAATTTCTGATAATTCATAGTTATAAATATTACATTAACGCTATATTTTTAAATTTAACATAAAAATTAAATAATTAAACTAAATTAATATATAATAGAATCTGCTTTTTTTATAAACTTTAATAAAAATGACAATACGTAGAATAGAATATAAAATTAGAATGCTTTTAAAAATAATATATCTTATATAATGTTATGAATATATTCAACGGGTAGAAAACAGAATGAATGTAGTGGATAGCTATACATATACAATATCTTAAACTGCCAGCGATGCACGCTCACCTATATGTATATGTATAGCTATTACAGAATTATCTTTTGAAGTATCACTTTATCATCGGGTATATGTAATGTAATACAGCGTGTATTATGTTATCGTATTCTCTGTGGATGCTCGTTCTCTTGTCACTCTGATATATAAACTTTGGTCTACATACCACTACATATATCTGTTTGATTGAAAACTATTGTATGTTATAATAATTAATTTCGTTACAGGATTATTGTATACATAATTAGGAAAAATGTTAAATATTGTTTAAATAATTATTTAATATTACCTTAATTATTAATATTTATTATTTAATGACTGTAAAATTGTAAATAAATTTTAAATTCTAAATTAATATGTGTTTGTATTATTAAAATATCTTTAGTGCAACAAATAATTAAAAATATTGAAATATATAAACGGATATCGTTGTATATAATATATATTGTCTAAATTATTAATTTAGAAATTAATTCTCTTACTAATTATATATATAATATAATATATTATATATATATATATAATTATTTAATGTTACCTACTGTCCGTATCGTAAAGGACATAGAAGAATCTAGAAGGCTGAATACAATCATACAAGAACAATTGATTACGAAATCAAAGATAGCGGCACCATCTCCTAACAAACGTATAACCAGAAGTGTTCGTATTAATATAACACACGAGTTTAGACATAATAAATAGTAATTATTTGCCTTTTTCGATTTATTTTTTTGTAAGTTTTTATGTTTAGGTTTTTTGCTTACATAAACCATGGTATTTTCATTCTTATATAGATTTTTAATATTTTAAATGAAATAAAAATTAACTAATAATTTTAATTAGTATTTTAATTTCAAATTTTATTTAATTCACGTAATTATGCATACATAAATATATTTGATTCAATATTGTCATCACAAATATCTATACGTCAATGCTGTTACATACGCATAGGCTATGCGACATAGCAAACACTACTAGTTCTCCTACCTACAATGATGGTACATAATGATATATTACCCCTCCGTAGGCTAAACTACAGATCCCACCTGAAGAGCGAGAGGAAACTATAGACATGTGTATACAGGCTATGGTACTATCCAGTGAATACTGGCCTACTTTTAAAGATGAAAAAGTTAGATCTTTACGTATGTTCGCGTAGGGCTAGACAACTGTACATATAACTGCCTGCGTAGCTCAGTAGATAAGGCGTCAGACATGCGAGCAGAAGGTCACGGGTTCAAGCCTCGTCCTGACCAATAAAAGAGGTCTTAAATAATATTTAGATGTGATTTATATAATTGTGTTGACAAAATAATCTGTTCTCTTAAAAACCACGTATGCATTAACACGAGAGCAGATCTTTCTATGGGACATTAGAGTATTTAAGTATATATGTATATTGTTTGTACAACACCACATCATATAGTATGTTTTTGTTGTTATTGAAAGTATTTATTTAGACACATAATTAATAATAATAATTCTATACTGTGTATCGAACAATATATATCGCATGAGCATATAGTGAATGTATATAATTCACACAATAATATTACGATGATAAGTAATAGAATAGAATTATGTTACAGCGAGGTTTGAAAATATTATAAACCGAATGCAATAATAATATATTTTACACTAATGTAGATTTATTAGATTGATTAAAGTTAATTCATATAATTTAATCAAATTTGAGATGATAAATTTATGATAAAATGATGAAATTAATTTTTGTTTTTCTAAAAATGAATTTTTTTCGAATATAAAATATTTGTTCAACTAATTTTAATTTTATTATAACATCGATTATATTATAATGATATTTTCTATAATTTATATTTTCCGATATTCGAGGGTGTCCAGTCATAGTCCGTGAGATGGATTGCTACAGCTTTAGCCAGCCTCTTATGGCAGTAGGATGGTTAATAGCGCCCCAAACTTCAGTATTTCGCGTCGTATTACTATTCTAATTGGATGGGTATTGATGGGTATGTTCCTAATTGACACTAGATGAACCCTTCGAGAGGTCATTAGTGCAGCGAATAGCATTAGTGCAGCGAGGAGCATTAGTATGAGGCCTCGTTATCTCTCCCCTATTTGATGTTAACACACGCGTGTGATGGAACCTGGTGTACGGGATGTGGTGGGGGTCTGCCTCAATGGCGGCTAGGATAAAATATCTATATACAATTTTCTAAATATATTAAAATATCTCATATACATATGATTATACTTGATAGATCGTTATTACATCTTTACATAACACATTAATATACACAATAGTAATACATACTTAATGTACGTGATCCGAACATGAATCTCGTCGATAATATGCGATGACGTTACATAATATGATTACATAACGAGCATTGTTTCAGGTAAAGTTAGCCAGCGAATATGTCAAGCTGCAGGAGGATTATGAAGCAAAGTTTAAAGCTCTCAAGAGAAATAGAAATATCTTTTGGAAAAATAATTACGGTTAAATTTAAAGAAATATATGTTACGCTATATATGATATGTTATATATACTATAGTATTTGTAGGTATTACATAAAAATAACATATTATGTTATCTAAATATTTGTAATTACTAATTATTAGTTAAATGGCGTAGCGTCATTTTATTTTGTTTACATGTAAATAATAAGAAAATCTCTATTTTTAAATTTATTAAAAAAATCTATTAATATAAGTTCATTAATATAAATATAAATTATATTCCATTATTTCATATTGTAATATAGGTTTAATGGACATTGAAATAGAGAGACATGGCAACATAGAACAATTTCAAGTTTCTCCTATTCTTTCGACATTGATTTGGCACTTTCAAAACACTAGTAAGTATTGTTTAGTTTAAAAACTAAAGTATAATTAGTAATGCATTGTAATTGGTTAAGATTTTATAATTTAATTTTTATTTTGCAAAAATGAATAACATATGTAAATTGTGTATGTTTGTATGCACTTTTCTATTTATATTTATTTTATTCTTATTTTATTAAAATATTGCAATATTTATTAATTTAAATAATTATAATATGAATATCATGTATAAAAATGATATTATTAACTAATAATTTATTTATACATTAATACAAAATATTTATTTTACATATTATTTACATATTTGTTTTTGTTAAATCTTAACATTGTTTCAATATATGAATTCAGTTCATATAATTCACATAATAACATAAATTATACCAAAACAATAATTTAATAACCTCTGAAATAAATTTATATAATTCATTAATACAATAATTAAATGTATTATAATATTGCTGTAATATTTTAATTAGTAATCATTGTTTATAATATGAATTGTAATATTATTCAAATTTTCAAATTTATTAATTTATATTATTTAATTTGATATACAAATGCCTACCAATAAAAGTACAAATATGAACTTGTAGTGAGATCTACTTAATAATTTAATAATTTTAAATATTTAATATTTAAATAATAATAAATTTAATAAAACATCAATATTAACAATCTGAATAATTCATTAATATATAATTTAGTTATTATAATGTTAACTTACAAATTATTTTAAAAGTTTGAATTAATTTTTTTATTTTATGCAAACAATTTAATAAAAAATAACACTATTTAATGTATTATATATTATTATATTATCATATATTTAAATATATATATAATATTCTCTAGCTTCATGGAAATTAAAAGATCTTTGTGAAGTCACAGAAATGGATGAGTCACTACTAATTCGTAAAATTGCATTCTGGGTAGAAAATAACTTAATTTCCACGGAAACTGTAGGTTTACTGCGGCCTTATTCCTATTGAACGCGTTACATCGATGGCAAATATCAAATAGATCCTTGTTAATATACTCATAACATACACCTAAACTATGAATGTGGGCATGTACGACGACTATAGCAAGTGTTGGGCACATATTAATTATAATCTAAACTCGCACTAGTTCTTTGTATAAATAGCACTCGCAGACTCTTTATATAACATTTAATAGTATATTCACAATTTCAGATTCATTTACAAGTAAGCGCTTACACTGCAATCAAATAGTAGTACTGTTAATGGTGGAGCTATACCACACTTGGTACCGCACTTGCCAACACCGACTGTGATAAACATCTCTATATTAAATTAAAACTGCCACCATCCTCTAGGGGGCGTCGTCTACTACCACCTGATCGAATCGAAACAGTCGAAACCGACGGACACCTCTAGAGGAGGCGGAGGTGTGATAAAGGAGTGTGCCATGTTCACAGATGCCGATGAAACGGAGAGTCGCGCTACTAAAGCGATCGAGGATAAATCTAAGGTTGCCGTATCTCTTTTGCCAGTAAGGCCTTTGAGGCTAAATTTATGGTTCTAAATATAATATAGTTTATTTTCTATTGGTTTCTCCTAAATGGCTTTAAAATAATACGGGGCAATGTTTTCTATCGCCGTCACCTATAAATACTTTCGTAATATTGTGCTAACGTTCGTATTCTTCGCTAAACGAGCTCTGAGTATTATATTAGGTCTACGCACATTTAAATACTATATAATCATGTCTGTACACGTACATTCATTGTTGTCAATAGATGTGGATACACGTACATACATTGTTGTCAATAGATGTGGATACATGTACATACATTGTTGTCAATAGATGTCGATACACTTACATTCATTGTTGTCAATAGATGTGGATACACTTACATACATTGTTGTCAATAGATGGCGTGGTCTTTCATCACCGGAATGCTGATCAACTTGGAGGCCCTCGACTTCGATAGGATATTCTGCATGTTGAAAACGTTTTGGCCGTGCGACGATCCAGGTTACGTAGAGTTACGTAGAGTTACCACCTACACTAGTTTTACTACATTATATTCACGATTATCTGGTCGATCTTAAAGTAGTCATTTGTATGCGAATATTATCAACTATTTTATAATCTTAAATATAAAAATGTAAAGTATACTATTAAGCTTTATTTTAACAAAAAGCATAGAATATTTTGTGATTTAAAACAGATGTTAAATTATTCAATAATTTTATATCTTTAAATATATTTTTACATAACTATCGTTTTATTGACAAATATAAAATATATTTCTAGTGCATAAATACTATAAAATAGTACATCCTTTGATATACATATTATTTATGTGAGGTTATTATAATCAGTAATGATTATTTATAGAACTTATTGTTTTATACATAAAGCTTTATATAATTTAAAGATATTAAATTTAATTTAATTATTTTAATATAATATTATATTTAATAAATAATATATTTATTTTAAAAATCATATTTGTTTCTTAAAGAGATATCGCAATGGGATGGCCATTTTGTTGAATTTACATGTATGGATATAGGGAACGCATTACCTCCGTTTATTGAGTGTTTCTAAAAAACTATTTAATGTATTAAGGGGATCCCCGCACATCCCCGCACATTTAAAGTGATGATAATTTATTTTTTTTTATATTTTTTTTTATTACATAATAATACTTATTCTATTGTTTTTTAGTAAATCTGTCAAAAAATTAGACATGAATTCAGTCTAGAAATGGCATAAAAATGTGTTTTATGATGATAGGATAATGCTATATTAGATACTATTCAATATTACAGTTATATGCTGTCAAACTTCAAACGCTTTTTTCTCAGAATAATTATTTCGCTCTAGGTATGTGCATTCAAAAATATAGAACATAAAAACTATTATAATTATAATATTAATTTTTTTTGCTTTATATAGAATTTAATTATGTGAATAGTAAAATAGAGAGATAATTAATAAAATGTATAGAATTCATTGTATAAAATGATAATTTCTATAGAAATACCATCATTTTATTATCACTAATTTTTAATTTAGATATATATAATATAATAAATAATAATATTAAAAATAACGTTCTATTTTCCTATGCATGTATATGTTATGAATACATTACAAAAAAAATTATGTCAATTGAATGAATAGAATATCAGTTCTATTTTTTTTAGTGGACCTATGTTTTTCCTATCTATTTATACACGGATTTGGCAAATTGTGTGTTATGTGCGGGATCCCCTTAACAAATTATTTTTTTGTTATATAAAAAGAACATTCATATCTATAATCCTGGAGACAAAATAAATAAAAAATATATATTTTACAACTATATATATCATTTATTATTATTTGTTTTCTTTCACAAATTTTATAAATAAAATTTATAATTATATGCTTGAATATGAACTATCTGGAATTATGCATACATATGTTATTTATATACATCAAAAGAAATAAGGAAGATCGCTTCATTATTTCATCTATAAAATCATTTATATATTAAAAATGTATTCAGAGTAAAACGTATTTGCAAAATCAACAATAAATAAATTATAAAGTAAACACATTAGTAGTTTCTTATCTATTTATAAATGTTATGTTTATAGAATTTATATATATTATATGTTATAAAATAAAAAATTTCAATTTTTTTTCTTATATTCATATGTTAATAGACTACTTTATTTGTCATTATATACAAATTATAAAAATCTATATATATATATATATATAATTACAATAAATAAATACTAAATGTACAAAGATTAAAACAATGCAAGACTTATATATATATATTGTATACTATTAAGGTCAGGTATACCTATTTTTAATTGTAATGTTGCGATAGGCATAAATTGGTTTACTAAAAATGTTTAAATTCATGATTTTATTAGTTATCAAATATTATATGACAATTTATATTAGTTTGGAATATAGATTTCAATATAAATAATTTATTTTAAAATGACATGCTATAAAAGATGCTTTTTATTCTATTTAAAAACTGATTTCATAATATAATTTGTTACAGTTACTAAATAACATATCATCAATCAATAGTATTTATTAAAAAAAAAATTGTTATATATATATATTACTTATGTTCAATATTAAATAAAAATATTAATTTTAAATTTTACTTTAGTTAATTTTACATATTGAATAAAATATATTATATTTGTTAATGATTTATTATAAGAAATTACATAAATGATTTATTTTGTAATTTTTGAATATTTGTTAATTTTATTTTTATTTATTAAATTATTAAATTATAATATTTTACCCATGCTATACTAATGACATTACTGAATCAATAGAATCTGGAGATCCCTTGACCTCATCTGAACTAAAAGTGGAATTAGAAAATAGAATTAAATTAAAGCAGCTCATGTTCTCAGACCAATGTTATAGATTGGATAAGGATGAATAGATATTCGTCTGTATAAATGTATACCTACCTCTTTCTTCGGTTTAATAAAATTGTGTTATTTCTATTACTATTTTATATACTAAGTAATAATTATATAATAAATATATAATTATAATTACTATAGTAATTATATATTTTTTAATTGTAAATATAAATAACTAATTGTAAAGAAAAATTATAAGTAAATTATCCTTGACATTAATTAGTTTAATATTGACATATATAATTAATTATATAATTTTATTTTAATTATGCTAGAATATCAACTAATAAATAAATATGCATAGAATTTGGTTCTAATAAAAACAATACTTAAAGTTAGAAATATAAATATGGAATAAATGTTAATAATTAAAAATGTTCATAAATATATATTATGTATTATAATAAGTCATTTTAATAATATTTGTTATTTATCTTAATTTTAAAGAATTAAATAAAAATAGATTTATTTCAGAAATTATTAATATCTTTTGTGAACACCGATAACTATAAACCTGGTCTAACCCACTCCACGGTTATCAAAAGTAGCATTGAAGAATATTGAAGTGGAGATACTAATAAATATATTTAATTTATATTTATATTATAATAATTATTGTTATTGTTTCTTCTTATTTAATATTAATTATACTTTACAATTTGAATAAGTCTATTATGTTGTGTAAAAGAGTTATCTTTAATTGGTGAACTTTGATAACATATCTGACAATCAAGAGTAAGATTTACTATGTAATTTCTATAAATATTAAACATATTTTGAATAATATTTATCTTATATACTAGGGAGTGGAATGGGTCGGTAGCCATTGTTTTTATTACCATATAATAAATTAAATATTTCATATTATATATTATGATTTGGTTTTCGGTTGCTGTTCAAGGCAGTGATCGCAACTCCTACTGCTATTGGTTTCCATTTAGTCTGACTTGTCGTCGCAGATCTTTGAGGTATACTTGTAGCTACCGGGAATATTCCCACAACCATAGTTATGTGAGTCGTAAAAGTACGAGAGATTGTCTACCACGTCAAGGTGGAACCATTAGAGACAACCCGAGACATTCATAGACATCTTAAAAAACGACTGCGATTGTAAAGAATAAGACGAATTAAGAACACTGATGCTGGACAGAGAAGGATGGAAAGTAATTGCAAGATCTGGTTGGGTGAGAACTCAACTAAAGTAAAGTGAGTAAGTATATATTATGATTCCATAATCTTTAAATATGTCTACAATATGTAGTTCTAAATAATAGCTGTCAATGATTTACAATGAAAGTGTTACTATTCAAATTATTTTCCAATTTATTAGAATACATATTTCCTTGTTAAGCATACTCTACCGCAGTTATCACGATCAACGTCATCAGACCTACACTCGTTATTTCACATATTGTTGTATAGAGCTTAATATATTATGAATGATGTGTCCCTTGTGTTGATTGTAGCCGTAGCGTAATGATGAGTTAGTTGAGAGGCTTGCTCTCGTGAAGAGTATTAATAAGTGACTGCTAGTGTTCGTAAGGTAAAGTGTTCGTATGTCCCTGTTATATGTGGGAAGGTGGTGACATGTTGAGTGAGATTTAGTTATATGCGTAATAAGTAGAAATAATAGTGTAGATTTTTTGTTGCGTCATAAACTATGACTTATAGTGGAAAATTATGTCACCTAGTATGGGTAAGTTTTATCGAAATAATTGTATATTTATCAATGGAGAATATTCTGTAAGGGTGTTGGGAAAGTAGTTGCAATGATTATATGTAGGACAATTTTATACATTAAATGTGTGGTCAGTGAGGTGTCAGATTCGATATTTGATAAGTTGGAATAATAGCTTATGTGATCATTTGTGGCATATGTTTCGGTATATAAATCCATCTTTGTTAAAAGTACTGGTTTAAATAATATTGCTGAGAGAAAATAAAAATTAGGTTATAATATAAGCTGGCTAAATGTTTAGATAGATGACTAGATTGGATATATATTGATGGTTAAGTTTAGTTTTCTGTTGTAGAAGTTCGAATAAAGTCATGGTTTGTGTAGTCAATAGATACAAAGTGCAATTGCTATTGGTTTATGAGGAAAGTATTAGTTACGTTGAAGGTTGATAGTTGGAGTTATTTGATTATTCGTTGTCGCAGTTTATAGAATTTTCATTATTGTTGTAGTGAGACTGGAAAAATGTTGATGTTTATTTGTATGTTATTAATTTGATGATAGATTATCGTTAGAGGAGGGATATTTATAATTTAAAAGTATAAGTAATATATTAAGAGACATAGCAGTATTCATAGGTAAGATTGAATGTATAGAGAGATATTTTGTAGATGAGTCACTGGAATACTTATATGTAGATAAGTAGAGTTCATTATAGTTTTTATTATAAAGATTGTTGTTTAAAAGTTTTAAAGCAATTTTCTGACAATTATTTGTTGACACGGATACAAATAATAATTAATATAGTGGAGTGTTATAGTATACATATATGTGTGTAATTAAAACATTGAATGAAAGTAAGGTACACCTACAATGTATAGGTCCTACATGTATGACATATAGAGGTAAGCATATGCTTCACATAAATAATTATTTATAGAAAATGTAAATCACATAGCGTACGCTGTACTAAGAGTGATTTTAAACATGATGTTGTTCATAGATTCGATCACTTCTTATGGATCATTTAAATTTGAGTATAGAGAATACCCACACACATTTTTTAATGTAAGTTAATATTGGCAATGCGAAGCCCTTAAAAAAAATGTAACAAGGGAATATATAATAAAATAAATTAAAAAAAAAAATATGTATATTCACATTTATAATTAAGCTACAATCATGAAATTTTCAGAATATGTGTAATGTGTATAGTTTTATTAATGATATAAAATTTATAAAAAAAATTATTTTATTTCTAGTATATTTTTTTTCAAATTATAGGATTTTCCACAACAACATTTTTACCTCTCATAATTTTGTACAGAATCATTATATTTGATAAATTTATATTATATATAATAAAAAAAACAATTCATTAATACTATTAATAAACTATATATAACATTTGGTTGAAAAATAATAATTAACATGCATTTCATTTTAATTTTGTTAAAAATCATCAATAAATGACCAGTGTTTACCTTTACAAATTTTGAGATTTTTTTTTTCTACATTATTTTAAAATATTATATTTTAACATAAAGTATTATACATTTATATAGATTAATATCATTTATATGGGTTAATATAAATATAATATATATATATATATATATATATATATATATATATTATTTATATAATTATTTATATATAGGTAGATTTTTAGATTATCATTTATTATTTTAGAATATATTATAAATATATTAACCTTATATTATAAATATATATATTTATCATAGGTATTAGTAAAAAGACATCCTAGAATCTAGAGTTTTTAGTAGGTGTTGTTAGTAAGTTGTTAAAGTAATAAATATTTACTGATATTTAAAATCACCATTCACTCTAATATATATGTATTTCATCGATATAAATAATCAATATAGTTTTTTCTTTATATTGATTATTTATGTAGTTTATTTAAAAACAAGACTCTACGTTCCTTGACATCGCATTACAAATTGTCTAGTCTTTATATATCTGTCAGTGCAATTTAAATGCACGTGCAATTAATAATAACAGATTTATATGATTATTACTGTTATAGTGTTTTACTCATATTAATTCAATACATATTACTTTAACTAATTGATTTATATATATATCAAATTTATACATTTAATAATAAATAAAATGGTTAGTTGAGTAGTTTTTATAATAATGTATAATATATAAAATTATTTATATTAATTTAATATTTTATTTATAAATAAATATATTTGTGCTTTATTTATAGTATTATATATTAATTTAATAATTAAATATAAAATAAATATAGGTAGGTATTGTATATACCTATGTATTTGTGATTTATATATTTCCTACAATTCAATTCATTTCCTATATTAATTTAATAATTAAGTATAAATATCTACCATAAATATATATTACATAAATACATATACATATATAAATACATATACCTATCATATAATATATCACAAATCATTCCTATGGCCATATATATATGGCAAATAATAATTTCAATATATTTAATTCTAGATTTACTATAATTTTTTTCCTATTTGCCATACAAGAATGATTTGTTATATAAAATAAATATGTTGATATATAAATAGGGGAGGGTACTCGAATGTGGACCACCTAAGCACAAATACATATAATGCATTAATAAATGAATATATTTAATTCATTATTTGTGCATTTATTCTTATTTTATATATGTTATATGTTAAATATAAGTTGTACTCACAAAATAGTTATTAATAAGCTAATATCAATAAATCAACATTTTCCAAATTTACACTAATGTGGACCACTTTTTTTAAAGTTAAAATATATTCTTGTAATTATGATAATTAACTAGGATTAACCTATATATTACATTATATTATTACTCTGGTGTAGGTACGTAATTAAAATTATAAATTAATTGATTATTTTATTATGTTAATACAATTTTTACAATTTTTAACAACAATTGAAATAATACAATATCACACATTTTCACAAAAATCAGATAATTTAAAATTCACAACATTAGAAAGATCCATCATAACAGCATATGTAATAGCCTCAAATGTTTACATTGTGCTATTATGCTGCTATTATGCTGCTATTAAATGTATATTATGCTGCTATTAATTTGTCATGCTATTATTCTGCTGTTATTCTGCTATTTAAAGTCTATTATGCTAATATTATGCTGCTATTAATTTTAGCATAATATAATTTAAATAGCAGCATAATAGCACAATGTAATCATGTTAGGCTATTACATATGCTGTTATGCTGCTATTATGCTGCTATTACTATTTGCTGGGCACATGCATCATAACACTGCAGTGTTTACATGTCAATCACTGCACAGTTGCACGTCGTACAATGTACGTATACTTGCATCTCTAGAATCTTATATTTATTCAGAGAATATATTACAAGTATGATAGTAGGTTAGTTACCTACGCATAACATCCCAGCAAACAGTAAGAGCAGCATAATAGCAGCATAACAACAAATGCTAGAGCCTCAAATGTTTACATTGTGCTATTATGCTGCTATTAAATGTATATTATGCTGCTATTATGCTGCTATTAATTTGTAATGATATTATGCTGCTGTTATGCTGCTGTTATGCTGCTATTATGCTGATATTATGCTGCTATTAATTTTAAATGTATATTATGCTGCTATTATGCTGCTATTATAATAATAGCAGCATAATAGACATTTAAAATTAATAGCAGCATAATATCAGCATAATAGCAGCATAACAGCAGCATAATATCATTACAAATTAATAGCAGCATAATAGCACAATGTAAACATTTGAGGCTCTAGCATTTGCTGTTATGCTGCTATTATGCTGCTCTTACTGTTTGCTGGGATATGTAAGTTGATTATGTTACTGATTCTTTTGTTGATTCGTTTTTCGATTTGCCTATTTGTTCTATTTTTTGATTTTTTCTGGTATTAGGTATTACAATTACCTATCTTTAAACAGAGATTTTTTAAATGGAACTTAGCTTTAGATGATTTTGTAAAGTATTTATTGTAATATAATTTATTTAATACATTAGCATAATAACGCAAAGAATGTATATAATAATGAGAAATATTTAATGAAAACATGAAATATCAGGTTGTATACATTAGCATCGTGTCATAAGGGTACATTTCTATATGTTTACAAATATTTTAGATTTTATTATATATATTAATTTTACATATATTATATATTACTTTTAATAGGTATATCATTTGAATTTATGCTAATAATAGTTCGTATTTTAAAGTGGTCCACATTCATGTATGTCCACATACGATTAATCTCCCCTATACGAGACTCACATACTCTCCTATATCCTATATCCTATATCCTACCCATATAATTGATCAACATATTATACATTAAATAAATTAAAGTGATATATATACACTACATATACACTATATACTATACGGATATGCCGTACCAAGTATACCCATATATGGCAATATAAATAACGTAAATAATTGATAAATATTGATAATCCCTCAATGCCTCTTTAGTCGAATTCCTAAATAAATATGTCAATATATATTTAAATACAATACAACATTATAAACCTATATGTACCGATATATATATATATATATATATATATATATATATATATATTGATAACTAACTAATAACTACAAAAGTAACGCTTACAACACACACACACACATACACCCACATACACACACACACACACACACACACACACACACACACACACACACACACGTTACCAGCAGAATAACGAAGGCCTCGACGGCGAGATCGACGACGCCGACTACAACGCCTTCATAGAAGCCAACAAGTACAGTCGACTGACGCAGGAAGCCAAGGAAGTCCTTGATAATCTGGCGGCGTTGGCGGCGCGTTGCTACGCCATCAAGTTGGTAGCCGTGATGGACATCGGATCTTCGGAGGATGCTAGCAACGTTAACCGCCACTTGAGGACGCTCGAGTATCTAGCCGGATACCTCGCCCATAACGATACGCTGACCGACATTAATCTGAGCTTCTTCGACACGATCGTCATCGATGAAGGATACTGTTTGGAATCGAAACTCGACGTTTTGACCAAAGAATTATGTTCATTTCAATAAAATATATTGAAACTTAATTTTCTTAATACATATTACTATAGTAATATATATATATATATATAATGGTATACCATTATATATATAAATATATATATATTTACATTTTATATTAATTTCCTCATTATTCTTTGCCTGGTGGTAAGGAATGTTAAATATAATGTGTGTGTTTTATTCATAAATATATATTGGTACCTATTACCAAAGCCCTTTGGGCAAAGGGCGTTGCCATTACATAGTCATTCTTCATATCCATTATATCAAGGGTTAGTACATCTATATAATTATATTATGTAATTATTATTTAATATCTAACAGGATCATTCATACACATATCTATAGATACCAATGCATGATAACGTCTATAGAAGTTATCATGCATTGGTATAGCCTATGTCTATACTCTACCTTTATACATAGGTAGGAAACGTTTTAATAGTTGCCCGATATTTTATGGATCAATTCTATTGAGGGTTAGTAGGTTAGTAGCCTATATCGGTATCGTTAAATTATATAACTAATATGTATTACTTATTTTGCAGGATCCTTCACATGTACGTTGCCTTGACGTGGCGTGAAGGCTTTAATCTAAATACGTACGAAACATTTTTAAACATTAAAATACATAATAAACATTAACGAAGGTAATTATAATTGATTTGTACAAATTCCTGAGTCCAAGTTAAATGAAAATGAAGTGTTATATGGTCTACATTTATGTTAGTATACTAATAGTAGAATATAGTATACGATATCATCAACATTAACATATATGTACATTGCGTATACATGGGGTGGCTCTAGCCCCCCCCCCCTTATAATTATGAATGTTTATGAATTTGTAGACCTTATTTATTTAACTGGATACATTTGATATATATATATATATATATATATATATTTATACATATATACTACAATATAGATGGTCCCAATGTGCTATTGGGATGTATAGTCTATTAGCCTATTATATTAGCGATTACAATATTATGAAATAACATGAAGAAATGTATCTTCTATTAAACAAAATACTCGCACAACAATCCATAAACGATCACGTTTTTAAATCACAAAGAAAATGGAAATACTCGTACATTTCAAATGAAGTAATAACACACATATTCTTGGTTATCCTATAGTGAATCTTTAAATGGCGAATTGTAGGCCTATATACCATATGTTTTTTATTTAAAAATTTATCACAATCAAGTTGGAAAATTTATCACTTCGCCCATGATTAAGTTTAAAGATGAGATTGCAGATTTAAGAAAACATGAATCTACACTTTACCACAAGAACTATTTGGAAGAAAATTCTCGTTTTATTTCAGTGATGGAAAATAAGAAACAATCATCATAATGCAAGTCAACAATTCAATATCTAAGCAAATTGAATACAATATGGCACAATTCTGATCTAGGAAATTTCAATGAACTTCTAAAACTATGTAGGTTTAAGGTTGTAGGTTTAACTATGTAGATTACCTATAAACTATGGAAATGATATATTAAAATAACACTTGTTAATGTGTAATAAAAATGCCAAATACACATCAGAAACAACACAGAATGAATTGATATTTGAATGTGGTGAATGTTGTATTGTTATTTATAGTCATTGAATATGACCTGCGACCCTTGACATATTTCATATTAACTTCCTCTTGTAAATAAATATATATCTAGTTAGACGTGTTTTATTAATATATCAAATCTTCGTAGTGGCAGTAAAGTAAAGAACCCCGCAACAATGTCTACCCCTACATTCAACTGGAACGCAAAGACCTGTATATATTGGCCAAGAATGAACAAAGACATACAAGACCTAACAGGAGAATGTAGCGAATGCCAGACCCACCAAAGAAGGCAGACCCCCGTAGCATTCGTCAACAGAAGATTACCAAGAGAACCATGGGAGGCGATTGCAGCCGATCTGTTCGAGCTCAACAAAGAAAATTACCTGATAGTCGCCGACATCTATACCAAATTCCCAATCCTAAGGAAACTAAGAAGCACCCACAGCAGCAGTATCATCCAGACACTAAAGGAGATATTTTCAGAACACGGAATACCGAGACACTTCCATTCCGACAATGGACCACAATTCTCGGCAACATCCTTCGCACAATTCGCTGCGAGCTGGGGATTCCAGCACAATACCAGCTCACCACACTATCCACAAAGCAATGGATTCATTGAACGACAGATACAAACCATAAAGAGAATCCTGACAAAGACCGACGATCCAGAAAAGGCCCTACTATTCTGGAGAGCCACCCCCCTAGAAAGGAACCACCCCTCTCCAGCCGAACTCCTATACGGAAGGATCATCAAAACGACGCTACCAAAGACCAAAGTACCAGCATCTACAAAACAAGACAAGCTGCTCAACGACCGACAAAAGAAAGCATCCGACCGCTATAACACCAAGGCACGAACAAACAAACCGACACTGAACAGTGGACAACGCGTGTTCATCAGAAACCCCATCAACAGCACATGGAGTCCCGGCACTATCCATGCGGAACACCCGTCCCCGAACTCGTACATGATAGGTTGTCATAGCGACACCGATGTAAGTATAATAATAATCACCTTCAGGACTGTGTTTTGTCGTGAGGGATACGTAGTTTGGGTGATGTGCTATTGCGCATGTCATACGATCAATGCGATTAGTAACACTTAATTGCTCAATATCATTACACATACCTATAAATAATTAAAATATATATCATATATTAGTAAAATAAATGCAGTATAAATGCATATTATTACTAGGGAGGATGTCCCCACATACGCTAATGGCGTTATCATTATTATCTTGTTGAATAATATATTATAAAATGATATTAGTTGCACGACGCACACACGTGCATATTATTATAACGGAGGATGTTCCCCGTACTAACATGTATGCATAACGCATCATTAAAATATATATATATATCATATCCATACCCACACATATAACGCATGTCGGCGTTACTAATCGTAAATTAAAAAAAAAATAAGTTATGATATAAATAAGCTAAATATGTTTAGTGTAATATCTGATGAAACCACAGATGTATTTAATACTGAACAAATGGCTTTAGAAATTAGAAATAAAGTGTATCACTGAAAATATTATTTCTTTCATAGAATGTGAACATCTTAGTGGAGAATGTATAGCTAACTTGATTATAGATACACTAACTAAAGCTGAATTCAATCTTGAAAATTTAAGAGAGCAATGATACGATGGAGCAGGAAATATATCTGGCAAAGTAAAAGGAGTATCAACTATAATTCTGAATAAGTATCCTAGAGCTACATATGTACACTGTAGATCACATGTATTATATCTATCAATAGTATATGCATGCATGATCTATTTAATTCAAAATATGACGGGAATAGTATGAATATTCATATTTTTTTAATATTCTGCTAATAGGCAAGGTTTATTAGAAGAAAATATTACACAAATTTGTGTCAAATCTTTTAAAAAGAAATTAGTTAACCTTTGTAAATCTAGATGGGTTGCCAGACATGATGCTTTACCAGTATGTATTGAACTGTATCAAGCAATTCTTGAAACAATGTTAGACATATATAAAGATAAAACATGGAATTCAGAAAGTATAACAAAAGCTAACGGCCTTTACACTTCTATGATTAATACACAATTTATTATGTTGTATAATTCACATTAATAATTTCATAGAAAATTTAACAACTGTTCTCCGTAGTAGGTCAATAGATGCATATAAGGCTAATCAATATATAGGTAATTAAAGGGATATGTTTATCCTACACGTTTGTAGAGATCATATTGATGAAGTACAATTGTAATGGAATAAAGAAGCATCATATTTAAATCAAGTAATCAAGTAATTTCTTTACCAAGGTTAAATAAAAGACAGTTATAGCTGTATACATTGTGCAAATACACCTAGTTCATCAGCTGAAGAGTATTTAAAAAAGAAATATCTATTCCATTATTGGATCATTTATAATGGATATGAAAGAAATATTCAATAAAGAGATATTGTATATATATATATATATATATCTTGGAGTATTCTTAATTACAACAGTAATGAATGAAAACAAGTATTCATGAAAGAAAATATATTAAATTTGTATGAATTAGTCAAAGATGATTTACCAAAGATAGAGAATATATCATAATATATATATATATATATATATATATACTATAAAACAAAAATATTAATTAATAAATAAATAAATGTCATTCGCATTGCAATATTATTTTTGATTTTCTTTTGAATACTATTTATTATTGAATTAATATTTTAGGATATTATACACATACTATAAAGTAATTAATATATTATAATATTAATTATATAAACACAATATTATATATCATAATAGGTAATAGGTATATCATAATATATTAAATAACTATATTTATATTTAATATAGGTAAATAGGTGTATTGAAGGTGAATAGAATTCTATTAATAGCCTATAATTTTACAGTTATTTAAACATTTTCTCGAGTTAATTATAATATTTTATAGTTGTATATTTATTATATAGTATAGTATTCGCTCTATATCTAGTATTAGCTATAGTCGGTAGTGTTTACGCAGCTGGGTTATTCGTAGTATACCTATACGAATAACCTACCTTGTAAGGTATAATTTGTTTTACTCGAAGCGGTCGCGGTATACAATATATATATTCGTATAGTATACTAGTATACTATATGCTATATATAGCTATAATCAAAGCCATTTGCTATAATATAGTATACTATATATAGTATACGAGCCATTATTTTAACCCAAGATATAATGGTCTTGCAGGAGTGTACCATGGTAGCTCTTAACATAAGAAGTCGTGGTCGTTTTTCTCTCGCAGTGAAGATTTGTTAATCATAATTTACAAATGTAACGGTTAGTAATCCTATTTAATGTAAACGGACAATGCAAATATTAGTATTTCATTTAGGGGAAAGTAACCGAATACGTAGACTGTACGACATACACTGTACGTATTCATCGTATACGTATTCAGTGTATACACTCTCGGTAGGTAATCTATATAATACACCATAAATCCTATAAAAAAATGTTGGGGAATAAAATATTCATAATTATATAAATAGTCTAAATAAGTATTTTTTATTTATTATCATTTAAAATAGTGCTGATATATTCAATGAACTAATTTTTGTATTACTTTTTAAATTTATGAAAAAAAAAGGTCAACATAAAACTTTCTCTAGAATATATAAATGTATCGATATAAAACAATATATTATTAAAAACTAAACCATTATATACATAATTGCCCTATTTGTTATCAAATATTAATTAATGTATATCTATAGATCCTATAAATCCCTAATGAGGACATCCTATAACCAATCAGCGCGCATCGTTTGAACTATTCTGATTTTCATAAAAATCGCGTGCTTTATAATAGTAATATCATAAATTAAGCTAAATCTACAAAAATTATTATTTAGATAGGATATCACCTACTTAACTTGTATTATTGATTAATACCTCGCCGCGCCTCTGCATCAAAAAGGGTTAATAAAATAATAAAAATTAATTACTAATTAAATTATTCATAACATTAATTATAAATAATGTAATTGTAATTTATCCGATTTATTAAGCAATAATATATAATTTATATAGTAGTATATAGGGTGTCCGTATTCGGATATGGGTACCAAATACGGACAACCCCGTTATCTATTGAATACATATATTAAATAAAATTTTAAAATCACAATAATATTTATAATCATATATCATAACCTAATATTAATATATTGTAATTTGTTAATACAAATATTGAGTCATAAAATGTTAAGACCACTTATTGTTAAAGTGTCCGTATTAGGTTACTTTCCCCTACAATTTCATTATTAAAAGTATAATATTGCCTTAAAAATATGAAGTCGAGTTAGGTTATTAGATAATTTTAAGGATATCGAATGTCAACAAAGATATATAGCCTATACCTATATGTATATATATATATATATATATATATATATATATATATATATATATATATATATATATATATATATATATTAAAGTATATATGATGTATAATATATATACATTGTATATAGGATATTAATAATAAGATAATTAATAATATGATAATTAAGTGTAAATAAAAGGATGAAATAATAAACTATCTTTCCTATTGTAGGAATAATTTCCTTTCCTAATAGTTAATATTCTCTATATATAATTATGAAATACTAATAAATATATCAATTATATTATATTGACTTTTTCAACAAAATTGAATGAATGAATGTTTATATTTGCTAATCATTAGAATAAATTCATGTAGCTATATATATATATCCCGTATACGTATATATATATATATATATATACGTAGCATATGCTATAGCATATAGCTACATTCAGCTAAACTTAATAGGTTTGACGGTGAAATATGTTTATGTTATATACATTCGGATTATAATATATGAATTATATAATGTGAATTAATATAATTATATTGATTGATTTTTATTTTTTTAAATATATTCCTACATATAACTTACCAATCTATTCTACGATATCCTTTTTAAATACTATATCTCTAAAGCTAACATTAACTTCATACTAGATTTACTACTGATGACAAACCGACATTTTATTATACTGTGGATTTCCTAAATATCTAGCTCAATCTATTATTATTCAGAGTTATAACACATCTAGTCGGAAGTGCTACATCGTGAAATTGGTGCAACGCTAAACATATTTGGCCTACTCTAAATCAGCTTTCTTGGTTATTGCTCCGAAAAGCTGGAATTCACTGCCATATGATATTCATTGTGTAACATAGCTTTCATTGATTAAACGTTAACTGTATGTCAATTTTAAATCATTGTAATTCGTCTATTTTGTTATAATTTTTTTAATTTATTTTGGTTTTTGTTTTTTTATTATCTAACGCCTATAATCACCATGTATTTTTGAGGTCATAATAAACTATATTTTATTTTTTAAATTTTATTATATGCATATAAAGTAATGTTTATATAGTGTATAATATACACACACAGTGTATTTTTATTTATTCTTTATTTATACACTGTGGAATTCACATTGTGCGTCAATATAAGTAATAGAGTATACTATTAATTACTAGTAGTGATATTATGAATGAATGAATGAATGAATGAATATTTATTTACTGAATATTTAATTAATATACAGAAGGATATTTAGAAGCTATACGTAGCTTATATTAAGAATATCCTTATAACAACAATATTAAATATTTAATATATAATAATAATTATGAAATAAGAAAATGTAATAACAAAAATGGTGTAATACAAGATATTTATATCGAATATACATATTAATAATAATAATAATAAATAATAATAATAATAATAATAATAATAATATAATAATAATAATAATAATAATAATATAATAATAATAATAATAATAATAATAATAATAATAATAATAATAATAATAATAATAATAATAATAATAATAATAATAATAATAATAATAAATGATAATAATAATAATAATATAAATAATAATAGTGCGCATATTAATAATACTTATGTACATATATTACAAAATATTATAAAAGATATGAATTTGTAATATAGATTAGAGATTACATGATATTAAATATTTAATTTTTGAACAAAATTGGTTAAGTGTGGTTTGACTATTGTATGATTTTATATGTATCGGTAGATTATTCCAGCAAATGGGTCCATAATAAGTTATATTAAACTTTTTTGCATTGGTATTAACTAAAGGTATTTTAAATTTGTTATTATCGCGCATATTATAAGTAGAGTCTTGTAATTTAAATAAATTTATAATTGTTGTTGAAATTTGATAATTTTTAATCCTAAACATAAATTTACAGGCATTATAGAATATTATTTCTTTAAAAGTTAAAATGTGTTGTTCTTTGTAAATATTATCCACATTAGTTCTATTTTTTTGACGATATAATATTCTTATAGCTTTATTTTGAGCTATACTTATTTGTTTTGATGTTGCATCATAATTATTCCCCCATATATGTGTACAATAAATAATATGGCAATGAAATACAGAATAATATATTAGTTTTAAAATATTGATGGGTAAAATATTATTTAGTTTTCTTAGAATTGATAATCCATAATAAAGTTTAGATTTAACCATATTAGTATGTAGTTTCCAATTCATGTTCGAATCAATAATTACACCAAGGAGTTTTATTGAGTTTTTTTGAATAATGACAATATTATTTAATATAATAGATAATTTTGCTTTATTATTATTAAATATTAAATAGTTAGTTTTGCTTAAATTAATTGTCAATTTATTTAATGATAGCCATATATCAAGATTTTTTAAAGTTTTATTCATGGAATTTTCCATAGAATCAATATTATTTTCACGGAATATAATAGAAGTGTCATCAGCGAATAAAACAAAATGGCCTTGTGTTTTAATATTGACTATGTCATTTATAAATATTAAAAATAATAGGGGACCGAGGACAGATCCTTGAGGGACACCAAACTTAATATTCTTTATTTGTGATTTAGACTTATTGAATATTACAAATTGATTTCTATTATTAAGAAAAGATATTAATAATTTTAAAGCAACTCCTCTGAAACCATACTTCTCTAACTTATTTATTAATAGATCATGACTGATGGAGTCGAATGCTTTCTTTAGATCTATAGATATAGCTGCACAATATTTCATTTTATTTGAAGCTATGGTTCCGGTTAGGTCAGTCAATGCATCGGAAGTTGAAACTCCTTTTTTAAAACCAAATTGTGATTTATTAATTATTTTATTTTTTTCCATAAAATCTATATATCTAGATTTTAAGACTTTTTCTAAAATTTTTGAGAAAGATGATAATAGAGAAATTGGCCTATAATTAGAAGGATCATCAATATTACCAGATTTATATTTAGTTACGACTTTAGCAGTTTTTAGACAATTAGGAAATATACCTTGTTGTATACATAGATTAATTAAATATGATAATATATTACTTATTGAAGAAATGATTTGAATAATTAGTTTAAATGAAAAGTTATGAGAATCAGTACTATTTGTTGGTTTACTTTTTTCAACAATATTAGTTATTTCAATTGGATTAGTGGGAGTAATAAATAATGAATTTGTATAATTATTATGTATATAATTAGATGTATTATTGGTATTACAATTTTTTTCTGATTTAGAAGCTAACTTCTCACCTATGTTACAAAAATAATCATTAAATTGTTCACACCGTTTATTATCTTCTATTACATTAGGAACTATATTACCATTTTTGTTGTTATGTATAATAGTATTTATTTTATTCCATATCTGCTTAGGGTTGTTTCTGTTAGTAATAAAATATTGACTATAGTAATAGCGTTCAGCTTTATTATTGATTTTTGAAAGACAATTTTTATATTTTTTATAAATAGTTTCATTAGATACAGAATGTTTTTTTTTTAAGTTTTGGTAAAGTTTATTTATTTTAATCATACATTTTTTAAGGCCCTCTATTAGCCAAGGTTTATTTAAATAAGAATTTGTTGTATATATTTTTTTTTTAGAAAGGAATTTTTGTTTAGAGTTTTCTAAAGTAGAAATGAATAAGTCAAAAGCATGATGCGCATTATCTATTCTGTATAAAGCTGACCAATTATAATTTAGAAGATAGAGCTTAAACTCGCTTATATTATTCTGTGTCATATAATATATTAATTCATTATTTTTTTTAATAGAATTGTTAAATTTATTTAATTTATAAATACAAAAAATGGGTAAATGGTCACTAATATCATTATATAATAAACCATTAGATATTGGTACATGATTATAATTTGTGTATATGTTATCAATTAAGGTGGACGTTATATTAGTAATGCGTGAGGGTTTGGTTATTATTGGATGTATACCTAATGAAATAAGTATATCAATGAAATGAGAGACTTTAGGACAAGTTAATTTTAATATATCAATGTTAAAGTCTCCGCAAAGAAATATTGTATTATCAGTAGAGAGTGTATTAAATAAATTATATATTTCATCTGAAAAATTAATGATATCAAATTCGGGGCATTTATATATACCACTTATTATAATATCTTTAGAATTGGGAATTATTAATTTAATGGTAACTATATCAAATTTATTTGGTAATGTTGTACTGAGTGTATCAATAGTTATATATTTAAAAGATTTTTTAACGAATATTGAGGTACCTCCACCACGTTTATGATTTCTGGTTATATGTATATTATTATAGTCTAATATAAAATATAGATCTTTATTATATTCATTTAACCATGTTTCACTTATAACTATTATATCAAATTTATGGTGTAAAGAATATAAATAATTAGTAATAGAATTAAAATTTTGTATCAGACTACGTGCGTTAAAGTGTATGATGGATATATTACTATTCGTGTGTATTTGGTTTGGTATATTATCATAGTTACATTGATTATTTATACTATTATAAAGTTGTTTTTTATGATGATAAAGAATACTATCGCTAGAATTGAAATGATTATCGAGATTATCTAAAGTTTGTTTATATAAATTATTTTGAAATATATCTTTTCGTGAATTATCGGCATTCATAATCATTGGAAAAATAATTAATATGAGATTAATATAGAAAAAAAATGTATAAGATAAAAAATAAATAAATAAAGATATATGTTTATAAAATACTCTGATGTAAGTTTTCAGATGTAATTCATTTTATGATATTTTATATCTATGATGTGACTATCTAACGTTTACATATTCTATAATTGTATGCATCTATAGATTCATACTATAGTCTATATAATCAGTATAATCTCATCAATCTACTAGTATAGTTTTCTTATTATATGATATATTTCGTAAAGGATAACAATTACTATATAGAAACAAATTTTATAGTAATATTATAAATTAAAAAAAAAAAAAAAAAAAAAAAAATTATATATAAATTTTTAAAAATTAAAAAAATATATATATATATATGTACATAAGTTAATAGTAATAATAATATGAATTAAATAATAGTACGGGATAATAGTAATACGAATTGTGAGTGTACATGATCTTTATATCAGGGAGAGTGGTCCTCCGATACAGCAGATGATCATAGATGATACCGAGCCGTGTAAACAGAATGTCGTCGAGTATTCGCGTGTATTCTGGCAGATTCACTTTGTATGTTCTTGTAAGTTCTTGTATGTTGTATTCAGTAGTCGTATTCCAGATAGTACCACGTTTCAGATTGACTAAATGTATAAAAGGTAGAGCAGCAGGATGTATCCGTTAATGGTTAATAGTGGCTAACCTTATAAGGATATATATATTGAAGGTAGGTAGGTGACACTACCTAAGGCGCGGCTCCCAGAGGATATCTCCGGGGTATGAAGATTATAGATCGTATGATATATTTTAATTATAATTACTAAAAGTTAATTATAATTAATGAGTGTAAAATATAATTCTATAATCTTTGTGATTATTATTTATTTGTTTATTATTTATTTATTTTTTTTTTATTTTTTTTTCTAAAGCTTAAAACAAATCCTAAATATAATTGTATCTAAATAATAAATAAATATACATTAAAATGCGTTATACTCTATGATATATTTCAAACATGTAGGATAATAATATTTAATTAATATTAATATTATATATACTATAAAAAATATATAAATACATACTTATTTTTATAGTAAAAATCTAATTAAAGGATATTTATTAGCGAAAGTAAATAAAGCGACTTTAATTTGGTTGCTATTTTGTTTATAACTAGTAAATGTCTAGTAGTCCTACTAGGTTATATTCATTACATTTTAGTCTTACAATTTTGTGGGGACTTGCCCCCCTTGGTATACATTTCTGGCTACGGGCCTGCCCAGCAAACAATGTCGGCAGATTTAAAGCAGAATTAAAGCAGAAACACACACACACATATATATATATATATATATATATATACACATACACACAAATACATACACATACATATATGCATATATGTATACATGTATACACAATGTGTATATATATATATATATATATATATAGTATGATATATGAAAGGTACAATATATTATAAATAAATAAACCTAAATATATATTATAAGAATACTGGATTAAATATAGTTTACACTGTTTAATATATAAAACGTAGGTTATATAAATTCTATATATATATATAGTAAAGGCATGGAACGAACTTCCCGATATTCTGCGGTGCACCACATCAAGAACTGAATTCAAGAGAGAATTAAAAACTCATCTTTTCTCACCTTATGAATGATACATGTAACCCTTATTATTTCCCATCGTTTATATAATCCATGTAATCACATATTGTTTATGAATGTGTACACACCTTTGTTAACGTTTATTTTATGTTTAAAATGTGTTTAAATAAAATTTAATAATAATAATAATATAATATATATATATATATATAATAGTACACATAATAGTATAATATCAAACAATTGTCAAGTACATTGTCCTTTCAATTATATAACATATCACCACGGACATTCATATCCTTGACATCACGTTGTCACCATATGAGTTGTCACAATTACGGTTATATGAGTCATACGTGTTATTGGGTGATTATGAAATACATGTCTAGTTACGCCACCTATATGTAGTTACGCGAATATAGTATAAAATGAAATAAACAATATTGCGGGCTTTTAAATAGAATCTTATTTTAAAAATCGTGAAAATTTTGAACATAATCCTTTGAAAAATACTATGAATGTTATATCATTTTAACAATTCATGAATTATATATGAAGAACATAATGGTTATAATATAATCAACTAAATATACTTTAAATAACTTTTATTATTATACAGTATTTCATAATTATAATAATTATTATAATTATAATTATTATAGGGGCGTAAAAATAAATCATTTATTAAATGTAGATTATTCTTCATATGTTGTATATTATTTACCATAATTATCATTATCATTATAATGTAATTTATATGTTTGTATTATGGTAAGATATACTATTGACTATTTTCTGTTCGTTGTATTGATTATTATTATATTATAAAATTACATTATTGTAAGTTATAAACTTATTTTAAAATTAGGGTTATTTGTATTAAAATGTATACGTATAGAGTCTATAATAGACTGTACCTTACACTGTAATGTACTAAAATTACTAAAGTAAATTATTTATGATAATTTTTACTAAATAATTTACTAACAAGGTGAATAACTAAGTTATTAACTTAGCTACCAAATGAGTCACTTAGTCACTGATTTAATCAGATTATGTACGTATTTATATGAGTTTATATCACTGTAAGTTACGAGTGTAACACTGCAACTGTTACACTCAGTGTAATACTATACTATACTACAATCACTGTAACAGTGTTACAGTGACTATAGTATATAATTATTATAGTATATTATTATATGCTATATACTTATTATAGTATATGGTTATTATATTATATTATATAATTTATATTGTATATTTAATATTACAAGTATAAGTTTAGTATAATTATTATACTACTATTATAGTAGTATTATTATAATAATTATACTATACATTATAGTATAACTATTATAATAATAGTCTATAATACTAAGTATATAGTATATATATATATATATATATATATATATATATATATATATATATATCACTATAGATATAGTCACTATATGATAAAGTATATCTACATTGATATATACTATACTATAATTATTAATTTGAATATTATAATAATACATTTGCTACAAATAACAATGACTATTGTTACAATTATTGTATCAATTTAGATTTTAATTATATCGTATATCATATAATATATTTTACTCATTTACTGATTATTTATTAATATAACATATTACATATTTAATATCATATTAAAGAATTATCTGAAAGAAGGCATCCGATTATTATTATAAGAATTTCAGAGTTTAATGTGGGTACATATATATGTCATTCAAATTCATTACTACACAATTTAAAATAATTGTACAGAGTAACGCATTATAGTAACACAATATTTGATAGGCTCGTCACGTTGGGATATAATGCATCTAAAAAAAACAGAAAACCAAACCAAAGAAATCAAACTACCCTAAAATATCAATCCGCAAATATATATATATTAAATATCGTATAAATAATAAATATGTTGTGCCTAATTTCATACGGTACGTATATCATATCGGTCAGAATATTTTAAAGTATGCAGTAGTGCGTAAAAGGTTTATTTGAGTGACAGATATAAGTGCCGCTCATCTTTAACTCTGCAATTCTAATAATAAAAATTAGAGTCCTGCTTCGAGATTCATGATATTAAATATGATATCTTATAACTTTGATGCACACAACTATGATGCAATAGTTACATATCACCCCTCCTTGAATGATTATATTATTAGTAGTTTTATAATTCCCATATTAGAATAATTTTAGAATTTATATTAATAATAATAATTTATTATTATTATTATAAAAATTAAATAAAATCATTTATAAAAAATGGTAGTGATTTAACTTTACATCTATTGTATAATACTTCTAAAATTAGTTATTAAAATAATATTCTCTGTATGAAAATATATATATATAAATATATATAAATAATAAACCTGATTAAATTTTAAATATTTAATTTAATCAGGTTTATTTAATAATTAATAATTAATAAAGAAGAATTTTATTTCTATGAGATGTATAGTGTGTAAAGTGTGTGAACATAATTGATGATTTTAAACATTACTTAATACTCTAGAATGTATTTGTAATATTTGATATATATATATATATATATATATATAATTTTATTATAATGATTACGAATAACCATTTTTAACACTGGTCAACCATTTTTAACACTGGTCAACCATGTTTAATATAACACATAGAAATATAAGAATACAAATATTCAGATATATATTTGCGGGTTAGATATTCTATTTTGCGTATATTTATAACATTTTTATATTATTGCAATTATATTGATCCATACATTTATCACCCCATTTATGGAAAGTGTGTAACATTCTTATATATATAATAATAATAATAATAATCAGAATTTAAGTATGACCATGGTAAACGAAGAAGCGCTATGCTTATCTAGTCGTTTACCTATTTCACTTTCCTATACGACAATTATGAGGAGAAAATTATATTAAAAGTAAAATAAAAATAAATAAAATATTTAGAGTTAAAGTTAGTAAAAGAAATATATATGTATATAAAATATATACACAAAATATATACAAAAATATATGTTAAAAAAACAAATTATAAATAAAATTTAATTATTTAGTAACCTATTAGAATAATACACTTATAAAAATACGATATATTTAATCATTACAATTATAACCAGAGTAGCCAACAGTAATTGAAATTAATGAGGATATATGGTGTATCAACTTCAGGGGTATGGGTTCGTCAGGTCCAATGCCTTAGGGATCCTATTTGTGCCAATAATAAGAACACTGGCAATACTTTCCTCTCAGTTAAAGTATATCCCTTTCCCCGACACGTACCTGTAACTATATATATATATATATATATATAATATATATATATATATATAATATATTAAAGATTTTTTTGTATATTATGTAGTAATCATTTTTAATATATTACGGAATATATATACAAAAAAATCTTTAGTTGGTGAGAATTAAAACATTTGTGAACATATATTAGGTTACATAATAATCTAACTATATACTATATTAAGGAATATAGTATATAGAACTATACAACCTAACTTTAGATTATTATGTAACCTAATATATATTCACAAATGTTTTAATTCTAACCAATTAAAGATTTTTTTGTCATTTTTGTAATACTGTATATTCTATATATATATATATATATATATATATATATATATATATATATTTATATTGAGAAAGAATGCTGTATTCGATATACGTATGATTAATGAATGTGTATAGAGTTCACCTTGGATTTACAGGCGCGGATATAATGCAAGCTTGTATATAGCTGTATAGTTAACTAGAGTGCATTACATCTAGCCTATATATTCCCCAGTATACCCCTATAACTTGATTTACCAGCACCTCAATATAACAGAATATTTTCCTGTTCCCGAGGGTGCTGATGTATCCATTATGCACTGTATATACTTACATGAATACATGTAAGATTAGCTAATGTTTATAAAATAATGTCCTACAATTAATATTATATACAATAAAATTAGTTATGTAATATCATGCTAAAAATAGTTTCTCGATGGAATATAGTATAAACAATATGAATATAGTAAAGAATGTATTTTACAGTCATTATATATACAGTGTAAATATGCTATACTTCCTCATTTAGAAGCACTGTTTAAGAGGAAATATGTCTACATACGATCTGTGGGCTTTAAAAGAGGCGGGATTATTTAATTATTTAACATTCATTTAAATCAAATTCAGTTGATTTTCTAAACAATTTTGATTTGATTAAATATCACTTTTTATGATAATACTAAGGTCCAGTAATCTATTTACTAATATTATTTAACCCTTAGTTTACGGTTTAATTATGTTAACGTATTGTAATGACTACTAAATACATTACGGAAAAGTACAACACGTGAAGTTAAAGCCACTCACAATATTACCGATAATAAGTAACCATTGTATTTAAGATGGAGAGTATGTCCTGTCCTTTGTAGGAGTTAACATTAATTATCTCGCGTGATGCATGCATTAATGGTTCGCCACACCACCGACATCGTATTGAAGATGTCAGACGTTGTTGTTCATCTCACCGTACACTGGTTGTGTAGCGTGAGAGAGTTACGGACACATCGGGTGCTTGTACCCGGGTTTATACTTCAGCATGGTGCTTATGAACTAGGTTTACTACATGGTATAGTCTACTCTATATGTGTGTGTGTACGAAAGGGGTCTTTGTAGTTATTCATTTCATATGCTTAGTTGTCCTAGCATAAGTAGCTTGCAATAGGTATCTGGATTCGTAGCTGTACACATTTGGTAAAACGCCTATAAGCTAGTTTATTATATGAATATATACTTACAAATAAATGAATCTATTTTCAGTTTTGCGCGATTGTTTAATAGTTATTTACACCTATTAATTGATAGTTCATAATTCATTAAACAGGTGAAATATATTTTTATAAATAACATCTTGTATATTTCATATATTTGATTACAATATATTTAAATGTTACTGATTTTAAATTCATATCTAGTGAACAGTTGATATCATACAATTTTATCATTAGATACATAGAATATAAAGAGAGGCTGAACATATTCATTTGCTGTATACAACTCAATGATGAGGTTAGTGTTAACGCTATTAGCATTAGTAACTATCTATTTACCTGGAGCAAATCTAATACGTTTACTATTGCACTCATTATACTAAATAACATGTAATCGCATTAGTTGGCTTTGTGTTCAATGTAGAACCGTAATGTTTTCACATTTTATTATAAATTTAATTCTAAATATATATTCATCTCCAACTAAATATATATATATATATATATATATATATAATACGTCATATTTACTTATGGACTAATAGGTATGTCAATATTCACATTTTATACTTAATGACAATATATTTGCTTAAATAAAGCAACGCCACATTAACAGGAAAGCCGACTCGTACATCTTCGAGACGTTCCTGGAGATAGCCCCGCCCTCAAGTGAGACGACTGACGGCTTCATCCTTCAGAAGTACCCGTCACACTACCACAATGAAGTGGTGTTAGCGAGTGCCGTCAGATTCGCTTTCCCCATCGCGAAGTCGCTGTTCAATCCAGAATGCCAGTTTGTATAATCCAGTAGAACAATCATTCTAAATTTATGTAAATGGTATTTACCAACAATTGTAGTATAGTTAAACAGCGTTAGTGATTGTCACTTTTACATGTGACACTTGTACGTTTACTTATAATACATTTAAATATGTGTCAGGTCTAGATATTTGATATTTTATAGTAAATTTGAATCGTACAACAATAATACTAATGATAATAAAATAACCTGTTATATTTTAATGAATATCATCATTATTATTCATGATGATAAAATAAATATGGATTAAAGAAAGTCATTATTGATTGTATTAAGAATAGTTTGTAACATTTAAAACACATATTTTAAATTCTAAGCCTAAACTAATATAATTGTAAATGATTTGTTACCCTATTATAGGATTAAAATAAATAACATGGATTGTTGCCATATTGATTTTCTAATTTACTTTGCATAGTAATTTTATTATATTACTTCACTTATAATCAAACTTGTAATAAAAGATCTTGATCTTTCCCCTCCATGCCGACAGGAAGATAACATAACATACAGATCACTACCATTTGTTATATGTTTTACATTATTTTATATCTTTGATTTTTTATAAAATATTTTATATATAAAAATAAAATTAAATGCTGCCTCCACATGGTAATATATAAATTTTATTAATATTTCTTTAATATTATTAAGGAAAATTATATATCATTTTAGTATTATTTATTTAAAAAAGTAAGCATATATATATATATTTATTAAAATAATATTTCAATATTTCAATATACATATATATTATATAATACACATTTTAATTTATATTTATTCAGTATCGAGATAAATGAAATGTCAGTAATAACGTTAACTTATTTACATTTAGTTAACCTCTTCTTACATTAGCTTATAATTTGATCATTTAACAGCTATCTTTAACATGCTCATATCACTAATGAATGCTTAACGAACATGGCATAATGATTTAATAGTTCAATTATTAGTATACATCTGTATAGAATATGTCGTTCTATTTCAATATTATGAATTGGATATCTCCTTTTCAAAGTCAAATGTGTTGCGTACAGAAATCAATTAAACACTATTACGCTGCATTGCATAATGTTGACCTTTATTATAACGAATAGTATATATATTATATAATAATAAGTGATCGATAGATGAACGCAAGATTAAGTTTATACTGATACCCAACCGCGATGAATGAATACACCCCCCCTGCTAATCTACTACCCGTATGATAGATTAGTGTGTTAGTGTGCCGTATAGCCTAGCCTAGTGATCGTATTAAGCCAATACTATCTCATTATGCCGCGACCTTTACCTTTTTTCACGCACACATTCGCGTGTATCGATTGTGTGACGCGTTACATTAACCTTTGACCCCATACCTCGATGCAGTAGTCAAGAACTAGAGTACGGGGGCGGTATCGAACACTACACGTTTGTGCTGACCGACGGAGAACACAACTTTAAGTACGGCTACTGCAGACGCTTCATGAACAACAGCTCCACCTGTCTGTGTCTTATCAGGTACGTGTTTAGGTGTTATTGTACACTTTCCCATCATCATCATCATTACTGTCATCATCATCATCATCATCTTCACTATCATCACCACCATCATCATCATAATCACCATCATCATCACTATCATCATCACCATCATCATCTTCACTATCATCACCACCATCATCATCATCATCATCATCATCATCATCATAATGAAAGTTATACTAAATTATTTATTAGGCCATTTATGAAAGAATCTGATGTTAGAAAAGGTAGATTATTTTATCATGCTACTAAGGCTAAACTGATACATGATAAATTAAATTATAAATGTGTTTTTAATCATCGTCTTGCACTTTATGAATTACGTAGTTTTACGGATATAGATGATACCTTTATAATTGATTGGAAATCATTGCCGTTTGAACCTGAAAGTAGCATGTTAAAATTATGGGAAGATTCATATACTGGTTATCTAAAGTCTAATACAACTGACTCATCTAATAGAACTGACTCAAATAATACAACTGATTTATCTAATACAACTGACTCATCTAATACCGCATGACTTAATACTAGTTTACAGTCACATTCTAAAGTAAATAGTACGTCTAATATTAAAATTAAAATAATACTTTTAAACATTCGATCACTGAAATCTAATATAAATCTCCTAATTGACTTATTATTAACCTCTAAACCTGATATAGTAGCCCTTACTGAAACTTGGATCTCAAATGATGATAGTCCTATATTTTCCCAGTTAAAACAATTAAATTATATCCTATTAATTTATCCTAGATTAAATGGTCGCAGGGGTGGCGGCGTTGGGATATTAATTAAATGTAATTTCCGTATAAAATCATACAATTCACTGTCTTTCAGTTATTCTGATGGTATATTGGTTAACCTTGCTATTACATCTACATCAAATCTCCAATTAATATGTATTTATCGCCCACCTATCCAATCATGTTCACTATTTGGTGATGAATTCTATGATCTTATTCATTCACTTGATTCAACTAATTATTTGATCCTTGGAGATTTTAATTATCATTTTGGCTCTATAGAGACTTATCATGCAGAGTTCACTAATCTTATTTATACTTTAGCATTATCTCAGCATGTTTCCTCACCAACTCACATTAAAAATAATATACTCGATCTGGTGATTACCCCACCTTATCCTTCGTTTACTATTACACATCCTACAATATCTAATCTAATAACAGACCATTATGCTATACAGTTTACCTTAGACATTGAAATGACATTACCTAAACGTGAAGTATTGCGCTATTATAGGAAATTATCAGCAATAGATTATGAATTATTTCAGTCTGACTTTTTAGCTACAATAAGTAGTAAACCATTAACAGCTGAATTTCTGAATAATTCTCTTATTAGTATACTTAATATCCATGCGCCTATAAGTAAGATAACAATTATTCCTCGGCCTAAATCACCTTGGTTTAATTCAACATTATCTTCAATTAAAAGATCATACCGTAATGCGGAAAAGAAATATAATGCAAATAAGTCTTTAAATAATTATACTTATTTTATAAATTTACGCAAATTTTATAAGCACTCAATATCTAAAGCTAAACAAATATACTATAGGAATAAAATTGTTAATTTATCTGGTAATTCTAGAGCTTTATATCGTCTAACTGATACTCTACTGGGTAGACAAAAGATTAACAATTATCCAGATATTACTATAAATATATTATGTAATAAATTTGTAAAGCATTTTTCTGATAAGTTTGATAATCAACTGTTGAGATATATAACCATATAATAAAAACGAAATCCAGTTCGAAAAATGATCCTCTACCTTTATCCTCTATGAAAAATATATTAAATACTATTTATCTATTTATTCATCAAATTATATGTGACTCAATTACATCCAATACGTTTCCCCAATGCTATAAAAAATCTATGATTATTCCTATACTTAAAAAGCCTACCCTTGACACTAGTGTACTATTAAATTACAGACCAATATCTCAACTGCCTATAATTAGTAAAGTTCTAGAAAGAATCATATGTAAACAGATTACTGAATATCTGGTCACAAATAACCTCTATGATCCAAACCAATCTGCTTTCAGGCCCTCCCATTCAACAGAAACTGCATTAAATATGGTAACTGATTCTATTCTCAAATCATTAGATGAGAATCACGTAGCTCAATTACTTTTACTAGATTTAACTTCCGCGTTCGATACTATCTTACATAAAAACCTATTTGTTCGATTGGCTGAAATTGGTATTTCGAATAATGCTCTGGCATTCATTAAAAGTTATTTGGAAGACAGATATTATTCAGTTGTCATTGATGAATGTGAATCTGAATTAGTGAGTATGACACATGGTGTTCCACAGGGTAGCGTACTTGGGCCTCTTCTTTTCCTAATTTATATTAGCCCTTTGAAATACATAATTAAATCGTTCCCTAACATTCAGTATTTTATATACGCAGACGATATTCAACTTTTGTCAAAAATTCCATATCACTACCAATCTTCCATTAATAATGAACTCTCTCTATGTGCAGATAGCATAAATGTTTGGTTATTAAGAAATAACCTTCTTCTTAATACAAATAAAACTGAATTAATTAATATTTCAATTTCTCCGAATAGATTCCCAATAGTCAATGTAGATAATATTCAAATAAATAGTAAATCCAAAGTTAAAAATTTGGGGGTTATATTCGATGAAAAACTATCTTTCATACCTCAAATAAATTCTTTGAGTAAATCAGCTAATTTATCACTATATAAAATAAAATCAATTAGAAAATTAATCACATATAAAACTTGTGAAATATTAATTAATTCTCTTGTTTTTTCACGCCTAGATTATGTTAATTCACTATATAATAGATTACCCAAATGTAGGACTAATAAAATTGATAAAATTATTAGATCATCTATTCGTACAATTCATAATATTAAATTCAATAACCATATATCAATTAGCTCCCTCCAGCATAAATTACAAATACTTTCCTTAAAAGACAGAGCCTTCCTTAAATCTGTTTTATTAGTTCACAATCTTATCTATTCAAATACATCTAATATATTATCTGAAATGATATCCTATTATCGACCACTCTCATCCCTTAGATCTGCCAAGTCTGTAAAACTAAATTTACCTAAATATAACTATGAGACCATTATGGGTAGATCATTCTGTGTGTCAGCACCTACCAACTGGAATAAACTTCCGATAAAATTACGTTGTGAGATTAATTACAATATTTTCCGACGTAAAGTAAAATTGTTTTTACTTCATTAATATTAATATTGTTTTATATTTATTTATCTAAATTATTTAAATCAACATGTTATATTTATTTATTTTTATCTGTTTCATTTTTATCACACACTGTTGAGTAATGTAATTCGTTTTATATTTTTACGGTGTTTAAATAAACAATCAAATCAAATCAAATCATTATCATCACTATCATCATCATCACCATCATCATCATCTTCACTATCATCACCACCATCATCATCATAATCACCATCATCATCACTATCATCATCACCATCATCATCTTCACTATCATCACCACCATCATCATCATCATCATCACCATCATCATCATTATCATCACTATCATCATCATCACCATCAACATCATCTTCACTATCATCACAACCATCATCATCATCATAATCACCATCATCTTCACGATCACCACCATCATCATCTTCACTATCATCACCACCATCATCATCATCATCACCATCATCATCATTATCATCACTATCATCATCATCATCACCATCATCATCATCTTCACTATCATCACCACCATCATCATCATCATCACCATCATCATCACCATCATCACCATCATCATCATCTTCACTATCATCACCACCATCATCATCATCATCATCACCATCATCATCACTATCATCATCACCATCATCATATTCACTATCATCACCACCATCATCATCATCATCATCATCATCATCACCATCATCATCATTATCATCACTATCATCATCATCATCACCATCATCATCATCTTCACTATCATCACCACCATCATCATCATCATCATCACCATCATCATCACTATCATCATTACCATCATTATCTTCACTATCATCACCATCATCATCATCATCATCACCATCATCATCACTATCATCACCATCATCATCATCATCATCACCATCATCATCACTATCATCATCACCATCATTATATTCACTATCATCACCATCATCATCATCATCATCATCATTATTATCATCATCATCATCACTATCATCATCACTGTCATCGTCATCATCATCACTATCATCATTATTATTATCTTCATCATCATCATCATCATCATCATCATCCACACCAACTTTATAGTTTACATCCGTGGTTTGATGTATTCAGAAGACTTATGAATAAACTCGGAGACTTAATCAATAGGACTTCAGATTGGAATATTCTGGAATCTATGCTTTGTTTGTTATCCCTTTACATATCATTGTGCTATTGTACTCTCATTATAATAGCATCCCACATTGTATGCCATCTTATTATTACTACATTCATAATCACATACCCTATTGTTATTTCTATATTCATAATCACATACCCTATTGTTATTTCCACTTAAGTAGACACTATTGTTATTACATCATGACCACATGTAAACGTATCAGTATGTACATATAGATCAGTACATATAGATCAGTACATATGGATCAGTACATATAGATCAGTACATATGGATCAGTACATATGGATCAGTACATATGGATCAGTACATATGGATCAGTACATATGGATCAGTACATATGGATCAGTACATATTGTGAGATACTCTAGCACTACAATTAGGATACATGAGGGTTATAGTATGCTAGCCTATATAGTATGGTTATAGTGTGCTAGCCTATATAGTAGGGTTATAGTATGCTAGCCTATATAGTAGGGTTATAGTATGCTAGCCTATATAGTAGGGTTATAGTATGCTAGCATATATAGTATGGATATAGTATGCTAGCCTATATAGTATGGTTATAGTGTGCTAGCCTATATAGTAGGGTTATAGTATGCTAGCCTATATAGTAGGGTTATAGTATGCTAGCCTATATAGTAGGGTTATAGTATGCTAGCCTATATAGTAGGGTTATAGTATGCTAGCCTATATAGTATGGTTATAGTGTGCTAGCCTATATAGTAGGGTTATAGTATGCTAGCCTATATAGTAGGGTTATAGTATGCTAGCCTATATAGTAGGGTTATAGTATGCTAGCCTATATAGTAGGGTTATAGTATGCTAGCCTATATAGTAGGGTTATAGTATGCTAACATATATAGTAGGGTTATAGTATGCTAGCCTATATAGTAGGGTTATAGTATGCTAGCCTATATAGTATGGTTATAGTATGCTAGCCTATATAGTAGGGTTATAGTATGCTAGCCTATATAGTATGGTTATAGTATGCTAGCCTATATAGTAGGGTTATAGTATGCTAGCCTATATAGTAGGGTTATAGTATGCTAGCCTATATAGTATGGTTATAGTATGCTAGCCTATATAGTAGGGTTATAGTATGCTAGCCTATATAGTATGGTTATAGTATGCTAGCCTATATAGTAGGTTTATAGTGTGCTAGCTTATATAGTAGGAATATGGTAGGATTGTTTATTTGATGTAGATGTGCCTAATTAATCTATTAATAATTGCGAATAGATTCGATAAATCAGCAAGATTTGACGACATTCTCGATCGGCTCAGAGATTCAATCCGTTGTTAAAGATAACCTACATGAGGTATGTACTATGTAATAAGTATTATGTCATCAATACGCCTTATTAATAATTGTATCAAATATAGTGTAATTAAGCATAATTTGAAATCATAAAATATATTATAAATAAATAATTTAAAAATCCTAAAAATCAGACACGAAAATGTGACAATCCACAACTAATTCATTAATGTTTCTACAATAACGTGTATAAGTTAAGATATTTATCAAGCTCTATTTTAATTATAGAACTGCAATTATTCACAAGACAAGAATGTTTATTCCAATCCGTTGATAGAATCAGTTACCAAATAAGTTAAATACAACATTTGATCTGCCATTTATCCTACATATTTTAATAGATTCTCATTTCATATGCATAACAATCACTAATATAGTTCAGATCCATATCAGTAATCATTGTATAGCCCATAACTAATCAACATATATCCTATGAGGTGACAGTGATTCAAATTTAGAAATACAAGTCTCAGAATATTAATTATAGGTAGATTACATGTATAGAAATATGTGTATCTTAAAAGACCTTTAAAGATTTTAAATAATGTTTTTATGAATAATGTATCCTATAGATTGCATAAATAGATTTAATATTCTAAAATGAGTGTTACATAGGACATGTTTACTTTTAGTGAACATATATAAGCAGTGGTTTAGAACATCTTTATTATTTACCTATTGCTAATTGTATAAACTTTATTGCATATATTATTAATATGAGTGTTGAGGTCAAATCATTATTAAAAGTTATACTAAGATCTTTGTTCTTGAATAACACAATAGTGTATATTAATATGTAATTTACAATCTTCTTCATTGAACATTTCTTAAGAATCAATTTCCAATTTCAAAGTATTCATCAATTCAGTAATCTCGACATTAAATTTTATTTTATTAAAATATTTAAGACATTATTTTAATTTATATATTTTAATTTGTAATAGAAAATTATTTAAAAAAATTATTTTATAAGTTGTATTATGTTTTTTTTAGAGTTCTATTAATCATAAACTCATTAATCTGGCATAATTTAAAGATAATATTTAAAATGTTATAAATATATTATAAACAAAATTACAAATTATTTTATTTCCTTATTTTATAGTATATCTCATGCTCTTAAAACACTATTCACATGAGCAATCTATTCCAGAAATTTCGCAATGGAATTATTAAGAATTCCAGTTTCAAAATCCCCTAGCGGTATCAATTTTAGGGTATTCGCATGAGCAATTAATTTTTTCAGTAGAATGCTTAAAAATATATACATTTGATGAACTTAAGTTTATTATATTGTCATTAAGTGGTAATATATATATATATATATATATTCATAATTTAATAATTATATAAAGAATTATATATTATAATTATAATTATTAATTAAACGATTGTTAACGATTAAATAATTTTAATCAATTATAATCGTATACGATTATAAATAGATTGACCCCTAGAACGGTAAATGCGTATGCATTAATACTCGCCAGTATACTTGTATGTGTGTTTATTTACCAAATGCATAAATTGTCACAAAACTAGAATAAATTCGGATTAGAACATTTATCAATAATCGCAGAAAAAATACAGACTGTCATATTTTGGCAATTCTTAAGAATTCCATTGCGAAATTGCTGGAATAGATTGCTCATGTGAACAGAGCTTAAGGGGATCCCGCACATAACACGCAATTTTCCAATTTCGTGTATAAATAGATAGGAAAAACATAGGTCCACTAATAAAAATAGAACTGATATTCTATTCATTCAATTTACCTAATTTTTTTTGTAATGTATTCATAACATATACATGCATAGGAAAATAAAAGTTATTTTTAATATTATTATTTATTATATTATATATATCTAAATTAAAAATTAACAATACTAAAATGATGGTATTTTTATAGAAATTATCATTTTATACAATGAATTCTATACATTTTATTAATTATCTCTCTATTTTACTATTCACATAATTAAATTCTATATAAAGCAAAAAAAGTATTATTATAATTATAAAATTTTGTATGATCTATATTTTTGAATGCGCATACCTAGCGCGAAATAATTATTCTGAGAAAACAGCGTTTGAAGTTTTACAGCATAAATGTAATATTGGATAGTATATAATATAACATTATCTTATCCTCATAAAACACATTTTTATGCCATTTCTTTTTTTACAGATACTAAAAAACACAACAATAATTATTATTATGTAATAACAGAAATATAAAAAAAAAAAATTATCATCGCTTTAAATGTGCGGGATCCCCTTAAGGTTATACGAAACCATTGATTTTTTGGAAAAAAAATTTAATTTCAAATTTTTTTTTAATGTAAAATTATAATATTTCAAATATTATTTGTACCTGTATAATCATATTGTTTATATTTATATATTATATTTGAAACTTGATTTACTCAGAATAATTATTTGTGACCAACCATGCTGACATAACTAGTATTAACTTTTGTACAATTGAATATGTTTTCTTCATTTTTTTAATATAACTAGATAAAACCTGTAAGATTAAAGTTATTTGTAAAAATTAAAAAATTTTAATTAGCAATTTAGTTGGAAAATTAACATTTTTGTTTAGATATTTCAATTATTTTTTTTAGAAACGTATAACATAAAGATGTGTAAACATCTATAAATTTCAACATATAATATAAAAATATGGAATATTATTAATAGATTAAAAAAAAAAAAAAAAAATATTTTTTGAGTTAATAGATTTCTAAAAATAGCGTTTTTTCGTATATTTTACATGTAAACCAAACGATGGTATCGAGTCCCCTTAACCGATGATTTAATCTTAGAAAGAGTGATATTAAATAAGTAAGAATTTTTCAAAAAAATAAGCAAACTAAATTATAAACTTTATAATTTGCAGGCAATTAATGATCTCGTTTTTATTCAATTTTTGTTTAATATATTGTAATATATATATTTTATATTATTTTGTTCTATACATTTTATTTTTTATAAATTTGTATGTTTTATTTCAAAAAAATTAACAAAATGTCATGTATATATTAGTAATTTGAAATATATACAATATTAAAATGTATCATTATATTAATTAAGAGACAAAATAGTAATATAGAAAATACATCTTAATTATTTTATCAAATGAAATTAATATAATGAGATTAAAATAATATTCATTATTAAATATAAAATACAATATTAAAATAATATTCATTATTAATTATAAAAATAACTAATCTAATTATACATGATGTATAATATTATATATATATAAATTATATTATATATATATTTTAATATTAATTCTATTTATAACAGAATTTTTCATTCCATCTGCCTGATAAGTACGAATTACCAAGAATGCCTACAAATGTAAGAAATTATAATACTTATTTATATATATATATATATATATATATATATATTTAACTATAATGCCTTAAAGTCTAAATTATAATAATGAATAAAATATTAACTAGATGATAATGATACAATTATAAATAAATTGTGGTGTTTATAGTTAACACATTATTACTATACTGTATATTTATTTATCTATTTATAGAACAGTCATTCCAGACGTTTCTCATAATAATTACATAATACGTATTAGGTAATTGACAAATTTAATAATTCTAACACATTATTTTCCTATTAATTATTAATAATAGTTGTAATTACTTAAAACATACCTGTTTAGTCATCACCACCACTACCACTACCAACATCACTACCACTAACACTACCACCATCACTATCACTACCACCACCACTACCACCATCACCACCACTACTACCACCACCACCACCATCACTACCACCATCACTACCACTATTAACGCATACTTTATCATCATCATTACACTCATCAGCAAAACTTAAACGAATACTACAGTGCAGTATCCGCAGACTCCATGATTCTCATATTCATCAGGTAATCTCATCTCTAATACATCACCACCTATCTACACCACCTAACTACACACTCTTATGGCTATAAATTTACTATATATTATTCGATTAATTTAATTTCGTTAAATTCACGTTATAGATGCTATAATTATGACATATAATTTCAAATAACAAATAATAACTCGCCTTGATGATATCACAATACATATCTATTATTCAGTTTGTACTACATAATAGTGAGTATTAAGTATGGTAACGAGGCCATGTCACATGACTTATTCTCTATATATTGATTATAAGTTTAAATACCACTTCAACAATAGTGGAATGATGTCTATACCTCACTAACTTCTATGATCGTTGTAGCTTATTAATGGAGAGAAGAGTATTGATCATAAGTCGTAGGTTGAGCAGATTAACTGCCTGCGTTCACGCTTCAGCCGCCCTCCTCTACCCCCTCAAGTGGTTAGTTAAACAGCTATCATAGTGTTAGTGGTAGTGTTAGTGTTAGTGTTAGTGTTAGTGCTAGTGTTAGTGGTAGTGGTAGTAGTAGTGGTATATAACATATACAATACATAATATAATTATTAAATAATCACAATTATCTCATTACTACACATTGAAATATACATATATATTATATAATGTTAATAATATACATATATATTATATAATGTTAAAAATATACATATATATTATATAATGTTAATAATATACAATACATATATAGTTATTATGTAACATTATGTAATAATACATACTTCATACAGGCAACATATTTTCATCCCCGTTCTCACTGAAGATGCCATCGATTATTGCAGGTTTCATACTATACCACTTATACTATTCACGATATTTAAATATAATACTGTAAAATAATGTAATACTATCATCAAAAAATAATTCTATAAATAAATATATTAAATAATATATATTCTATATAAATATATATATATTCTATATAAATCTAGCGTATAAGATATCTATAATTAATACCTACATATAATGATATTATGTAATTACTATTACGACTATAATCAGCCTACATTATGAATACAGTGCCCCTATGCCCTATCTGATAGGGTTACACGCCTCTCTATTAGCTAGAATAGCAGGCTCTAAAATAGTTCACCTTGACAAAATAGATAAAGGTCAGTTCATAGATTACATAATTCTGAATTGTATCTACAGTACCTCATGTATATAATCAGTTATAATTCAATATATCTAGAAATAATTTAATTTGACTAACTAACAAATATAAAAATTATAACATATTATTTTTAATTCATTAATAATATATAAACGCTAACATACTCTGATTCAATAATTTAATTTTGGTAACTTTTTGTAATAGTACAAATTGTATGGTCTACATTAATCGTAGAAGTATGTTTGTTATAACATTAAATTCAATTAATGATTTATTGATTATTTTTCAAACAAAAATATAGTCCAAATTTGAAATATTTACTAAAGATGATATATGAAGCAATATTAACATACAATACATGACATACGATATTGTAAAAAACAAAGAATAATACTAAATTAAAAAGTATGTAACGCTATTTTTAGAAACGCAGTCTCGCATCGATGCCATACTAGACAAGCCTGTTATTGTAAACGCTGACTCAGGGGAAGTGACCTCTACTCATAACGACATTGAGAATTTCCCACCCGATATTGTTAGTGATATTTCATTGGTTACTTATTTGAAGAGATATAACTAATAATGAAAACAGTTATCTATATCCATCTCCTCATTTGATTATTAACTATATTATATTTATATATAGATATATATATATATAGTCGAATAAGTGATTTTTAGAAAATTAATCCTATTTTATAAATATTATGTTGTATATTTTATCGTAGCGTACTGGTGATTATGTGCTATATATTTTGTTATATATATTATTTTATTACATATTTCTGAAGGTATCTTAATTTTCGTGATGTTAAATATTTTCAATATTTTTTTGTATTTATATTAGTATATGAATATATGAATAATATATTTAATGATTGATAATTATGTTAATAATATACATATAATTATATATATATATATATATATATATATATATATATATATATATATATATATTTAAATGTATTATTTTAATTGTGTTATTAATTTATAAAAATTAATTCAATTTTTAAAATTCATCATTTAAGATTTATGTATATAATAAATATATTGACATATTCTACTCTTTTTGCTAGATTAATGAATTACGTAAAGGTCTTACAGTTAACAAAGGAATTATGTGCGGCGATGGAGTTTCTAGATCTTTCCTCCGAACTATGGCCTCCATAATAGGTTATGCTATAATGTTTTAGTTATAGGTATAACGTTATTCTTATATTATTTATCTAGTTATTACTGTAGTTATACTTACAATAATACATGAAATGTTTATACTAATAAAATATATATTACATGTTATATCTTACATTCTTTAGTAATATTGATTAAACACAAATATTACGAATCTTCTTTGAAACAATCCTTAATTCCTCAAACGAATCATTAAATATATATATATATAATTAAAAAATAGAGAATATTTTAAAATATTTTAACCCGTTTTATCAAATATCAAAATTTATCAAATTGTAAAATTTACAATGTATATATTTATATGAAAGGAATTATTAAATATATTTATTATTAATTTGAAAGTAATATTTTCAAATTATTCAGAGTATTTATAAAAATTTTATTAAAATAATGTATAATTTTTTTTTAAATAATAAATTGAAAATCAATTTTAATAATTTATTCACATTGCATGTAAAGTATAGGGAAAACAGCATGTTTTCATAATGTATATACTTTTATAATAAATAAGTATTTTAATAATTTAAACATATAGCTATATATTCTTATTATAGCTTTATTATATGTTTGAATATTTTTAATTAATATTTAATCTAAATAATGTGAAATTTAATTATTTTTCATAATTAATTAATTATAAAAAAAATCATCATCCATTTACTACGTATCTATATATATATATTTATATTATTTATTATCATAACTACATATAAATATTCAACTATATTATTTATTTATATTTTCTATGTAAACTGTTACAATTATAGTAAAATGATTTAAAAGTTAATTGAGTTGCATTTATTGTAGATATACAACAATAATTAATGAAAAATAATTAATTTGAATAAAGTAAGTTTAAATATTTTTTTATTATTTTATAATTTGTATATAATAGATAGTTAGTAATTTATATATAATTTTTATAAATGCTATATAATAGAGAGTTGGTAATTTATATATAATTGGTATATAGGCTATAGAGATATAATTATAAAATAACTTCTTAGAATAGATTATTATAAATTAGTAGTGCTTTTATATTTTACATTTTACATAATAACTAATATATTCTGAAAATGTCATAAATATTTGAGAATTATTTACATAGTTATTGAATTTTTTAAGAATAAAATTATACTTACAAAATTATTCTGAGTAAATCAAGTTTGAAAATGACATATATTTTTTATTAAAATATAGAGACTATTTGAATAAAAAGAGTATAGCAGATGTGTTTGTATGTTTATTATGCACATATTATATGTATATGATGTATGTATATGTATATTATACATAGTTATGATAATAATCCATAATATGATATGTATATAATATATATTTTATAGTAATCAAAAATGTATATTTATATTATAGTAATCCAAAATATGATATATATATATATATATATATAATTATGATAGTAATAGTAATCCAAAATATTATATCAGTATTTTTAGAGATTATTTCTTATCATTATTTATTCTCAAAAATAGGTTGTGTTATAAAACCTTTATTTTTATATTTGATTAATCGTTTTGATCTTTAATATTTTAATGAGAGTATATTAGCATCTCAAATATTATATATTTCAAATAATTTTTTTTTTTATTTTTTTTTGTTACCATTTTTTCCAAAAGTTTGTATCTCATTAATTACATATTATATTATATATTTATTATTTACCAAACCAAAATAATTAATAATAACTATTTTATTTATTTGACAGGCTGTTATAAAAATTACATTAAGAAAAGTGACGCGAATGATAGTTTGCAATTTGATAAAGATCTGTTTCTCAGCGAGGGAAATAAAACACTACGAAGTAATCTGGTACAACTACAGGTCCTCTAATGTTTCTAGAACCTTCCATTGTTCCATACATGCAAAATACAAATATTTATGATACCAACATAGATGATGTAAATATTTATATATTTATAATTTTAATATTTATACATTTATGATGTAAATATATATATATATATATAATATCAATATTCATAAGTTAATCAAATCCACAGTCATTCGATGTTTTCATAGATGATAGATTAAAAGCACTCACCAAAGAACTTAAAGAAGACAATGACATTGATGAAGACTCTAAATTAGAACTAGCGGAATTTTGGCGGGAGTTTGAAATTGAAAGTCACATATCGTCGAATAAAAATAACTTCAAAAAATTTGCCAAGGTTCGAATCTCAAACAACATACACTCTTTTCTATTAAACTTTCCGATGTGTTTAATTTCTATTTGGCTCATTATCTATTATTATATAATCAAATAATGAATTATCATTCATTACAGGTGACATTGCAAATGAAAAACAAGGTATGAACAAAATACACTTATGAATATATATTTTTAATATGTATCATTTAGTATACCATATTAATCTATGATCAATACTATTATCTCCTATATGATAGGTGAAATCAAGTGGGAAAAGAGTTGTTAAAGATGTAAAAAATAGAATGGATGACAATTTTGCAAGAAAGGTCAGAAATATTTGACTTAATATGAATTTATTATGTAATTAAATAATTTATCTAAATATGATTGAATATATATTTCTTGAATATATGAGTATATACTTATTTGTATATTTATTATTAAGGGTATACAATGTAAAGAATCGATGTAAAGAAAGTGGATAAATAATTGTATGTAGTGTATGTTACTTTGCGATAGAGGAACTGCAGTGGAAACCTACTATTAAATTTCAAATTATTATTAATTATTTATATTTGTATTGATAATAATGATCAAGTTTAATGTATTAAAAATAATAGTTATATATATTTAAAATACATTATATAAATATTTCTCATAATTTTTCATATTTAAATTGAAGATATCATACTATTTATTGATATATATATATATATAATCTAAATTCTATCTATTTCGATGAAAATCATACTTTTTTGATAATTGACCTATATAATATGACTAATATCCAATAAAAATGTATGATGCCATCCACTTTATTTATATAGATTGGATAGACAGGCCCATCTGTACTTATAAGTACTTATAAGCATATATATATATATATATGCTATTTATAGTATTACTAAGAATGCTAAGGATACACAAATAATAGTTATTTTATGTAATTGTTTGTTATTCAACATAATATATAAAAATCTATTTAAATTCGATATAGAATTTTTTATTTGATTTTTGAGTAATTTAAAAATAAATACAATCTGTAATAATTTAAAAAAAATATTATTTTTTTATTTTATATTTAATATAATTCCTTTTATATAAATATCATTGTGTTATATATTTTTCATTTATAGTTACAATTTTAAATAAAACAATAACATTCTTAGAAATAATAGGCATTTTTGGACTACTATCAAATGAGAAAGTAAACACATGTGAAAATTAAAATAAATTTATTTAATGTTACATCATTATTATTTCGTTAAAACTTGTAAAATAACTTATACTTTTCAAAATAATCGATATTATTGTAAATATTTCATATAGTGATAGTTATTTTTCTAATAATGTGAAATATTAAATTCCAATTTATCATTAATCCAAAATAGACATTCAACATTGAAAGTTTAACATCACCAATATCACCTGAAGCAATGAACAGAATAAGCAGTCAACATAAGTAAGTATAACAAAATATTCAACTTTCCCAATTTGTCTTCACCTCCCCTAACTTCCTTTCATCTTCCTTCCACCTTCTTCCTCTAGATAACTAATATATCCTACCTCTATTGTAGTACAAGAAAATATAATATAATAACGGAATTAAGTTAGTAATTATTCATATTTTAGCTGTTTTAAATATATTGTATGTATTGTGTTCACATTAGGATAAAATACCAAAGTAAATACCCTGATATAGAAACTTTCAAACTTATCGAGCTATAGACCCTTATTAATTATTATATATATATATATATATTCAGTACATTTTCAAATAAAATAATATAAGTCTTAAAATAATATTTAGAAGTGATCTTATATAATTGTAATTGTGTATATATAACATGTGTATAAATAAATGATCAGGTCTCGTTAAAACCATGTATTTTTTAACATGAGAGCGGCTTCGAAGGGACATTAGAGCCATATGGTTATAAGTGAAAACTTTATCTAAGTTCCGTGATGAAAGGAAACTAAAACACCAAAATAAAAAAAATAATAAATATATTGTGTTTTATAACTAATTAATTGTATTATATTACAATTAGTATTACATTTAAATAATAATACTACAAGAATGCATTATAACGTGAGTGACAACACCACCCGTACACATACATGTACATGGCAACCTTCCATAGCTCATCAATCATCCCAAGAGGAGGCTGACATTGACCTACCTTCACAGAGAACAAGTGGTATCGAAGGAGACACCTCTAAATTAAATCGTATATCGACTATGTCAATTCTCAGCGATCCAGATATTCAGGTTTAGCCTCGTTTCATCTTGTTGCATGTTTTGTTACATTTTATATTAATAAATGCATCTATTGTGAATATTTTATACGCTTTGCATCTATTCAAAATATTCATTTCATACAAATTAATAATCATTTTATTATTATATTCAAATGAAGAAAAATCTATTATTATATATATATATATATATATGGTGGTGGTAAAACAAGATATATCTTGTATACGATTAGCATTATATTTTATACAGATAAGACATATGACATATTATTACTATCATTTAAAAATAATCTAAATATTTAAATTTATTTTCTTTATATTTAGTTATTTTCGTAAAAATTAAAAAAAAATATATTAAAATAGTGTGAAAAAACATTACAAAGTAGCTATATTCTAAATACTATGAGTGGATAATATAATTATGGCATGAGTATTTTAGATGAATAAGTATGTATTATTTTTAAATTATAATATGTATTTATTTTATTTATATATTGAATTTCATATAATACAATTAATATGTTTTAAATATTTAAAAAATAAATATTTTAATCAATATTATTATTTTACATAAGCATGTTAATTAATTAATTACTTAAATATTTGTAATATATATTATACATTTATGCGTTGCCTTTTATTTATATATATATATATATATATTTATATATATTATATGATATATATATGTTAATTATCCTATAATTTGTATTAAAATGCATGACCTTAACAGAGAATATTAAATAGAAAGAATATATCTTACGAACAATTAACTGTAAGTATATTGATATTTTGCGGAAATATTATTATCACAATTAAAGCTACATTTCATAATACTCAATATGTACATAATAGCATTAATTGATTTTATTATTATAATTAGTATATATATAATCAAGGTACCTTCTCTATCTCATACAGTGGTATTTGTTGTATTCCAAAATATTGACTTTTCAGCCAAGCCCCATGTCTCGCCATGTTAACTATCTAAGTAAACCACCTATATTGTAATCGTTATTCCTTCCGCATTCATTAATTTTTGTATAGAAAATAGCTATTTTTGATTATTTGATTAAATCATCACATTGATTATTTTGACAATTTCGTATATTTGTTAACAATAATATTTAATTAGATGCTAATATAATATAAAAGATAAAACATATATATTTTAAATAAGTAATATATAAATATTTATTCAAATAATCCATACTAATCATGGTGCTTGGCTTTTGAGTTGTAAATTTATTACATTTCAATGATTAGATGAACCAGAAATATCGATTTATAAATTAAAAATGCATTAATTTTTTTAAATAAATATTTAAAATTGTTTATTATTATTTTATTAAAATAAGAATTTATTTATAAATTGTTTATATTTAACGTTGTTTTTCTATAATATTTGTGTCCACATTCTAAGTAATATGATTTGTAATATATTATATTACAATTTATAACATAATCATGAATTTAAAAAGAAGTATTAAGTTTTTTGATTGATTTAAATATTAAATTCAAATATGTACTCTTGCATCATAATACGATATGATAATATCATTTGAGTTAAAATAAAATTGTTCCTAAATAAAGGAAGACATATATATAAGCAGACCTTGATAGTATTTATACTAGTTTTCTCTATAATTTATAAATTAAAGTATAATAAATAATTTCTGAAACATATATTGTTGTCGTAATTTTTATAAATAACATTTTATTTCACATTTATATTGTAATAAAATATTAGTTTTCTCTATTAAAAGTAAAATCTCTAGTTCCAATACTTAGTTTGTTCTATTAGGCCCAGGTATTCTATACTTTAATAATGCTCACCCCTATGCTTAACCCTTAACCCGCATGCTGTGGTTGATTCTCTCTTGACCTCTAAACCCCAGCATCCCTCTTATATTGCCTACATCTATAGGACAGCGCTGATGACTATACAGATGATCGTATCATCATGAAGGCAGACTCAGTTGTAATGCACAAACGGAAGGTAGACCCAGTGGTAATGCACAAACGGAAGGTAGAAGAACCCTACTCCTCACGAGATATATCTCCTCTCATAGACTTCTCTGCCACTGACACCCATACTTCGGGGTCCACCTCTAAATCTAAGCCCCCGCCACCACCACCACCGAAGCCCGTTCATTTACGCAACACACCCCGTACTGAAGACCCCCTACCCTTGACTCCTGTGTCTCCGATGACTACCGCTAACCCCTTTGCGTCGCATTTCACCTATTCAGAGGTTAACACCCCCCGAGCTTCCGGAACATTTCAGCCATCTTCATCGTCGCTGCCATCTCATCCTTCACGCTACGACGACTATATCATGTCCTCATCTAACACGAATATACATCGGTCAACGATTGCTGACATTCCTATCACCCATTACCCTTTAACCCCACCCGATGTAGATTCAAATCTTCCCACTCCTTTTCCACGTAAATCCAAGAAGATAAAACCATTAATCTCAGGTAAGTTGTCTTAGTATATTGAGTTCTTTAGTAATTTACTAACAAATAAACATGTTTATATATAATTATATTTCAACAAAATATTATAGTTTATATGATAACTTTTAATCTTTAACTTTTAATTCATAGTAATATATTCGAAATTTACTTTTTATATTATAATAATGTTTCATTAATAGATTTGATAGAGGGCTTCAATACTCTTCCAGTTGATCCCAGCTTATCAGCAATTGAACAATTTGACCCTTTGCTAAAGGTCACGGATACTAGTAACAGCCGAGTTGACGGTATTATTAGGGATCCAACGATTCCTAAACGGCCGATTTCGTTTGCGGAACGTACACCTACCTCAATAGCTCCAGTTTTACCTCCCAGACTCACCCGTAACCATGTGAACAGAGATGCAGTAACAACAGCTAAAGGCAAATCTCAAACTTGGACTACCTTCGAATGAATCATCGTTATAGCGCTATTACGTAATAGATTGTGATCATATCTATTGTTATGATTTATGTATTATTAAAGTTATTAACGATAACCTCTTGTTTTATATACACACGTTAATTATTTATTTGTTCACCCATACATATCCAATAGACTTTCATAAGGAATGTCCTCATATTTCATATTATTAAATTAATAAAATATTCATTAATAATTATGTTTTTAAGATTTATTAAAATAATAATATTCATATAAAAATAGATACAAATAAATACGTACATATACATGTTATAAAGTTAAAAGTCGTTTATTCCGAATACGTTACGTTATTATTCGCAGATTTCTTTCAGCTTCTCGTCCGCCGTCTTAAAGAACGATATTCGAATACAGAAATATCTGCAACACATTAGATAACATTACATAACAACGTAAGGGCGTGCGTAGGCAAGAGGGTACTAACATATAGATGAAGGCGGACAGTAGATAGAGAGACGCGAATAGAATGAACACAAATCCACTCAGCCAGTACACAGTAGCCGAATAGATTAAGTTGAATGCTGACGTGGATATCAACGATGATAGGGCTTCGGATACTCCGATGCTGGCGAATAAAGCTCCTGTTTGTTACGGAGAGATGATTGAGTATTCATATTAGGTCAGCAATTGTAAATATGTAGATAACATTCAATTTATAAATATTTATTTATCAAAATAATGTATGTGAAAATAATTCTACAATTAATTAGATTACATATGTCATAATATATAAGTATATAATAGTAAATAATATATTTAAAAATCATGATTTTTATAATAATATATACATGTATTATAATATATATTTAAGATTATAATATACCATATATTCAACATTGCTTCATCAGCTATTAGTTAGTTAATATAATAAATATTACTATATAATAATATACTTCTTTATTAATATATATCACCTAGCTTTATAATAAATAATACACAGTACTAAATATCATAAGTCATCAATAATATCTCTATAAATATATTTGATATCTATAAATATATTTCTTATATTTGTTGAATAGAATAATATAGAATACTAAAATATGAATACAATTAAATACTAATACAAATATTATTTGAGTTTGCTATGCAGGCCCTATATAATATATTATATATATATATATTAGCCAAATATTATTATATATATATAAGGCTTCGAAGGAACATTAGAGCCATACGGCTATAAGTGAAAAATGTATCTAAGTTCCCGGATGGGATGAAGGACTCCACCAAAATAACAACAAAAATAACATGAGATGATGTAACCTTGATGTTCTGGACTGACCATCTTGGACATCATAGCTTCGGCCAATGGGGTGACCACGGCTGACATCATACTGACTTCGGGAACTGATGGTAGTGGGCGATGACTCATTAGGCATACATCATTAATATTGTTTTAGTAAAGCATCAATATAATCTCACTCCACAAATTGTTTACATTATTAAATTATATATATATATATATATATATTTATATTAATATTATGTAACATTGTAAATATCTAGTGGGTAGGATCCGTAAACATATGATCTAGATAAACAGCTAAAATGAGATAAATCCTGGTAGCTACACATGATTATGCTACTTTAAATCACTAGTGAATACCCAGTAGATATTACATATATAGGTATGGTTTAGTACAATATTTCTATACTTATAATGGCATGGACATTCTATAGAATGTTTCAATCATGTATTGCCATCTCAGACCCATGTGTTCCAGACATCGATATAAGAAAGTGGACCTGCGCAATTGAGGCATGTAATGCATGTAAAATATACATGAATGACACTTTTATCGATAAATTAACGTAATGGCATCGGTGATTTTGATTGGATATTAGTTGTATTATATGTGTCAAATATTAAAACAGTAGATTTTTCGTCGAAATAGATTAAGTGACTTATATCTATATCAATGGATTTAGATTATAAATATCAATAAAATAGTATGATATCTTCAATTTAAATACACAAAATTACGAGTAATATTGATATGATGTATTTTAAATATTTTATTTTTAGTACATTAAAATTGGTAGTAATTATCAATATATATGTATAAATAAATAATATTAATTTAAAATTTAGTAGGTTTCGACTGCAGTGCCTCTATCGCAAAGTGCCATACAATACATCAAATTGCTTATCCACTTTCTTTATATCGATGGTTCCAGTATGTATAAAGCCTCAAGTTTACGGAACAAATGTGACTACAAAATCCACTCTTTACTGGAATGTTGCTAGAAGGAAAAATAATAAAAATATATCGTTTAAGAATACATTTCCTATAGGTATTTAATATGTACTATGATATTGTAATGAAATAAATATACATTTAACATATAATAGCGATAGTAAGGTTCAAAGTTGAATTGGTAACAAATTTTAAAATCGGTAACATATCAATGAGTTTTGAAGGTCGGAACTGTGCCAAGGTGACAATATGTTCCAGTAATTGTCGGAGCCATAACAATAAATGTGGATTAAGTAAATCCACTAAACTTGTTATCGATACCTGGTATCAACTAATCATATTATTGGGCCAGAGTACACTGAATATCATATGTATTATAATAATAATTCCTATAAGCATTCATGCTCTATTGCAATCGCTATTGGTATTGCATTGCAAATTATAAAAATTATAAAAGCAACTATATATATTATAGTCTATAATTACTATTATTTATAATATTTAGTAGATTATATTGTTATATTGGCCTAGTTAAATCATCATACAATAACATCATGTGTGGTCTGATGACATAACCAAGTGCTCACAATTAAGTTAACACCGAGGCATTATCCTTAAACAATATTTAACATTACGGAGATAGCTAAGGATTGTTCTAGTATAATCCTAGGACAATTTATTTCCCAGTAATACAAACCAAACCACAGTAGCGTGGAGGAGTTAGCTAAGGATTATACTAAGACAAGTCAAGGATAGTTGATGTTCTCACACAACTGTGCCTAGTACAAACCAAACCACGATAGAGTAGAGGAGTTAGCTAAGGATTATACTAAGATAAGCCTAGGATAGTTGATGTTCTCACACAGCTGTCCCTAGAACTAACCAAACCACAGCAGGGCGGAGGAGTTAGCTAGCCCCATGATGAGGTTGCCGGTGAGACCCGACAGACAGGCTATGGTACCCATGCAGGCGTCAGAGAACCATATCTGCAGTAGGGGTACCATGGCCAGGGCGTAGAATGCCTTCAAGATGTACTTCAGTGCCTGTGTGGGGGAGAGTGAGTCATTCGTCATACGTATTCTCTATATTATACATGTGTAGAGTGCACTCTATATCGTATATTATAGACACTATATATATATATATATATTATAAACTTTATATTATACACTTATGTAGTGATTATAGACTATTTTTTAAATTTATAATAATGCATTAAAATAATAAAATATATAGATATTTAAATATATCTATTATATTTAATATACATTTTATTATCGTATATCAAAAAAGTCATTGTTCTAGAAATTATTAATAACAATTGTTCTGATTTCTAAAAGCCTTAAAATTGTGTTCTTAATATGTCTAGGCCCCATAGACCCCCGTGGATCCACACTGATACAATATACTAGTGTATGCTATAAAGTGTGGTATACAGTATTTAATATACAGTTTAGTATTTGTATACATATCCTAAACTGTATATTATATACTGTATATCACACTGTATTTCATACACTATATAATGTATAGTATATACTTTTATTCATTGTATATTGTTGAATATCTAATCAATGATATGTATGACTGACTGAGTTATATATGATACAGAGAACACAATAATAAATCACTTGTTTACAACCAGCTGCATCTATATAATACTAAGTTATTGTTATTGTTGTTTGGGTGGAGTCCTTTCATCAACTCCATCCAGAATAGTGGGCTAACCTGGAAGTAGCCGATAGTGATGGAGTCCCAGCAGAAGGGCTGCCCCATCATGTACAGAATGTCGACATCATTACGTCCATACAGGATCATCGCGTCGCAGCAGAATATGATCAGCTACAAGTGGGTATGTTAGTGCTTTGTAGTATTTTATATATATATATATAGATTATTGAATATATAACTTTATAGGCGTGTAATTTTACATATATAGATAAACACATACGTATGTATGTCTAGCTTAAAATGTAGAATTCATAATCATTCATAAACACATAAACACATAAACACATGTCAACACATTAATTTATGTAATGTTATCTTGATATATCTACATAAATGTTAGCTTTACCATCGTGCATGCATCTACCTGATAGTTGTATTACGACTATAGTTAATACTAATATACAGATAAAAACTCAAATTCTATACATTTACCTGCACACCTTAACGTATGATATTGAATTACACAAATAATATGCTTCAATAAAAGGAATGCATGTTTATTAAATTGATATATATATATATATATATATATATATAAATGCTTGTTTATAAGTTCACTAAATTAAATCAAGTTTAAATTCTATACAAATAATGAGTTTCCCTAATATATATAAATTTCCTGTGTGGCTAAGGCGTCAGACACACAAGCAATAGGACATGGGTCCAAGCCTTGTCCGGACCATTAATTAATTTTATAAAATGGGTCTTAAAATATTATTTAGAAATGATCTTATATAATTGTGTATAAAGAAATGATTGACTCTCGTTAAAACCATCGATGCCTTAACATGAGAGCAGCTACAAAGGGACATTAGAGCTATATATGGTTATAAGTGAAAACTTCATCTAAGTTCCTGGTTGGGATGAAAGGACTCCACCAAATAAAAAATAACAATATATATATATTATAAATATAGTACAAAAAACTGGCTCAATTCGATGAATAGATTTATATGTTTCCTACTGTGAATAAACATAGTAATATGTATGGTATATGTCTATTCACATGTGAATGCTTGAAATGGTGTATGGTAGAGGAGGAATATCTACAGGAGCTCTTTTTCATTATCCAATCTTGATGAATATCTTAGGTAAACATATTTTATATCCCTTTTTCATTTTAACTTGAAGCAACAACTAAAACTGAAACTACTATTCCACAACCTAGTGGTTGATAAGATCGATAAATGATTATAGGTAAATTTAATAAGAAAAAAATTATTTAATTAAATTATATATGAGAATGCGATGGACTGTCAAAAATAGTATACAGATTTATAAAACTCTCTCTTAACCCCAAACCCAAATAACGAGGGTCTACATACCCCCTTAAAACTAGCCCTGATTCTAATGTATTTATATTATTTACTAAATAATAGTTTAATTTAAAATTATACTAAAAATGTCTATATAATATCTCTTATAATCCATCAATATTTCCTTCTATATCTATACATAATTATTTTATTCATCATAAATATATTACTAGAAACCCCAAACTTTATATTTTACAAATATATATTTAATATATATAATTTATCTAATTTACATTGATATAAAATTAGATGCATTATAAAATGCTGTATTAAAATATCTACAATTTAATTGTTAGATCTATTATTTTGTTCGTCTTAATTATATGAACAATATCCTCTGTATAATATTGTTTGTATAGTTATAGTATATTATTCTAAAGACAGACTAATTCTTTGTTCTACTATAAAACTTTAAACTTTCTAATTCGGAATACTTAATTACACTGTCTTATCATTCTTTTCTGATATGAAATAGATAAATTTGTGAAATATAATAGCCAGTGTGTTGAAGCGATTATTTCTTATTAATATAACAGCCCTAAAAGCAAAAGTATTCTTACTTGGGGGATAGTTATGAATTATATACGTTTTATTATTATTAGAATCGTTGTTTCATTTTGTTCACACATTATTATTATCCTACTCATAATTTGCGGTTCGTTTAAAGATTATTTATTTTCCTATTAATACCTATACAATAGTGACTACTCTATGTTATTGTGTACATACAACACATATGTGATTAACATGTACATATGTAAACATAAATATGAGGTCATCGTCATAAGTAGCCTATCAATCAGTAGTTCTAGAACCGCTAACCAATAATCGTAGATTCAGTATTCTCTCGACGTGTTTATTGTGCGTGGCGATGTCGTCGATTTCGAAGCACTGGTCGCGCGGAACCATCCTCCCTTCCACCCCGCCTCCTACGTCGATCTTCTTCCCGAGCGTATCGTCCCGTCCTTCCGCAGGCGGTACGCCAGGGGTAAAGCTAACGTCTGGCAACCGGTAAACGTCGAAAGCGTGCAACGCCTTCGAGAACACGTCGGCCAATGAAAAAGCCCCGCCGCCGCTCCGCCCATTTCCAGGCAGCGCCAGACTCTCGGGCAGCGCGACAGCCACGTAACCGAGCGCCACCGCGTACACGACGCCGATCATCGCGAAAGAGTTAGCGTAACCTAGTAACAGGCAGTAGCCGACGCCCAGATTGCCGGCGGCGGTGGCGGCGTACAGGACGCCCTGCACGACGGCGAAGCGGAACGACCGGCGACTCAGCGGGGCGATGTCGGCGATGTAGGCGTACGACGAACTCTGCATCACCATGTGCGAGCCACCGACACCTAAGGGGCGGACGGGTTATCGTACATTAGGTGTGTACTATAGTATTGGAGTAAGGAGTGTTTAAAGTTACGTTTAATTATGTAGATATTTTCTTAGAAAAAATATTGATAACATAAGTGGATAAATCTATATATATATATATATATATATATATATATATATATATTGATATATTTAACACAAATTTATCCACACATTTTTTCAATATATTTATCAAAGAAAATATATAGGTATTACCTACAAATATATACAATTGATATACCTATAGATATAGTATATATACTTCTATACATTTATGCATTGTGACATTTCGTAATATTTTCAATGATTAGTTTTAAACTATTGTATACTAAATGATATAGTATATAGTCTATACCTATACAGTTAGTCGTTCATATAGAAGTACCCATAGGAGTTCACTCTACGTTAGAGATTAAACTAACTAAGTATTTCGCATGAATGTTACATAACTTATGAAAGGGGTCAGATGATGTCATAGGCTATGACTCATAGCTAGAGTACAATCAATATTCAGATGCATGTGCTATATTGTTATTAGTAACAATACATACCAGTGTAGGTCTGTGTATACACATATAGGTAACACACCTATCTGTAATCACACACACACACAATAGAGTTTAATCCATATATGTTAGCTGTGTTGGATTAGTGTGCAGGGTTGCATAATGATCGATATTACTCAATATCATCATGGTATGATGGCACCATCGATATAAAGAAAGTGGATAAGCAATTGACGCACGCAATGCATGTAAAAGATAGATACGCAAGTGGCACTTTTATCAATAAATTAATAAAATTACATCAGTTATGATAATATTATTAGTATGTAAAATATTAAAACAGTAGGCTTTTCATCAAAATAGATTAAAGTGACTTCTATCTATATCTATGGATTTAGATTATAAATATAAATAAAATAATATAATATATTTAATTTAAATAAACAAAATTACGAGAAATGTTGATATGATGTATTTTAAATATATAATTTTATTTTTAGTATAGATAGTACATTCAAATTGGTAGTAATTATCAATATATATGTATAAATAAATAATATTAATTTAAAATTAAGTAGGTATATAGTAGTGGGCTGCGCCGGCAGATCCTCTATCGCAGATTGCCATACACTACATTCAATTGCACGGGTCCACTTTCTCACTACATCGATGGATGTCATACACTACAATATTTTGAGGTATCCACTTATTCACTACTGAGATATATGTGGTCGCTCCCTCTCTCTCTCGTGAAGTTATTATTATTTATGTTTTTTCACTATCTACCTTTAAGTCATATTCTATTTTTTGTTAGTTTAGATGTTTTATACATTTTTATTTCCACGATTACTTCGACTATGAATAATTTTCCACAAAAAGTTGTATAAGATAAGATAAAATAAGATACGTTTTAGTATTGTAATTATAACACACAACAATAAATGAAAAAACAAATAGTCAGTGAGATTTTTGATACCCTAGTCTATATGTCTATCTAATATATATACCCACATGTTTCAATTTCAAATGTGCAATAATTAAATATACCAAGCATTTAGTAACTTATTAATGACATATTTAACCTATGCATTCATATTACGTTAGCATCAATATACCTTTATTATTATTTTTGTGATATCACATTATTAAATTTATTTAAATATAATAATATGTGTTTGTATGTGTTTTTATGTGTTCATGTATTTGTATATGTGTGTGTGTGTGTGTTTATGTGTGTGTGTGTGTGTGTGTGTGTGTGTGTGTGTGTGTGTGAATTTGTGTATTGGTATTGCCGTATATCTTTAACAATTATAAATATAAAATAATATTATTATTTGCATTATTCATTATGAACAAGGTACGTATGGAAATTAAGTAGGAGTTAAACGAGCAAGTTATATTTCATTATACTTATTATAATATCATGCAATTAGTATAATTATTAACATCACTATTTTGCTATATTCTAAATATAAAATACATCTTATTTTTACATTATAATTTATTTCAATTTTCGATTATTTTTCATTTATGGTTACTGTAAAATGTTTAAATTTCTTTAATTTTGTAATTTCTTATTATTCTTTATTTATTTCTATAACGTATATTATTGTTAGAAAATATTTATACTTTATACTCTCGTTTATATATTTCGACTATATATTTGCTTAAATAAATTATCAATCAATCTTATACGATATATATATATATAAATTTAAGTATTAATAGTAAGTTCTAATAAATATAGACTTATATTTTAATATAACAATAATATACATATTGTATGTCATTTTTTTGTACATAAAATATTCTATATCAATACATAATTTCAACAAACCTTCAATAAAAGTTCCAATGAATAACCAGTAATAAGATGCCCTAAAGTATATCACACTAACGAACACAAAACTCTTAATAACTCCTGTATGGAATAGAAAACAATATTTATATATATATATATATATATATATATATATATATATATATATATATATATATCTATATATATATATATATATATATATATAAATATATAATATGAATATATAAATATATAATATATATATTTTTGTTGTTATCTAGTATTTATTGAGTTTTTATTTGTAAACAATTTATTTATATAGGGTTTGTATGACCTACAATAAAATTAAAATACAATATCTCATGATAAAATATGTAGATTATTTAATAAAAACTGAGTCAAATATTTGAATCTGTTGAATATTTTAAATTTCAAGAAATAGTTCAATTTTGTATTTTGAAAAATAAATAAATTTATATAAATTTATGAAATAGTGTGAAAAAGTGTCTTCTCAACTTATATCAAATAATGTTCATTTAATTTACAGATCTATACAAATCAAACATATTAAATTCATAAATTTATAACTATTTAAATTCAATTCAATAAAATAAAAATAGAATTTTACTCGAACTATGTCTACATTTACCTAAACGAAATTATGAAAAGAGTGAAATTAATGATGAAATAATACAAAATATTTGTACATAGACTCCAAACTACTTATTGGAACTGATATTATATTCTTTTCTATAGTATTAGTATCAAAATAATTATTTAAGTTTATATATTATTTTTAATATATCTTTATCGATTTAATATTCAGAAAATTTGGAAAAAACCTATAATCATCTTATTTTAAAAAAAAGTGACCAATCAAATTTCAAATATCCATAGGACAATCTCAATAACATTGAAATCAAATTAATTGATCAATTAGGGAAGGAATTATTTGATAGTATCAAACTATAGTATAGATACCATACATTTTTTAAATTAAAAATAATATGTTTTAAATTATTATTTATATGATGAAAAGTGTTCATACTAATATATTTATATATTATACTTATAAGCAATAGGATTTTTTGGTTTAAATAATATGTATATCTATTTGGGAGGTAAAAACTAATTTATATTGCATTTAATTTAATAGAGCAATGAAAACATTGTAGTAGACCGTCTATACAATAATACCGCTAAACCTAAATCTATTTCTGTGATTTTAATACTACTAATAGCAGCGGGATGCCCGAATATTAATCACATTGAGTAGATAGGGAGTGTTATATCTTTGCTTCGCAAAATCTTTGCATATAGTAAGTAATCTCTTGGAAAGAATTAGTTTTGGTGAATTTATATCTAGTTAGAGAGTGGGGAAAACGATTTATTAATAATTATTAGTGATTTGATAATATCAAAGATTATATAAGTTTATAAAATTATATAAATACATATTTTTATATATATATACATATATATAATAGAAATCGATTAAAGTTATTCTCTTTAAAAAATATATATTGCTTATTTATATGTAAATCATACCGAATAAAGCTCATTAATATATATACACACGAGTAATACGTTGGGAACTAGCCGGTAATACAGGGGAACAGCAGGCCTAGCTTGCGACCCATGTTGTCGGTGTAGGCCAGGATCAGTAGAGTGGTAATCAGAGCCGGGATGGTCCTCGACATGTTCAGATAGCACAGCAAACGTGATGACTCATCCTGTAGCAGCGGCGGAGGTGGTCGTTAATTATTCATGCGTTCATTGCGATCGTCGTAATAGCTATTACGCTAGTGTTTTATAATTCGCTATTCGTCGGTTCGTTTTCTTTTTAGTTAGATTATCTTTTTTTAGCGACACCCGTAAACGGAGTACGTTTTTCTAGTCGATAAACTATTGACGGAGTATCCAACCCTAAGCACGAATACGAGACACGCGCTTGTATACATACACACGCATCAATATAAATATTTATAAAATAAAATATGTATATATATATATATATATAACATATAACGTAATAAATATGTTGAAGAGTTATTTTATCATCAGTGATTATATTACATTTATTCTCTGGTTATCACTATATAAAAATAATTAATAAAACTATTATATATATATATAGTTATTGTAATTTTGTAACCTGTATTTTATCTTGAAAAGGATGAACAGTCGTGATACTCGACAGTGTTGAGTTTAAGTAAGCTTCTCCGTTCTGATTGATGAATGTTAGTGTAGTGTTAACTTATTAATATTACAATAGATAAATGTGACAAAGGTATTCTATTATATTACAACATTGTATTATATAGAATGTATGAAAATAATCTATATATAGATTATTTACATGTACCCACATATATATATATATATATATATATATATACACACTTATTGTAATGTATTATACAGCGCTACTGTTAATTATAGCTGTTCTAAAATGCATTCGGAATGACATTTAACATTTATATTAATACAATACTTTATATAATATATATAAATTTTACATTTAGCTATATAAATTATATAATTTCAAGTGTACCGATCACAATCATACATTATATTTTACATTTTTCGGTTTTCGGATTGGGAACTGAGCTTATAAAGCAATATGCCGTCCATATATATTTGATGTTAATGTTTCAGATTAAATAAATTGGTTTTCAGTAGTTTCTTGAAGTTTGGAGTTGATGGTGTAGTACGGATGGATGTAGGGAGTGTTCAAGGAGTATGGGACGGATATTGCCCAAGCGTGAGTGTTAGTTGAATGTAAATCATGTTACAATGCCTACAATGCCCGCTTTCGGCTTCGCTTGTAGCTAGAGGATATCGCTATTTTTAAATATTTCAAAATTCTCTAGACAATCAGATATCAAAATTTAGTTCTCGAGAAGTTCAATTTTTATATTTAGAATATATGATAATCGTGGTTCTCAGGAAGTTAAAATATTGAAAATATAGTCTCAGAGAAAATGAAATTAGTACTCACAAAAGTAATCGATAAATATTCGAAATAATTAATATTTATAAGTTAAGAAAACAATATTATAATAACGCATTAAAATAGATAAAAACATATATTTATTTACAAATGTTGTCGTTATATATATTTGATATAATCAAATAATATAAAAAAATATTAGATGTATTCAAATAACGGTTATAGAACAGGTTCTACAATAGTAGAGTTATGTTTCATGGTGGTCATCGCATACTACCCACATTACATTACAAAGTTTGACTACAATGTAACCCTCTGTAGAAATTCTGCTATGCTTGAGAGAGTAAATAGTATAAACTAAATTCCCGACTTGTAATTTCTACTAAAGACCAAGGATTTGAAATTTGAAAATTCCGAACACTATATTAAATAAAATGTTCATATTTTTATTTATATCGATTAACAATTTTGTTTATTTTTGTTAAATTTATGTCTGACAATAGAAAACAGTGTTTTCAAAACACTATCTATTGTTATATTAGTGAATAGATAAACTATTAATCAATAATTATTGATTATTGATTGATTATAGATAATTATGTTGATTATAATCAATCAATAACTAGATATATATTTTATAATAAAAAATGAATACATTAAATAAATGTTTACAAATTTATTTTATATAAACCCCAAACAAAGAATCATATTTATGGAGGAATTAAGATATATGCTATTAGTGAAGATGTACCATGGCCTCCTTAAGCTTAAAGCTAGAGTAGGCCATGGATATAGATATTTATAAAATATAGTTATATTACTATACATATAATTGTTTATAATTATATTCATTATAAATGAAAAGAAATTAAATGTACGTTTTTTAGTTAAGAAAATATAATAATATAACTTTAATTATGACCTCTTAACAAAATTGCCTCAAGTTACCAGTGCCCATAAAATGATATAATATAAATTGTTACTATTATAGTAACAATTTATTACCAAGTAACTATATAAATTATAATATAATTATTAAAATTATTATAACTTTTTAAGTTATAATTATAATAATTATAATAATTTTAATAATATTAATAATTAAATAATAATTAATAATATTAAAGTTATATAAGTTATTTATAAGTTATATAAATTAAGAATTATCTCAAAGCAGGCCGCAGCTTATTATTATAAGAATGTCAGAGTTCAAGGTGGGCGGTACTTATATATGCATTACTGCATAATTAAAAATAATTTGACTGAGTAACGTTACATTGGTTCCACATCAAAGTAGAAACATTCTTAAAATTATTTTATTAAATAAAATAAAAATTGTGTATTAGGCACAATATTTGATAGTCACTTCGGGATATAATGCAGCTAAAAAAAACAAAAAATATATATACCGTAAATATATGCTGAATAATGACATCGGCCCCCAATAAGTCACGTGTCAAACAAAAGTTAAAATAAACATTTCGCGGCTGGCGTTATATTTATCAGTAAAGTATTCACCGAGTAGTGAATTCCTGTTTTATATATACATACATATCATAATACCGTATGTTTATATATTAATATGATATTATATAAGCCCTATACGCATTGTTTACTTTAACTCTCGGTTAGTCACGTGACATATTGGGGGCCGATGTCAGTCTAAATCTAAATATATATATATATTAAATATTGTTTATTATTATTTTTAAATGTGCCTACTTTGATGCGGCTCGGTTACGTTGTGAACGCATTATTATAATGAGTATACCATATTGTATAGGCTCACTTGGGGATATAATGTAACTACAAAAATAGAAAAATAAAACAAACCAAAGTAATCAAACAACCCCTAAATAATTATTATTAATTATTATAATAAGTGAAATTCTGACATTCTAATAATAATCGGCGGCCTTCTTCGAGATTACATTAATAACTATATTATACAGTATATATATATATATATATATATATATATATATATATATATATATATATATATTATATATATTCAAATTTAATCATTTGTTTAGGATTACGATTACAAATAGTATAAGCTGAGCTTAAAGCTCAGTAAAAAAAAATGATAGGCTCACTTTGGGATGTAATGCAGCTTACAAAAATCAAGCAGAACAAAATTAGACTAATTAAACCAAATAACCCACAAATATCAATACAAAATATATACTATTAACTCGCATTACAAATTTAAACTTTAACCCAACTCGTCCTTTTTAATCGTCTCCTATTTATTTGGATTGAATTAAAAATTAAAATATTATTTTAAATAAGTTTACATTTTTTATTATAATAATTATAAAATAACGAACTTATTATAATTGTTGGTGAATAATGATTAGTTATTTTTATATTCTCACGGTGCTTCAATATATCTATAATATTACGTCTTAAAGTAGGCATATTGATTATATATATTATACTAGATTATTTCAAAAATTTAAAATTACTGATTGTAAATAAAACAATCACGTGATTTATATATGGGGATTTACCAAATGGGATAACAATAATTATTGTATACATTTTCTTATTTTTTATATATTATATATATATATATATATATATATATATATATATATATATATATATATACTCGATATATCGATATATTCTTTTAGAAATCAAGCTTATATCAAGCATATATATATAATAATAATAATAATAATAATAATAATAATAATAATAATAATAATAATAATAATAATAATAATAATAATAATAATAATAATAATAATAATAATAATAATAATAATAATAATAATAATAATAATAATAATAATAATAATAATAATAATAATAATAATAATAATAATAATAATAATAATAATAATAATAATAATAATAATAATAATAATAATAATAATAATAATAATAATAATAATAATAATAATAATAATAATAATAATAATAATAATAATAATAATAATAATAATAATAATAAATTTAAAAATCATATTAAAAAAATTATAACTTAATATTTATTTATACATATATATATATATATATAATTTTATAAATTATTAATTTTAATTATTAATTGTTTTTATCACCGGCACATGTGATACGTTTCTAATTTACTATTGTTATTTTTATATGTGTACTATCTACGTTTTGTTGTCGTTTTGTGAATTTATCACTACATATTGTTAATTATTACTAAATCGAACTTGAAAAATTCATAATAAATATTCATTCAATTCAATTCAATTCAATTCAATAATAATAATAATAATAATAATAATAATAATAATAATAATAATAATAATAATAATAATAATAATAATAATAATAATAATAATAATAATAATAATAATAATAATAATAATAATAATAATAATAATAATAATAATAATAATAATAATAATAATAATAATAATAATAATAATAATAATAATAATAATAATAATAATAATAATAATAATAATAATAATAATAATAATAATAATAATAATAATAATAATAATAATAATAATAATAATAATAATAATAATAAGAATAATAATAATAATAATAATAATAATAATAATAATAATAATAATAATAATAATAATAATAATAATAATAATAATAATAATAATAATAATAATAATAATAATAATAATAATAATAATAATAATAATAATAATAATAATAATAATAATAATAATAATAATAATAATAATAATAATAATAATAATAATAATAATAATAATAATAATAATAATAATAATAATAATAATAATAATAATAATAATAATAATAATAATAATAATATTAATAATAATAATAATAATAATAATAATAATAATAATAATAATAATAATAATAATAATAATAATAATAATAATAATAATAATAAATATATATTAAAAAAATTATAACTTAATATTTATTTATACATATATATATATATATATATATATATATATATGTATATATATAATTTTATAAATTATTAATTTTAATTATTAATTGTTTTTATCACCGGCACATGTGATACGTTTCTAATTTAGGTCTAATTCCTACTATTGTTATTTTTATATGTGTACTATCTACGTTTTGTTGTCGTTTTGTGAATTTATCACTACATATTGTTAATTATTACTAAATCGAACTTGAAAAATTCATAATAAATATTCATTCAATTCAATTCAATTCAATAATAATAATAATAATAATAATAATAATAATAATAATAATAATATATATATATATATATGTGGGTAATAATATAACGGTAGTGGTTTTTTTTTTTTTTTACAAAAAATAACATTTATGATATTTCATAAACATTAACTCAAAAATGTCCATTCACATGTTTTCGAAATGTTCGTATAAAAATAAGCATTTATGGAATCGCAAGGAAAAAGACAAATTTATTTATATAATTGATCAATAACTATTCTATGATAATTATTAGATAATTATTAGGATAGACTTAAGTCTTATTTCTATGACGGGTATATCTGAATTATGTTATGTTCCTAATAAGCAACTGCAAAGATATGTTATGACAATAATAATGCACATAAAATTAACGCTTTATAAGGGCTATATGAGGCTATTACCAAGGACATGTCCTTGCTATTATTCAGTAATAGTATTACTGTTATCTGGCTCAACTAAGCTGGGTAATGCAAACTAAAAAGAAACTGATTTTGAAAATCTTCTATTATCTAATAAAAAGTATATTTTACCATCGTTGTTATACTTATAACTATACTTATATACAGTATATACTATATACTATATACTATATATTGTATATAGTATATACATTATGTTATATACATAGGTCACTATATATATACCGTCAATATATAGATATACATATATATATATGTGTGTATGTAAATAACTTATATACCTCGGTATAGCTATAGGTATAGCTATATATATAATATACCTACCTAGTAGGTAGTACCTACCAATACAATATGGCACAGTTAATGAAACTATAGTAGGTATACCTACAAACTATATATACATATATACATATATACATATATATATATATATATATATATATATATATATATATATTATATATTATATATTATATATATTATATATGTATATATGTATATATGTATATATATATATATATATATATATATATATATATATATATATATATAAATATATACCTACTAGCGTATACACTATATATATATATATATATATATATATATATATATATAGTGTATATGAGTATATACACTATAGTCTATAGACTATATATAATATGATGAATTCACTGAATACTATACAGTGAATACTGTAGTGTATAATATAGTATACAATGTATACTATACAATATTATATTGTCAATATAGTATATAATTTATAATTAATAATATGGGAAAGTAACCTAACACGAACACTTTATCAATAAATGGTCTTACAATTGTATGACTACATATTTATATTAAAAATTACAATATATTAATATTATATGATTATAGATATTACTGTGATTTTAAAATTGTATTTAATATTTGTATTCAATAGTTAACGGGGAACCCCAGTCGGGGGTATCCGTAGGCTTTAGTTATAACTTATATAACTTACGTATATATTTCTTAACTTACGTACCCATGTCCTAATACGGACAACCTGTGTTATAATATGGACACCCTATAGGGTACCACTAAGGACATTGGTACCACTAAATGAAATATATATTATTGATGAACCAATCAGATAAATTATATTATCTATAATTAATTTTTTGAATAATTTAATATAATTTAATTAGTGATTAATTTATTAATTTTTATTATTTGATTAATAATACAAGTTAAGTATCTAAATAATAACACTTGAAGATTTAGCTTCATTAATGGTATTAATATTATAACTTATGAAATGTTTATGAAAATCAGAATATATTCTAATATAACTATAGTTCGAACGCTGCGCCCTGATTGGTTATTGGGTGTCCGTATTAAGACATCTAGAGTGTCCGTATTAGGGACTTATATAAGTATCCTTAAGACTTGGATAAGTATGACTAATATATATATGACTTCTAGATATATGCTTATAACTTAATTATTATTTTATAACAAATATAGACATTATGTATATAATTTTTAGAATGTTTTTAATATACCTATATTGTTATATTATATATCGATATATTTAATTCTTGGAAGGTTTTGTATTAAGTTGACATTTTTTTTTCAAAAATTTAAAACGTAATAAAACAAATAAGTTTATTGGATATATCAGCAATATTTTGTATAATAAAAAATAAAAAATACGTATTTAGACTATTTATATAATTAGAATATTTTATTTATTAAACATTTTTTTGTAGGATTTATGGTTTCTGAGATACCGATAGTGTCCGTATTCGGCCACTGTCCGTATTCGGTTACTTTCCCCAATAATGTATACTATATAGCATACTATAGTATTACATTATATATAATGTATATTATACATCACAAACCTGATCAAATGGAATGTCACAATTTGAGGACATGGATATTTGTCCTGCGTTCAGAAACTCATATTCCTCAGTGTAACTGATCGTTATCAAACTGAAAACAAATTGTTCCTGCGAGAGATAAGAATATATATATATATAAATATATCTACGTATCTATATTTAATATATTAACAACAAGTTATAATATAATATTAATATATATAAGTATATATCATATTATAAAAATCCTTAATTTATTAATTCAAATAAAATTATATTATTATACCTATACTAATTTGAAATATGAATTATCACATATAATAATTATTATAATATTACGTATCAATACCTTCAAATATGATTGTATATATGATAATTTCTATATTAATATTGCTTTATTGTTATTATGATTATTAATTAATCTTATTAATTATAAATTAATAAATTAATAATAATATTACCAGTGACCATAATAGTCATGTATATCATAGATTTATATTAAAATATACCTACATCTATGCTGTGTACATGTTAACATAGTTTCCATATACAATTAAATACGTATATATTATATATTGTTATTTGTATAGATTATATTGGGTAAAGTGTCTGGGTAAAGGATTAAGTAATACCCGCAAACTCTACACTGTAGACTCTACAGTCTACAGTGTAGTCATTCATCCATAATATATACCCTATAGGGTATATATATATATCACTATTCGATATATATAAAGAGTACGTGTAATTTATAATATACAATTAAAACAATTAAATAGCTATTTATTCAAGAACTAATTACTGGTTATTTGATTTAATCGATATTATTAATTTGAACACACTAATATACTCTAATATATATAATAGTGTGTTTGAAGTTTATTAGAGTGTATTAGAGTATATTAGTGTATTTATATATATATATATATATATGTATATATATATATATAAAAAAATATATATAGATATAATATAAACATAATATAAACATTATACATAACATATTCTAATTTATTTATAATTGTAAGTATATTCTATATATATATGTATAATATAATAATATATATATATATATATATTATTAATTATATTAATATTTTAATAATCTTCCTGTAGTATATTATGCTATTCTAAAGTCTATATAGAACATATATAGTTGTATATAACAGTTATATAACATATGAGTAACATTAATCTATAAATAGATATAGATAATAGCACATTTATTTTACTAATGCCCTTTTTATTGACCATATATAATATTGCAAATATTTAAGAATGTATATATATATATGATTATATATATATATAATTACATAATTATATATAGTTATACGTTAGAAAATATCATTGTATAGAAGAAATAATAAATATATCAACATTTGCCTAATATGGCATTGCCTACATCTGATAATAATAATAAATATAATAATAATATTTATAAATTTAAAATTGATAAAATAAATAAATATAATTGATTACACGAATATATTAGTTACTAGATTTAAATATTATTTTAAACGTACAATATTAAATACTATTTTTGTTAACTATCGTTTGCTATTAATTAAAGTTAAATATCACGCATACATGAACTACTCAAGCATAACGTTACGTAATACATTATTAAGGAACCAACCTACCTGTAAAGGTAAACATGCTTTGTAGGCCAGGAAGTACAGAAACATGGGCACTTCCACCAGGTAGGGTCGTCTGCAAGAACGGTTAGGGGGCGTGGCGTCTTCACCTCGGGGGCGTGACTTATTCCCGTTCGCGGTGTCGTTCTTCTCGTCGACGACTCGTGTACCGTAACTTCTGCGCTGTTCGTACAGTCGACCATGTTCATCGTCCCCTTCCATGAGGTTCTTATCCTTCGCCATCATGTCCTCAGCATCTCTCGGAGAATTGCTAGTGACCTTTAGGTAGGCAGGGTCTGAGACGATAGCGTGGGGAGGTATTGAGCGTGTACAGCTGCGAGCGCGGCCGATTGACTATAGTCGAGGGGCGGTGGTAATCGCACGAGAATACGCGTTATACGGCGATAATCACGAGAGGAGGCGAGTATTCATGAGAGACGGCTAGAGGGTATACTATAATCTGTTCTGGTGGATATGCTGGTAGACGGCGATGTTGTCGGATATGTTCACCGTCAGTTATCGAACAATTGTTCGTTATTCGTACAGTAAAGTAGATGATATTGACTACCCTTTGTACTTCGTGTTGCGAGTGTGACTATTATGATGTGGGGCGGGTGCCGTGTTATGTATCCGGATGAAGTGCTTGATTGACTGATCGCAAACTAATTAGCCAACTTGCGAGTTACGCCGAAACGAAATTATTGCAATAAATGTAATTAATCGTGATAAAATTATAATTTAAAATACGCGAATTTGAAATCATATTATTATTATTATTGTAATTATTATTATTAATATTTTTAATATTAATTTATGTTTAAATAAAGGATATAATCATAAATATAAAATTTAATAAATAAAATATGGTGTTTGATAAATAATAGCAAATATTTTTAAAGTTCTTTAGCAATTTTAAATAAATTTAATATTATTATATATTAAATATTATAACCTATCTTAGTTATCTTTTAAAATAATATACTATTATTATTATTATCAGTATATGTAAATTATTAATGTATTTTTAAAATTTAAAATTATACTTTAAATGTAAATAAAATATATATTTAACAATTAATAACTATTACTATTTAATAACTAGACATTATTAATCAATTATTCAATTTATTATATTATATTATTCCATGTTTTTTATTATTTATCTATTATAATTCATTGTTTTTAATTAATAACTAATTTTTTCGTAAGTATACTATATTTACCTATAGGTAAATATTTCAACTTTAGTCCTACATCGTCTAGGTGTTGATGAAAATGATTATGATTATGATGATGATGGTGATGATGGTGATTATGATGATTATGATAGTAATGCTAATGATGATGGTGATGATGATGATGATGATGATGGTAATGAATCATTGATAATTATGATTGTAATGATAATGATTATGATTATGATGATGATGATGATGATGATGGTGATTATGATGATTATGATAGTAATGCTAATGATGATGGTGATGGTGATGATGATGATGATGATGGTAATGAATTATTGATAATTATGATTGTAATGATAATGATTATGGTATGATAACGATGATGATGATGATGATGATTAGTAGGTATTAATAGGTATTATTAGGTAAGACCTATTATGATGATGATGTTGACTCTGATATTTATTAAATACAATATATATCATCATGTATGTTAATCATCATTGTATGAGCCCGAAGAATAGTTAACACCAAATTAACAATGATTGACGACAATGAAAAAAAAAGAAAAATACAAATGGATATATATATATATATATATATATATATATATATATATTAAATTCGAAGTATACAATTATTAGTTTATATAAAGTTTAAATGGTAGTTTTTTTTTGGGAATTCGTTGTATACTATAGTAATACCTATATATACGTATATATATATATATATATATATATATATATATATATATATATATATATATATATATATATACGTATACGTGGTATAGGTATTCTTAACTTTGGTGGAACATATTCCACTAATTGTGTGGTTTAATCCTGAAATATATTACACCTCGTGATTATTGTTTTTTTAGATGTATTATTTTTTTACATAACAGATTCACTTTAATATTTTATAGTATTCGGTATCTCGAGATAACGATCTGATTGATTGATCAGATCTGATTCATCCCTTAAATATTCATATATATATTATTATATGTATACATATATATCTTATAAGATTCGTATAAGTCAGAGTTCTATTCTACCTACACTATGTTCAGTATTCTTATTTAATAAGTTATTAATTAATTTATTCATAATATATGCGGGTACTATTAACATACGGGCTAGGTAATCTTCTACCAGGTTAATTCGGATCATATCAATTCACTTGGTTATTATGAATAATATTTGCAAGTTATCCGAATTTACTTTAAATTTAACTACTTTAAAGTAGGTCAGTAGGAGTTAGAAATACCTAGTTAGAAATACAAATAGTGATCACAATTATACTGATACGTTAATATTGATATATGTTGTATTTAAACCCGATATTACTACTATTTATATATTAATTTAGTTTGAATATAGTAATGTTGTCTAACTTTATAGATAATCTCTTATTGAAGGTATACCCTATAGGGTTATAAGCCTATAATCTTATGATAATAATGATAATTATAATATACCTTAAGCTTATTGAAAATTTGTCATGTTGTAGATTTTATTAAAATAATAATTGATTATTTGGTGATTTATGGTATTGGTAAGTAGAATATAGAAATCAACTAACGAGGACAACATAAATTATTAAAATTTAAAATATCCTCTTAAAATTAATAGATAAATATTTTCAAAAGTTTTTATATTTATACAATATATTACGGTTCGAATCGCGTTGATGCCAACGTTTTAGAATTGAATTGAATATAATCATTTTAGGTTTATGCGGTTATATTATATGAGGTTTATATATATATATATATATATTTGCCTCAATTAGTTGACGCAAAGTTTCCGTTTCCATTTGTTCCTCTCGGTACTCTTACATATTTTCCTACTTCTGATTTTTCAACTATAGTTTTTCAACTATAGTATACTCTTCTTCTTATCTTCTAATCTTCTTACACTTTCTACTGGTGCTTTTCCATCTAATTTTGATATTTCTTATTTTACTCCTTTTCCTATTCTTTCTCTTTCTCCGGTACTTTCACACTTGTCCCTATATAAGTAGGTTACTATAGTACCTGTACCCTATATATGTACCCTATAGTATATGTACTCTATAGGGTACCCTATATATAGTATATGTACCCTATTTATGCTTGTCCTACTTCTCCTTTGTCATCTATTACTATAGGAGAAACTAGAGCTCAAAACGTCAAATGTATTCATTATATACCTATTCATTGAAGATTCAGTTAAAGGCCCTTAATCCTGCGAATCCCTTTAACAGGAAAGTCTACAGGTCGGAAACCGTACGATTTAAACGGAGTGTATTATTGTCTCAACAAAATGTATACATTCCGTTGCGGCATTAACTGATTCTTCAATGAATACATTTGACGTTTGAGCTCCAGTTTATCCTTTATCTCGTTGCTACTATCTCTTTGATCGTGATTGTTTTTATCTATATCATCATCGGCAAGGAGATTAGTAAATTCTATTGTTATCGCTGCTGAAAATATATTACTTTAGTTAAGGTTGGATGCTAAAGTAGATATTTATAAATAACATAATTATAAAATAATAATTTATTTTATATTTGTAATATATAAAATGATATGTGACCTCAAAATTATACATATGTTTACGTAACATAAAACTGTACAGTAATTATTTACAGTAATATGTATATCTACATGTATATCTAGATAGGTAGGTATACCTACACATTTAGATACAAATTTAAATATAAATATAAATTTATTATAGCAAAATAAAACAACATTAAACAAAAAATAATATAATAAATGATTTAGTCTGTTTCATTTCCTATAGTAAATGTATATAAGGATCGAGTTATATATATATATATATATATATATATATATATATATAACTATATGTCCTGGTTATCATATACATATGATGATAACATATCATTTAATGAAACACATCATAACATAACACATCACACAGTGAATGTGATGAATATAAAAAACAGAAAACCAAAATACATTACTATGTTACTATTATAATAGTAACATGTTACCATTTGTATTGTATTGTACAGGGCCTCTCATATCTATTTATAACACGTATAAGTCCATGACTTCTTGAGGGGCCATTTGTATCCGCTATTTGTATTGTATTCAATATATATTTGCGATTTAAATAAATAAATATTATTATATTATATTATTATAGAGGTTGATATAAGCAAATGCGTATCCATGCATATATATCAAATTATTTGAAATTTTCAATAATATAATTCAATAATACCTAACATTTTATATATAGTGATATTATAACCATTTTGTAGACAATGCAAAATATAATAATTTGGTAGCCATTTTTTAAAAGATATATATATATATATATAAAGGTGAAAGGGTACATATTAATTAATTATAATATACTCATTGAATATATTTAATTAGTTTTTTCAAAATAATGAATAATACAAATAATGTCTACCAAATATATATTATTTGTAAGTTATTGGATTTGTCGAATAGGTATTATGATTTATTTTTATTTGATATGTTATGGACATCTTGCTTAGATAATTCGCTCTGACTTTACTATGTATCTAAGGTATATTATAAGCATAGATTTATAGTTTACAAACTATAAATCTATGATTATAAGTAATGATAAACAAGAATTACACGATGTGCAGTTAATTTTAAACATATAAATAAATAACTAAATTAATTAATTAAAATTATATATTGATTATGAATGTAACATTTTATTGTATTTATGCAATATATATAGGTGATATATAATCCTATAATCCATAAGTGATATAACATCGAAATGTATCAACATCCTAAAGCTATATCCTATAGGATACATATACAATACATACCTAAGAATAAAACTATGTATATCATTTAAATTGGTGTATGACCTATCTATAGAATAGTAGGCTATACTAAAGTACCTATACTGCATAATTATATTTATGGATACAATATATATATATATATATATATATATATATATATAACACTATAGTGTTAATTAATTCATTATTTAAACTCACTTATTCTATAGATTTTGAAATTATTAATAAATAATATACAAATATAGTTCATATTTATTAATGATATAATTTTATTAGAAGTCAAATTTATACCAGAAGGGGACACGAAATTGTGTACCAAATGGTTAATAGTATGCTAGTAATGTCTACCAAATATGTTTTAGTTAAAACTATATAACCATATATATATATATATATATATTAATATGTGTAGGTAATTCATAATTAATTAATAATTAATATGTGTGTATATAATTATTTAGTTAAATACATATATATATATATATATATATATATATATATACTAGCCGTTTTGGCCCGGTGTATGGGCGGATAGTAGAGAATTATGAGTTATTATTAGAAAATTGCATGATCTAGGTGTATTATAGAAATAAGAAATATATTATTTATTTAATTTAAATTAATTATGATATAAAAAACAAATATTGAGAAATTAATATAATATACATAATAAATGGGAGTTAGCCCTATCGGAGTTAGCCTTATCTGAATTAGCCCTATCGGAGTTAGCCCTACATGAATTAGCCCTATCGGAGTTAGCTCTATCTGAATTAGCCCTATCTGAGTTAGCCCTATCTGAATTAGCCCTATCTGAGTTAGCCCTATCTGAATTAGCCCTATCGGAGTTAGCCCTATCTGATATATCTATATATGAATTATCCCTATCTGAGTTAGCCCTACCTGAATTAGCCCTATCGGAGTTAGCTCTATCTGAATTAGCCCTATCTGAGTTATCCCTATGAAATAAATTAAAATAAATTTAATAAGTCGTACGAAATTACCTCGTACGAGATTACTGGTAACCATGAATCTCATTGGATGAATCATGAATAATGTTATTAAAAATCGCCACTTATTGAATATTCGAGGCGAATTAATTTGTAATCTTAATTTGTAAATCCACTTTAATATATGAGAACACGGTACGATGTAACATTTTGATAGTGCATACCAAAGTGCATATTAAAGAGGAATACATTATGAGTATAACTGGTGTCTTCCGATCTTGCATTTATTTCTTGAGTTCGTAGAATCGTCGCTTCGCGCATTGTTATATGTCTGGAGAAATATATATATATATATATATATATATATATATATATATATATATATATATACTAATAATATATAATATAGGTATACGGTATACCCATACTATATATAAACGTATACGTTTTATATATAAAACAAAATAATAATTAAAATATACACTTATATAAATATGTATATATATATATGATATAGGATATATATATATATATATATATATATACCTATAGGTATGGACTTCGCTTATATTATTACCTATATTAGATAATGTTTTGATAAATATTCTACATGGTTATGTATATTATCGACGATTATCTTTGATTTTGTTACCAAAGATATTAGTATATATATATTTATTTAGGATTTTTTTTATTATGTTTATTTATAAATATAAATATTTAATAATTTATTAATAGTTGTATCCTGAACAACAGGAGTTTTATAATAATAATTATATTATAATTAGAAATATGGATAGTTATCTAAATTCATGTAGGTTTCTAAATTCCTATAAGTTTAATATATAAAATAAAAAAAGAATATAATAGTATGAAACGTTAGAAATATAATATAATTAATAAATATATCCTATAGTTACTATAATCGTAAATGCCATTTACAAAATATAAAGTAAACTCTATAATTAATAATCGGATTATAATAATCTAATATAATTGTTTAAATATTTATATATATATATAATATATATTATATATATATATACAAATGTTTATATAGATTAAAATATATATATTTAAAATTTGTTTTTTTTATATTATTATATATTATATATAATATATATTATATTATATAATATATGTATAATATATATTATAAATATTATTATATATTATATATATAATATATATATATATATAATATATATATATAAAAATATTTAAACAATTATATAGGATTATATAGAGTTTACTTTACATTTTGTAAATAATTTATATATGATATATACCCAAAGTATTACATATCTACATACACATTTTAATTATGAATTAATTATTAATTACCAACACACTATAATATAAGTATACTTATATATATATAATATATATATATATATATATATAATATATATTATATATATATATATAACAATACAAATCACATGGTATAACATATACAATATTTAGGTATAGGCTACCATAATATATGGTCCATAAAACTACTTTAGGAATCGGTTTATGTGAAACCGAATCTTAAAATTATATAGGAATCGGTTTGTTTAAAACCGATTTCTAAACTATTACCAAAGCCCAGGACTTTGCTATTACAATAGGAATCGGTTTATTTTAAACCGATTCCTAAACTATTAATATATGAATGGTTTAACTTAAGTTGTTGATGTAAGTTGAACGTAAGTTTATATGTAAATCAAATATTAAACTAATTATTAGTATCCTATAGGATCCTTAGTATCCTATAGCAAACCTATATATATATATATATATATATATATATATATATATAGGTTTTCTATAGGAAAGTATTAACTCATATATTATAATGTCATTTATAATTTCATTTAAGTTATATTTAAAACTTAAATTCAATAATAATAACATTATAATATTGAATACAATATTTAATCAATATGTGACTGCTATATATATTCACTATTGAAAAATTAGTTCAACATTATTCCAATTCTATTATCTATATAATTATGATTACAAGTGTAGTTCAATATGTTACTTGAATGAGATGATGATAATTTAGAACAATATAGGATTACTTAACTAATTTTAGTTTTTAGTAGAATCGATAATATCGATTCCAGCACGATAATTGTAGGAATCATTTCTATAAACCATTTTCTAAACAAACTTTACAGGAATCTGTTTTCCAATTTGAATCCGATTCCTATAATAAAATCGTTGTAGGAATCGGGTGTTTTAACTGTGTAGATGGCAACAAATACACAATATATTGGAATGAATTGTCGCGAAATAACTAACTATTTAATATATGAATGCCTACCTCGCATCTTTCTAAGAGCATACAGTCCTTCTAAATCAACATAAATCACCATATAGAAACTGCCCTATAGGGCTATGGCGAGAATATCGAGCGATCATTGGGCCAACATTATTTAACATTTATATAATTCCACATATCCACCTATCTCGAATTATCCAGTTAGCTCCCATAATTATGCGAAAGATATCTAACTTTATATAAAATGTACAGAAAATACAAAATGTACACGACATCCTTTACTATAATATTACTGCTATTCATAAATGTCTCACAGTAGGAACATAAACACCATAATCATCATCAATCCTACTAAAGGCGAGGCTATATTCCACAACCGAATTAACGTGGAATTCCACTCCGAAGTAAAACGTTACCAAAACCTCCTACTATCGAGTACCTATAGGTGCCTATAGGTAGTATACTACAATAGTAGCTGTACAATATTGGTTTTATATCGTACATGTACTGCAGCTGCAGCTGTACTAGTACTTTTAGTTGTTATATATAACGCTAACGTTAAGGAATTCCCACATAAAAAATGCATATTTAAATTTATTTAAAAAAATCTATAGTTGATAATTTAGTTGTGTGTACAGTATACACTCACTACCCCATATTCGTCATTCAATATCCACCGCTACTATTATTATTTCTGACTATATCCTATATCTATTAGATTACTGAAATGTCATCCTTTACAATATTATATATACCCCTTAGCATATATTTCCAATCTCCAAATTGTTCATAATTATATCGCTAGGTGCATAGTCAATACACCACAATAGTGCCAATCTCATACTGTATGAGTATGAGATGTATGCGTCATACATATTCATTCCTAACTGAATTCCACTGGCTACATGCATGTCATAGAATCATCTATAACAACATTCTACTGACACATAAAGCAATCCATCATGAATCTCATGACTACATATATGTATGATGCACTACATATATGTATGACTACTATAGTACTAATACTGTATACAGTATTAGTATGGAAGCTATAGCCACACGCACCAACAATACGTTTCTACTTCAACTACTTCCTAAAAATAACACATTCAACTAACACCCGCTTTTAATATAATGTCATGTATGCAGTTATTTCGATAAAGATAAATAATAGTGAAATATATATATATTATATATATATATATATATATATATAATATACCACAATTGGCATATTTTAGAATATACGCCTACATATTTACCTACATATAATAGGTGAAAATGAAAAAAATAACGAACTAGTCGAGGAGTTTAGGACAATTAAATAAGAACTGAAGGCGACGAAGCAGGAGTTACAAACACTGCGTAAGACAGATAACTCAGTGTCTTCCGATGGTGCGATGTTAGTATGCGATTCCTGTAACAATATATAGATAGAGAGATAGATAGATTGTAATTATTTATGAAAAACTTCCATAATACAGTTAATGCCCATTATTAATATGATGAGTTTCATTATAGATAAGAGTTATACATAAATAATACTTTTATAATATTATGACTTCCTGTTTACATATATATGATACAAATAATATTATGTATTGAAATATCTTATATATATTGAATACAATACAAATAGCGGATACAAATGAACCCCTCATGAAGTCATAGACTTATAGTAAATGTTATAAATAACTGTGAGAGGCCCCGGACAATACAATACAAATAGTAACGTTCTTATGTTTTGATTTATCGTTTATTAAGTTATTTATAAACACAAGAGAAATTCAAGAACTTCCTGGAGTCTAACCCGAGAACTCTGGCTTACTAGCTTTTGGTTTTCCCACTGAGCCATCTACCCCAGAAAATCCTTCACTGTGTCATGATATTATTAAATGATATGTTATACCTATAGTTATATAGTCCTATATGGACATCAACAATTGTAGAAAACCGTATTAAATCAATTTTTATTTGAAATATGTATTATATAGATTTTTTTAATTTTATTTTGTTTTTCTATAATAAATGTATATTTATATTTAAATTTGTCTATCAAATTAATATATCTAGATAAACATAGTAGAGAATACTTTTATATTGATTTACAAAATATTACTCTTCAATTTTATTTTAGGGGCACATATTTTTTATATATCATTTTATATATCATATAAAGGCATATATCACTTTATATATTAATAATATAAAATATATAATTATTTTATAAATAACTATTTATAAATTGCAACTTTCGCGTCCAACCTTAACTATATTAATATCTTTTCAGCAGCGATAACAATTTAGAATTTACTAAGCTCCTTGCCGATGATGATGAAGACAAAAACAAACACGATCAAAGGGAGATTAGTAACGGGATAAAGGAGAAACTGGAGTGCAAACATCAAATGTATTCATTGAAGATTCGAGTAACAGGAAAGTCTCCATATCGGAAACCGTACGATGTAAACCGAAGTGTATTATCACCGCAACATAACGTAGGAATAGATGCCAAAGTAGTAGTAGTAGGACAAGCAGAAGTAATTAGAAGTTTGAAAGTACCAGGGGAAAAAGAGAGAACAGGAAAAGGAGTAATACAAGAAACATTAAAATTAGATGGAAAAGCACCGGTAGAAAGTATAAGAAAAGTAGTTGAAAAGGCAGAATTAGGACAAGATGGAAAGGGGGGAAGAAATGACGATGGAAATATAGCTTTAACATATCGAGGAATGATCCAAAATAAGGTCGTCAGAAAACAACTCGCCAACTTCAATTGTAAACAATCCGAACAGGTTATTATTACGTAATTAGTATTAGTAGTGTTACGTAATCACACTATTCATGGCATTGGCCAATATTATATATCACGTGATGTATCCCTTTTTATTATATACACAAATAAAATTGAGATATAAATGTGTATAAATGTTATCTATTAATAATTTTAATACGCGGTTTCCTCGATAAATTATCGACGATAATTCAATTATAATTATTTTACTTTTGAATTTTGACCAATGAAAATAAAATTAAATAACATATTTTACATAATGATATATTTACTTTACATCAATTGACTGTATTCTAAAAAATAATTATTAACATAAAAGTTTAATAATATATTATTATGTTGATATATAGGTAATTAATCTATTTAATATGTATTACTGTTTCAACATTATATGTTTTTATATTGATATTTTATTTTAGTTTTTGTATGATAAACATAATTAATAAATATCCCGAAATAAATAAAAATTAACCATTATTACATAAAGATTTCTAATATATCCTACCTGCAGAAGTTTAACACATCTGAGATGACCGAATCCGAAAGACAACATATAATTCAGGAGTTTAGTCTCGTTGCCACGTCATCCGAGGCCACCTCACACAAAGAGAAAAGTCCTATCGAAGTCGTCGAGAAAATCGAATTGAGAACCTACGAAGTGAAAGGTTATGTTATCTATAAATAGGGTATGGGTGTTGGTGCTCTGGGTCCTTAATACTGACGTCCATTATATAGTATCAATACCTAACATTCGGAACTATTATTTTCTTATCAGTAGTTAACGTTTGATACATATTCGGTATCATCAGTGAACATTTAAAATTACGATATTAGTATCTAAACTCACCTATAGGTACTCACTTATATATAAGTTATAGGCTATAACTAGTAGGTATAAGTAAATATATAACTAGAAGTAACCTAATTATACTATAGGTATACCTGTAGAGTATACTAATAAGGCCATTCTATAGAATTTGTATACGGGTTATATGTGTATGTGTTCTATTTTTCATCATACTATTCCTCCATACGTATATATTTTGTAAATATGTTATGTTTAATTAGATTACATAATTTTCATTGTCACGGAAGTAAGCTTGTTATAGAATATGTCCTTATTGTATTGTAATTGGTTGGTATTACCTATGTACATATATATATATATATATATATATATATATATATATATATATATATATATATATATATATATATATATATATATGATTATTAGGTTATGTTACTTTCGGTATTTATTATTATCAATTATAATTGTATATAATAAGTATACTTGGTATACCAATGATTTAGCGAATCAAAGATATGTAAATCTAATAATTAGTGAAATTAATGAAAAATTGGGCTATATATATGCAAACTATTTATTTATAATTATATTTGTAGTTTATATTTATTTACATTTTAATTTGAATAAATATATCACTATTATAAATGAAAAGATATGTAAATTGTTGAATATAATTGTATTAATGTATCGTGTTTGGTTTAAAATGTAACATTATTTTATAATTAGTACCATTTTTCTTAATATATATAACCATATTCGATAAATATGATAAATCAATAGGTCCATTTTCAATGTAAAATGATACTTATTTTGTAGCATTTTTTATTATGTAACAATACTTTGACAAAGAATATTGGTTTATTTGTAAAATAAAATGCATTAATATTTTTAATTTTGTATTTATATATAAATATTTTATTAAAACATTTATTTATAAATTATAATGAATACCTATAGGTTTACATTTAAGGGGATCCCGCAAATAAAACGCAATTTGCCAATTTCGTGTATAAATATATTTATAGATAGGAAAACCATAGCTCCACTAACAAAAATAGAACTGATATTCTATTCATTCACTTGACCTAATTTTTGTTGTAAAGTATTCATAACATATACATGCATAGGAAAATAGAAAGTTATTTTTAATATTATTATTTATTATATTATATATATCTAAATTAAAAATTAGCGATACTAAAATAATGGGATTTCTATAGAAATTATCATTTATACAATGAATTCTATACATTTTATAAATTATCTCTCTATTTTACTATTCACATTATTAAATTCTATATAAAGCAAAACAAAATAATATTATAATTATAATAGTTTTAATGTTCTATATTTTTGAATACACATACCTATAGGTTATATACCATACGTTATAGCGCGAAATAATTATTCTGAGAAAACAGCATTTGAAGTTTGACAGCATAACAATGTAATATGGAATAGTATATAATATAGCATTATCTTATCGTCATAAAACACATTTGTATGACTAGACTGAATTCATGTCTAATTTTTTTACATATACTAAAAAACACTACATTAAGTATTATAATGTAATACAAAAAAAATTATCATCATTTTAAATGTGCGGGATCCCATTAACGGTGATTTTTTATATAATTTAACAGTATTTTTTTTATATAATTTATGTTAATATTCCAACCAATATGTATATCAAATTACATCATGAATTTAATATAATCATATTGAAATCATTGATTTAAATACTAGTTTTTGCATTTATTTTTGTATCAAATTAAGTACTCCTGGAGCATGATGCTATACGATAAAATCATTAAAATATAAAATAAAAGTTTCACAAAATATTCGTTAGAACACCGTCCTTGATACTCGGAAATAAAATGTAGATCAAGATATTTCATATATTTATTGAAAATATAATAATATATAAACACATATATTCAATGTATGTATAGGTCATACATATTATAATCCTATAGACTATTCGATTACTATACTTACTCGTGTCTTATCATTATAGAGGTTTTATAAGAACATATAAAGCCTGCAAGATCATCCGAGAAAATACTGAACTATGGATCATAAAACCCTACGTATGAGTATTTCTTTAGTATGTTATTACTAATAATCTATATTTACTATTGTATACATTATACATGTACATGTGCATGTGCATTATACATGTATACATATTTTTATATTATATATTATATATAAATATATAATTTCAACTTGTATTGTAAATATTAAAATGATGAGAATACAAATAAAACTATGCTCATATATTGTTCTTGTTTATAAACTATATATTTAAATAAATATATTTTTTAATTATAATTAATATATTAAAATATAAATATATATATATATATACAAATATTATATTATTATTATATATTATTATTATACATCTAACTTATTATTAATACTTTTAATATTTATTTTATTATAAGCATATTTAATATTTAATTAGTAATATTTGATAAATAATTTCCTAAATTTAAAAAAATGAACTTGTAAATTAAATAAAGGTAACGGGTAACCTAATCAAATTTATTATCATTAACCAATTATGAACGATGTCAATTAATGGTATCACGTAGTAACAATTGTTATCACTTAATGGTGTTGATAAGAGTTATTGTAAAGGTAATCCATTAACACATTACATCGATCAATTGAAAGAATTGAATTATTCATTAGATACATGCAGGGGAAAGTAACCGAATACCGACACAGTCGCACAGTGCCCGGGTACGGAAACTCTCAGTATCTCAGCAACTATACATCCTAAAAAAATGGTAATAAATAAAATATGCATACTTATATAAATAGTTTAAATACGTATTATTTATTTTGTGATCATTCAAAATAGTGCTGATATATCCAATATACTTATTTTTTTATTACGTTTTTAAATTTATAAAAAAAAATTCAACTTAATACAAAACCTTCCAATAATCAAATATATTGCACAGCCTTTGAGCCCCCCTCAAATTCTGTGAATATATTGATATAAAACATATATTAACAATATATTATTAAAAATATTCTAAACATTATAATGTTATATACATATAATGTCAATATTTGTTATAAAATATTAATTAATAATAATAATAGAATGGTTTATTGACTCAGAAAAATGTGGACGTATATGCGTCAAGTTGAAATAATAAAACAAATAAATAGTTACACAAATAATAATAAATGTAAAAAGAAGAAATTATAATGATAACATATATGAATATAGTCGACATTTAAAGGTAATGAAATATGATTTGGTCCGTAATTCATCGGGAAGACTATTCCAGTACTTCGGAGCAGCAACAGTGAAAGCAGCATCTGCATATATAGATGAGACAAGCGGTACAGAGAGTTTCATTAAGTTATCATTATATATCTAGAGTTCATATACATCCCAAATACGGACACTTAATACGGAGTAATATATTAATACGGACACCCCATAACCAATTAGTGCGCAGCGTGTGAACTTTTCTGATTTTCATAAAAAATCGCGTGCGTTATAATATGTATACCACCAATAAAGCTCAATCTAAAATTTGTATTATTTATATACTTATAAACTTGTATTATTAATTAATAAATTAATTACTAATTAAATTATATTAAATAATTTATAAAATTAGTTATAAATAATGTAATTTTAATTTATCTAATTGGTTCATCAATAATATATAGTTTATCTAGTGGTATATAGGATGTCCGTATTCGGGCATGGGTTCTGAATACGGACACCCCGTTATCTATTGGATAAAATGATTAAATACAATTTTAAAATCACAATAATATCTATAATCATATAATATTAATATATTGTTATTTTTTAATAAAAATAGTGAGTCATAAAATGATAACACCATTTATTTTTAAAGTGTCCATATTAAGTTACTTTATATAATTATTAGGTTAACTTTATAATTCCAATAATATTGAAAATGAATCAACATTATGTCAGAGATACCAATAATGTTTTTATTATTTTAATGAATATTAAATACACGAGAGTTAATGTCACTGATTAATTATTTTTTAATTGGCAATTATTTCCTGATATAATATGTTAACTGAAACTAGGTTGAGTGAATTAGATTCTGCTGTATTCACTGAATACTATTCAGTATTAAAACTATTGATAGTCCCATATGTTTTGATAATATGGTTGTAGTGATAGATGTGGTGTTGGTATATGATTAAAATATGTTTATAAATATTCTAATTTAAGAAGATTAATCTAGATTATTGTGAAGTTTACCCATTGACTTTTAAAGAATTCAATTAATTTATCGTTAATTTTAATTTAATATCTACATAGATTTTCTTTGGATGATAACAATATATTTCTAAATAAATTTTCTGATGTAATCACAAGTACTAAGAGTAATTATTATATCCTTATTGATGATATAAATTTCCATTGTAATACTAATGTTTATTCATTAAGTTGATTGATTCTTTTTTACTTATTAAAAACATAACATTCCCAACAAACTATATTATAATAACTATAGTTATATATATACTTGACTTAGTAGTTACTCCAATATATAATATTCTATCTTAACCTCCTATCATTTTTCCTCCAATAACATATCATAATATTGTTTCACTAGAAATGTATCTTTCTTCCTTCCTACATACTTTTAAAACCAGAACTTTATATAGGGATATTACATTATTTTAAGATAATATTAAAACAAATTTTCATAATAAAATACCTAATATTCATTACCCGTTTAAAAATAAACATTTACATATTTTCTCCAATTAATACTAAATATTTTAAAGTTAGGAGGAATAAACTATGGTTTAATAGTTCTACCTTTCAAGAGAAAAGGTCAACTAGAAAATTTGAAAGAATTTATTTAAAAATCCGTCTATCACTAATTATAAACAATTAGCTATAGAAAGAAATGTATATAGAATAACACTTTCATTAGATGAAATAAATTATTATAAAATATATTAAATTGTTATATAATATATATTATTATAATAATATATTTTCCTATGGAAATAATTCGAAGAAATTGTAGCTTAAAACCTACTATATTACTAGAAAACTCCTAAGTATTGAATCACATTTAAATTATCCACCTTTGTCTGATGATAAGTTATATTTCTTATTTATTGAGAATTTTTAATAATTTATAAATCCGTTCATACAGCCTCTTCATTTGATACCTTTATCCACTATTCAATTGTTGTTATTTAATAACGTCTTAAGAATTCTTTATCATATTTTGTTGATCTTCTTCCTCTTTCTGTCCTAAAAAATTAGCTAATGATATTACTCCTCTCTTCTCTACGATTAGGTCCTATAAATGATTCACTACATATATTTTATACAGTTATAACTGTAAAATTCCGAAATTCTTAAAATTATCTTTGATATATACAATCATAAAAAGATCAGGTTGTTATTCTAATGATTTTGGAATATGTAGACCTATCCATCTTTCCTATTATATGTAAATATTTTGAAAAAAATATATCTAAGCAACTCATTAAATATAAAATGATAATATATATTGTATACCAAAGTGAATATAAGAAGTGACATAATACTGAAACTGCTTTGCTCGCTACCATGCATTATATTTATTTCTCTTTAGATAACAATAGCTGTATTAAATTATTACAACTGTAACTTTCATTTACATTTGATAGTATATATCTTATGGTATACTTATCAATATGCCATCACTAATATGCATTACTGGAGATGAATTATATAAATATTAATGTTACTTATCAAAGATAGTAGGTTAAGCCTACCTATTCGGTTAAGATATGTGATCGTATTTAAGGTGCGAATATGTCAATGTACGGGGTTCCACATGCACGCCGGATCCACATTATAATGTAGTGACCTATATGTCCTCTTCTTTTTACAATTTATATTTCTAATTTGAAATATATAATAGAACAAACTCTAAATATGAAATATCATAAATATGCTGATGACATTCAAACGTGTACCGAATCTTGTCATCGTGATCACTTAATATTACGTGCGAATAATATTCGCAAGTTTCTATGATATCCTATAAAAACTTTCTTAGTAGTAAATTATGCTCTTGAATAGTTATCTTCTAATTTTGTTTTCCTGATATTATATATAAATATATTTGATAATCATATAATTACTCCATCAAAAATTAAATTAATTGGAATAATTGTTTCATGTAATTTATCACAATCAGATAATGTATCGTATATATATATATATATATATATATATATATATATATATATATATATATATATATATTTAAATAAGCTAATAATCATTTACATAATATAAATATCATTCATAAAAATCTATTACTAATATTAAATATTCGATCTAATTATTTAACGAGATAAGATTATGGCAATATTATCATAATTGGAGCTTATATTTTAAAAACCATTAAATGAGTTATTCGGAATTATATAAAAATTATATTTAATATTCCATATTCTAACAGATTTTAGACTAGCTATTATCTTCACAAAATAAAATAGTTAGGAATAGTTTCCAGAATTAATTACAGATTTGTTGTTTAATTTAAAAAGTAATTATTTCCTGTATACAGGATATATATAACCTTCCCATTTATCAACGATACTATCATAGAAAATAATTGCCTATTCGAAGTGTTATCAAATGAATCTTGAAGAGCGTCGATGTCGACTGTAAATCAGAAAAGGGTCCTACAGGATTTCTTCTACCTCCAATGTGAATAAGCTACCTTTAGTGATAAGCAATGATCTTTCAATTTCAATTTTCCGCAAAAGACTGAAAAATATATTTTATTATAATTAGTTTGTTAACATTATTATTTGATTACACTTTATATAATTGTTTTTACTATTATGTAAGTGTCTAAATAAACTATTATATATATATATATATATATATATATATATATATATATATTAAATTCGGTTTAATTGAATTTTTATATAGACACTTTAATAATTCATAATATAATCATGATAAATCATATATATATATATATATACTGTGTATATTAAACACAAATAAAATAGCTTTTCTTTATAGATAGATAGATGGATAATAATTTATTGTATAGATTAAAAACGATGGGTAACAATAAATAATAATGACAGAAATATATAAAGAATAGTAAAACAATATAAATAAGTTGTGATTTACACACACCGAAAATATAAATATATAAAGAAATTATATAATACATATTTTTGTGGGTGAGTGTATAGTTGTTATTAAATTCGTCGTAGGTAAATTGCTGACTATGAACGATATCGTACCGCGTATGTATGTTCTAATTACTTACTAAGTCGTAAGGTCGTCTGCGCATGCGCGTGTCGGCGTACGCGCAGGTACGACACTGCGGCGGGGGGCGGGGCTTCGAGATCTCGCGTACCTGGTACGACTAGGTATCGCGACGACAACGCGATGAATCATCGATTACGCCGAGTCATTATCGAGCCGTAACGGCGGCCCGACGAGATTTCTGATTAGTCATCGCGATCCGATGCGCGAGTAGGAGGAGTTAAGCGCGAAGTGGGAGGAGCTACGATTCGTATCCTATAGGATATACATAGATGTATACATACATTTATAATCACTCCTATAGATCCGTGAATAGATTTATCTAGTCATGTGGTTGGTGTACCTATCTATGTAAGTGAGGTAAGAGGTGTGAAGGTATGCAGTATCGAGATATCGGTACCACGGGGAACTTATTACGAGATCGCAGCACGACGTGAATGATTGTTTATCTCGCGAGAGAATAGTCATAACTCACGATCTTTAGTGATTGCAGGTAAATCAATCAAAACATCTGAAATAAATATAAGTATATTATATATATATATATATATATATATATATATATATATATATATATATATATATATATATGTATGTGTGTGTATGTGTATGTGTGTAAGTATATGTTGTTATGTGTATGCATGTGTGTATGTTTATACGTGTGTATGATCGTGTATGTATGAGTGTGAGTGAGTGAGTGTGTGTATACATATGTGTGTGTGTGTGTGTGTACATGTATGATCGTGTATGTGTATGCGCACATACCATGTACACATGTAAATGCGTGAAATGGCGTGCGTGGTGCGGTATCCCCTTAATAGTACAACGAACCTAACAATTCACTATATCGTAACCTATAGTATCAGCTACAGTATTGCAGTTATAAGTTATAACTGCAATACGCGTATATCTGATATGGGTTTAATGTTTAATCATTATCTATAATGAATACAGTTACACTTTATCTACGGGTATTCATTATATATAAATATGATTAAAGTTTCTGAATTTAATTCCAATCTAAAAGTGTAGGATCAACAACAATAATGGGTTCTATTCTATTTAGATTGCTATTTATTAAGTATATCATTATTTATAATACACTTTATCCATAGGTATTAATTTTAATACACTTTATCCATAGTTATTAATTATATATGAAATATTATTTAACGCGTGTTCTTACAATATACAATGTACTGTGTACAGTGTACAGTTTACATTGTAGTCCTACTATAGTATTACTACCATATAAATAAATATTATTGTTAAGTGATAAGATCATTAAAAATAAGATTAAGCGATGTATCAGTATCACGATCGTGATGTCTCAGTATCATCGATGATGATAGGAGGTTAGACAGAGAGAGGTTAGACATAGAGAAAAGTGATGAGTGGCGAGGTGATGAATATTGATAGGGGATATATATATCCTCTATAGAGGAGATGGAAATTAAAAATAAGGAATATGACAAATCATAATGTTAATGTTTTACATAAAATGTAAACAAATCTAGAAAACTATTGAATATTATCATCAGATCGAGTAGCATTTTAATACTGTTCTACCAGATGTATTGGATTAATTCAATTAATCCAATACAATTGAAAGTTTAAAGATTGTTTATAGTTTATAATGTATTATTGAAAGTGACCATTACAAATGTATACTACATAAGATATGTTGCGACATTAAATATTTTGAGAACTTTTAAAGAATTGTAAATTAATAAGCGATTAAAGTGTAATTAATGCTTCAATACATGCATGTCAGATAATTAGGCATTTATTTCTGAGCTAAAAAAGGTTATATTCCCAATTTAATCGATTACTATATGCATAATATCTAAAATAAGTAGATATATTCTTAAGTTTTATATTTGTAATACTTGTATAAGTAATAATAAGTATGTAAATAACTTGACAAGTGTTGCGAAATCTATTAATTAGAATATATAGGTTATAGGTTATATAATATTTATATTAAATAGTATATATTGTTATACCTAAATATAGTATACTAGTTTATATACTAAGTTATTGAATTACTTGAGTTTTTAATTATGATATTTACAATAGTATTTAATAATGTGCCGGGTGTTGAGTCCTATGGGGTTACATAGGGGACATATATGTGCACCCATGATATTACATAATATAATACGGAGGGAGAAGGGCGTCCCTACCTCCGAGCCACTGTTCCTACATGCAAATTGAGTATGTATACATAGGCGGTTAGTAATACACATATCATTACGTGTGTTAGTTTAATATGTCACCTGACCCTACGATATGGGGGTCCTACGTGATATAGCCATTGTACATGTAATAGTTAGTACACGTATAAACTGTTTCACTATAGTTTATACATATATGTATATATATATATATATATATATATATATATATATATATATATATATATGTATATTACTCCATATATGGGTACTTTTACCGACTAATATGAACAATAATAATAATCATAATAATAACAATAATATAAACATATGTAATTATTATTAGACAGGCGTTGTAACGTATTATGTTAATATAATATGAACCTATCACGTCATACACCATCTATATATATACACATAGATCGCGTTGATGATTATAGTATAAACATTACTCCGCTATTTAGGTTATCGTAACATACTATTATCATAGGAATGAATCACGAGTCATGAATCATGCGTAACACCCATGTAACATGAAGATTTACACGAACATCAACATGTTCACCACTCATACCATCAACAAAGATAACTCGCCGAACGTGTTATATGCGCATGTATGCGTATGTGTGTATGCTAATGAGCGCGTGTGTGTATGTGTATAGGTATATCTATAGTAGCTCTATAGGATATAATGCAGCACACCTCTATTTTGATATCACGTATAAATTCGATGATTCAATATCAGAATATATTCTAGATAATAAATTAAACTTATAAAACATCGCTTTTGATATCGTGCGCCAAATTCGCGTACTAAATTAACACTAGAATAGATATATCAAACAAATCACACTGCACATTATAAGGTATACTTTAGATTGTGATGATATATACAGAACACTTATTGACATGATAATCTATAGCAGCGGTTCCCAAATTTTTTCATCATGACCTTTTTTGATAATATTGTGTTATTATTAAACTTCAGTTATAAAATAGATTTGTATTAAACTGTATCGAAAACTCCAGCATTTTTTATAAATAATTTTTTTTTTAGAAATTGGCACATTAATCATGGGCCACGAGTCATGACTCATGACCCAAACAAAAAACCCAATGACCCAATGTTAGGTTGGGAACCACTGCTCTATAGAGATACATAACATATAATATATTACAAATTCTTTAATTTAATGACCGACACAAATAGTAAAGATTAAGGGTTATTAAGGGTTATTAAAGCTCTATATAGAACTTTTGTACAACTAAACAATTTCTGATGATTAGTATGTTATTGTAATGTAAAGAAAAACTTCTAATAAATGATAATGATTATTAATATATAGTATTACCATATATGGTATATTAGTTTAACATTATTAGATGAATATTAATGTTCGTTTTGACGTTCGTTAAAATCACAAGATTTATTCATAGGTTCGTATCCTATATTATATTATCATATAGGTATCATATCAACTATGACATATATTGTTTCTCTATATATAATATAGGTAATATTTCTATTGTTATACATTGTTTCTACTACTGTTATATTCTATTCCATATATGTATACACACAATTATATTATTATATATATTTCTTTATGCATATGTATATTATATAATAAATGCAAAGAACAATAAACCCGTATATAGTTTAAATCAGAATACATGGATTATCTACCGGTAATTAAATTAGGAATCATTTCTAAATATAAGACACTGTAATAATACTATAGGAATACTACATATTAACATAATAATTATTATATTAAATAATGTGTAAATATATATATATATATATATATATATATATATATATATATATATATATATATATATATATATATATATATATGCATATTCATGGTGTGTTATTAATGTTATCAAACTTTACACGAGTGTGCACATTTGTGATCCTATTTGATATATGTTAAATCTATTATATAAAAGAAAGTCTATTTAATTATATATATATACTAGCCGTACCCGACCCGGCGTTGCTCGGTTTTTGAATATTTGCCTATTATCTATTATTTATTAATTATAGATATATTATATACCTATTCATGATTATGCATTGCTATATATACAATAAAATAAATGTTAGCTAAAATACAAACAAAATATAGAAAAATATTTAAAAAATTAGTGGAAATATATTAAAAAATGCAACAAATATTACAAAATATGTTTTAAAAAATGTCTAAAACCCAAACTTAAACCCAAACCGTACCCAAACCGGCGTTGCTCGGATATTGATTGTTTGCCTATCTATTATTTATTAATTATAGCTGATCCTGATTCTTCATTGTTATATATACAATTAAATAAATGTTAGCTGAAATACAGACAAATGTAGAAAAATATTTTAATAATTAAAAAATTAGTAGAAAAATATTTCAAAAAATATATTAAAAAATATAATAAATATTTTGAATATTACAAAATATGTTTTAAAAAGATGTCGAAAACCCAAACCTAAACCCAAACCGTACCCGACCTGGCGTTGCTCGGTTTTTGATTTTTTGCCAATTATTATTTATTAATTATAGCTATTACTAATTCTGCATTGCTAAATATTTATATTTAATTTGTTCCTAACTATTATTTATATACAATAAAATAAATGTTAGATGACATACAAACTAATGTAGAAAAATATTTTAATATTTAAAAAATTAGTGGAAAAATATTTTAAAAAATATATTAAAAAATACAACTAATATTTCAATTATTATAAAATATGTTTTAAAAAATGTCTAAAACCAAAACCCACACCGTCCTGACACGGCGTTGCTAGGTTTTTGATTGTTTTCCTATCTATTATTTATTAATTATAACAATTCCTGATTTTAAATTTTTTGCCTTACCCAACACGACGTTTCTCGGTTTTTAATTATTTGCCTATCAATTATTAATTATAGCTATTCCTAATTATGCATAGCTAATCTTTAATTTTTAGTCTTCTAACTAATATTTAATAAATCTAACTGTATCCGATGTATATCTAGCGTTGTTCTTTTTTAGATTTATTCGTAAAATATTTTGTAAAAATACAAAAAATAATTTAAAATATTATAAAATATATTTTTAAAAAGTGTCTAAAAATATTTTTTAAATATAAAAAATATTTCAACATATTAGTAGCCATACCCTACCCGGCGTTGCTAGGTTTTTGATTGTTTGACTATTTTTATTAATTATAGCTATTCCTGATTATTCTAAAATATATAATTGCTAAAAAATACAAAAAATATTTAAAATATTATAAAATATGTTTTAAAAAAATGTCGAAAACTCAAACCTAAACCCAAATCCAAACAGTATCCGACTCGATATTTATCGGTTTTTGATTATTTGCCTATTTATTATTTATTAATTAGAGCTATTTCTGATCCTACATTTCTAGTATATACAATTAAATAAAGTTTATCTAAAATACAAACAAATGTGGAAACATATTTTTTTTAATATTTAAAAAATTAGTGACAAAATATTTCAAAAAATACAACAGATATTTCAAATAATCCAAAATATTTTGAAAACCTGAACCCAAACAGTTCCAAATCGTCGTTGCTCGTTTTTTTATTATTTGTCTATCTATCATTTATTAATTATAACTATTCCTTATTTGGAATTTCTTGCCGTACCCAACTTTGCTTTACTTGTTGTTTGATAGTTTACCTATCTATTATTTATTAATTATGGCTATTCATGATTCTGCTTTTCATATACAATAACATAAATTGTTGCTAAAATTCAAACAAATTTATACAAATATTAATATCTCAAAAATTAGTGGAAAAATATTTCAAAAATATTTCACAAAATATTTTTAAAAATACAACACATATTTCCAATATTACAAAATATTACTTAAAAAATGTCGAAAACTCAAACTGCACCCTGCATTGCTCGATTTTTGATTTTTGATTGTTGTTGCCCATTTATTATTTATTAATTATAGCTATTTCTGATTCTGTATTTCTGTATTGCTACAAAATATATTTTTTATAAATTTTCTACAAATATTTTAAAAAGTATAATATTTATATCTTATAATATTTATATATTTATTATATAATTATAATATTTTAATTATATCTTAAAATAATAATATTTCAAAGATTAGTTGAAAAATATAAAAAAATATTTCAAAAAAATGTCCACAAAAATGTTTACAAATATTTCAAAAAAATGTTTTAAAATATTTGAAAAAAAATTTTTTAAAATATTTCAAAAAATAGCCGTACCCGACCCGGCGTTGCTCGGTTTTTGAATATTTGCCTATTATCTATTATTTATTAATTATAGATATATTATATACCTATTCATGATTATGCATTGCTATATATACAATAAAATAAATGTTAGCTAAAATACAAACAAAATATAGAAAAATATTTAAAAAATTAGTGGAAATATATTAAAAAATGCAACAAATATTACAAAATATGTTTTAAAAAATGTCTAAAACCCAAACTTAAACCCAAACCGTACCCAAACCGGCGTTGCTCGGTTTTGATTATTTTCCTATATATTATATATTAATTATAGCTATTCCTGATTCTTAATTGATATATATAATAAAATAAATGTTAGCTGACATACAAAACAAAGTAGAAAACATTTTCAAATAATATGTTAAAAAATACAGCAAATATTTCAAATATTAAAAAATATGTTTTAAAAAAATGTCTAAAACCCAAACCTAAACCCAAACACAAACCGTACACTACCCTGCGTTGCTAGGTTTTTGATTATTTGCCTATTAATTGTAGCTATTCCTGATTATACTTAGCTAATATTTAATTGTTTTCTTCTAACTAATATTTACTAATTCTAACTGTATCCGATGTAGACTCAGCGTTGTTCGTTTTTAAGATTATTTGTAAAATATTTTGTAAGATTACAAATAATAATTTAAAATATTACAAAATATATTTTTAAAAAGTGTCTAAAAATATTTTAAGAAATATAAAAAATATTTCAACATATTAGTAGCCATATCTGATTTTTAATGCCTATTAATTTTTTTTATTAATTATAGCTATTCCTGATTATTCTAAAATATATAATTGCTAAAAATTGCAAAAAAATATATAAAATATTACAAAATATGTTTTAAAAACAAACCATACCCGACCCGGCATTTCTTGGTTTTTGTTTGTTTGCCTATCTATTATTTATTATTTATTAATTAGGGCAATTTCTGATTCTATATTTCTAGTATATACAATTAAATAAAGTTTATTTAAAATACAAACAAATATAGAAAAATATTGTTTATAATATTTAAAAAATTAGTGAACAAATATTTCAAAAAATATTTTAAAAAATACAACAAATATTTCAAATATTACAAAATATGTTGAAAACCCAAACCCAAACCGTCCCAAAACGGCGTTGATCGGTTTTTAATTATATGCCTATCTATACTTTATTAATTATAACTATTCCTGATTTAGAATTGTTTGCCGAACCCAACCCGACGTTGCTCGTTTTTTTATTATTTGCCTATCAATTATTAATTATAGTTATTCCTAATTATGCATAGCTATTCTTTAATTGTTGTCTTCTAACTAATATTTAATAAATCTAACTGTATCCGATGTAGATCTAGCGTTGTTCTTTTTAAGACTTATTCGTAAAATATTTTGTAAAAATACAAAAATACAAAAATACTTTAAAATATTATAAAATATATTTTTAAAAAGTGTCTAAAAATATTTTTTAAATATAAAAAATATTTCAACATATTAGCAGTCATACCCTACCCGGCGTTGCTAGGTTTTTGATTGTTCGACTATTTATTTTTATTAATTATAGCTATTCCTGATTATTCTAAAATATATAATTGCTAACAAATACAAAAAATATTTAAAATATTACAAAATATGTTTTAAAAAAATGTCGAAAACTCAAACCTAAACCCAAATCCAAACAGTACTCGACTCGACATTTATCGGTTTTTGATTGTTTGCCTATTTATTATTTATTAATTAGAGCTATTCCTGATCCTACATTTCTAGTATATACAATTAAATAAAATTAAACATATGTAGAAACATATTTTTTTTAATATTTAAAAAATTAGATAAAAAATATTTCAAAAAATACAACAGATATTTCAAATATTCCAAAATATGTTGAAAACCTAAACCCAAACAGTTCCAAATCGGCGTTGCTCGGTTTTTTATTATTTGCCTATCTATCATTTATTAATTATAACTATTCCTGATTTGGAATTTCTTGCCGTACCCAACTTTGCTTTACTAGTTGTTTGATAGCTTACCTATCTATTATTTATTATGTATGGCTATTCATGATTCTGCTTTTCATATACAATAACATAAATTGTTGCTAAAATTCAAACAAATTTATACAAATATTAATATCTCAAAAATTAGTGGAAAAATATTTCAAAAATATTTCAAATAATATTTAAAAAAATACAACACATATTTCCAATATTACAAAATAGTACTTAATAAATATCGAAAACCCAAACCGCACCCTGCGTTGATCGATTTTTGATTGTTTGCCTATCTATTATTTATTAATTATAGCTATTCCTGATTCTGTATTCCTAGTATACGACAAATATTTCCAAATATTACAAAATATATTTTTTATAAATGTTCTACAAATATTTTAAAAAGTATATTATTATATCTTATAATATTTATATATTTATTATATAATTATAATATTTTAATTATATCTTAAAATAATAATATTTCAACGAATAGTTGAAAAATATAAAAAATTATTTCAAATAATATTTTTTAAAATACAAAAAATATAAATAATATTACAAAATATATTTTAAAAAAATTTCAAAAAAATGTTTAAAAATATTTAAAAAAAACTTCAAAAATATTTCAAAAAATGTCAAAAATATTTCAAAAATATTTCAAAAAATTTCCAAAATTTCCAAAAATTTCAAAAAAAAATCAAAAAAAATTCAAAAAAATAGTTCGAAAAAATGTAAAAAAAATATTTCAAAAATGCGACGCCGAAGATTTTGGACGACAAAAAATCATTTTAATGGCAAAAAGTCAATTTTTCAGGTTTTTCTGGGGTACGCGGTATAAAATTCAAAAAATTTTCCGGACCAAGACCATACTGTTGCAAATTTATTAAGATCGGGTATAACATATTTTCGCGACGTACCCCGGTTCTCGAGTTACCTCACCAGATACACACACACACACACACACATATATATATATAATTAAATAGACTTTCTTTTATATAATAGATATATATATATATATATATTTATATGTGTGTATCTGGTGAGGTAACTCGAGAACCGGGGTACGTCGCGAAAATATGATATACCATATCTTCATAAATTTACAACAGTATGGTCTTGGTCCGGAAAATTTTTTGAATTTTTTACCGCGTACCCCAGAAAAACCTATAAAATTGACTTTTTACCATTAAAATGATTTTTTGTCATCTAAAATCTTCGGCGTCGCTTTTTTGAAATATTTTTTTTACATTTTTTCGAAGTATTTTTTTGGAATTTTTTTGAATTTTTTTTTGAAATTTGTTGAAATTTTTTGAAATTTTTGAAATATTTTTGAAATTTTTTGAAATATTTTTGAAATTTTTTGAAATATTTTTAAACATTTTTTTGAAATTTTTTTTAAATATATTTTGTTATATTATTTGAAATATTTTTTGTATTTTAAAAAATATTATTTGAAATATTTTTTTATATTTTTCAACTATTCGTTGAAATATTATTATTTTAAGATATAATTAAAATATTATAATTATATAATAAATATATAAATATTATAAGATATAAATATTATACTTTTTAAAATATTTGTAGAACATTTATAAAAAATATATTTTGTAATATTTGGAAATATTTGTGGTATACTAGGAATACAGAATCAGGAATAGCTATAATTAATAAATAATAGATAGGCAAACAATCAAAAATCGATCAACGCAGGGTGCGGTTTGGGTTTTCGATATTTATTAAGTAATATTTTGTAATATTGGAAATATGTATTGTATTTTTTAAAATATTATTTGAAATATTTTTGAAATATTTTCCACTAATTTTTGAGATATTAATTTGTATAAATTTGTTTGAATTTTAGTAACAATTTATTTTATTGTATATGAAAAGCAGAATCATGAATAGCCATAAATAATAAATAATAGATAGGTAAGCTATCAAACAACGAGTAAAGCAAAGTTGGGTACTGCAAGAAATTCCAAATCAGGAATAGTTATAATTAATAAATGATAGATAGGCAAATAATAAAAAAACGAGCAACGCCGATTTGGAACTGTTTGGGTTTAGGTTTTCAACATATTTTGGAATATTTGAAATATCTGTTGTATTTTTTGAAATATTTGTTATCTAATATTAAAAAAAATATGTTTCTACATATGTTTAATTTTATTTAATTGTATATACTAGAAATATAGGATCAGGAATAGCTCTAATTAATAAATAATAAATAGGCAAACAATCAAAAACCGATAAATGTCGAGTCGAGTACTGTTTAGATTTGGGTTTATGTTTGAGTTTTCGACATTTTTTTAAAACATATTTTGTAATATTTTAAATATTTTTTGTATTTTTTAGCAATTATATATTTTAGAATAATCAGGAATAGCTATAATTAATAAAAATAAATAGTCATACAATCAAAAACCTAGCAACGCCGGGTAGGGTATGACTACTAATATGTTGAAATATTTTTTATATTTAAAAAATATTTGTAGACACTTTTTAAAAATATATTTTATAATATTTTAAATTATTTTTGTATTTTTGTATTTTTACAAAATATTTTACGAATAAATCTTAAAAAGAACAACGCTAGATCTATATCTGATACAGTTAGATTTATTAAATATTAGTTAGAAGACAACAATTAAAGATTAGCTATGCATAATTAGGAATAACTATAATTAATAATTGATAGGCAAATAATAAAAAACCGAGCAACGTCGGGTTGGGATCGGCAAACAATTCTAAATCAGGAATAGTTATAATTAATAAAGTATAGATAGGCATATAATTAAAAACCGATCAACGCCGTGTTGGGACGGTTTGGGTTTGGGTTTTCAATATATTTTGTAATATTTGAAATATTTGTTATATTTTTTAAAATATTTTTTGAAATATTTGTTCACTAATTTTTTAAATATTATAAACAATATTTTTCTATATTTGTTTGTATTTTAAATAAACTTTATTTAATTGTATATACTAGAAATATAGAATCAGAAATTGCCCTAATTAATAAATAATAAATAATAGATAGGCAAACAAACAAAAACCAAGAAATGCCGGGTCGGGTATGGTGTGGTTTTAAAACATATTTTGTAATATTTTATATATTTTTTTGCAATTTTTAGAAATTATATATTTTAGAATAATCAGGAATAGCTATAATTAATAAAAAAATAAATAGGCATTCAAAATCAGGTATGGCTACTAATATGTTGAAATATTTTTTATATTTCTTAAAATATTTTTAGACACTTTTTAAAAATATATTTTGTAATATTTTAAATTATTATTTGTATTCTTACCAAATATTTTACAAATAATCTTAAAAACGAACAACGCTGGGTCTACATCGGATACAGTTAGAATTAGTAAATATTAGTTAGAAGAAAAAAATTAAATATTAGCTAAGTATAATCAGGAATAGCTACAATTAATAGGCAAATAATCAAAAACCTAGCAACGTAGGGTAGTGTACGGTTTGTGTTTGGGTTTAGGTTTGGGTTTTAGAAATTTTTTTAAAACATATTTTGTAATATTTGAAATATTTGTTGTGTTTTTTAACATTTTATTTGAAAAAATTTTCTACTTTGTTTTGCATGTCATCTAACATTTATTTTATTATATATATATATCAATTAAGAGTCAGGAATAGCTATAATTAATATATAATATATAGGAAAATAATCAAAACCGAGCAACGCCGGGTCGGGTACGACATTTTTTGAAATATTTTTGAAATTTTTTGAAATATTTTTAAAATTTTTTTGAAATATTTGTAAACATTTTTGTGGACATTATTTTTAAATATAATTAAAATATTATAATTATATAATAAATATATAAATATTATAAGATATAAATATTATACTTTTTAAAATATTTGTAGAACATTTATAAAAAATATATTTTGTAATATTTGGAAATATTTGTTGTATTTTTTATATTATTTTTTGAAATATTTTCGAAATATTTTTCCACTAATTTTTGAGTTATTAAACAAGAATATTTGTCTAAATTTGTTTGAATTTCAGCACAAATTTATGTTATTATATATGAAAGGCAGAATCATGAATAGCCATAATTAATAAATAATAGATAGCTAAACTATTAAACAACGAGTAAAGCAGTGTTGGGTACGGCAAGAAATTCCAAATCAGGAATAGTTATAAATAATAAATGATAGATATGCAAATAATAAAAAACCGAGCAACGCCGATTTGGAACGGTTTGGGTTTAGGTTTTCAACATATTTTGGAATATTTTAAATATTTGTTGTATTTTTTGAAATATTTTGCACTAATTTTTTAAATATTAAAAAAAATATGTTTCTACATTTGTTTGTATTTTAGATAAACTTTATTTAATTGTATTATAAATATAGAATTAGAAAAGCTCTAATTAATAAATAATAAATAGGTAAACAATCAAAAACCGATAAATGTCGGGTCTGGTACTGTTTGGGTTTGAGTTTTGGTTTGAGTTTTCGACATTTTTTGTTATATTTTAAATATTTGTTGTATTTTTTAGCAATTATATATTTTATCATAATCATGAATAGCTATATATTATAGCCTATAATTGATTTTTTTATAATTGATTTTTTAAAAATATATTTTGTAATATTTAAAAAAATATTATTTTTTATATTTTTTATATTTTTCAACTAATTGTTGAAATATTGTTATTTTAAGATATAGTTAAAAGATTATAATTATATAATAATTATATAAATATTATAGATATAAATATTATAGATATAAATATTATATTTTTTTAAATATTTTTAGAACATTTAAAAAATATATATTTTGTAATATTTGTTGTATACTAGCAATGCAGAATCAGGAATAGCTATAATTAATAAATAATTATTTATTATAAATGATAGGCAAACAATCAAAAATCGAGTAATGCAGGGTACGGTTTTGGTTTGGTTTTCGATATTTTTTAAGTCATATTTTGTAATATTGTAAATATTTGTTGTATCTTTTGAAATATTTTTTGAGATATTAAAAACTAATATTTGTCTAAATTTGTTTGTATTTTAGCAAAGATTTATGTTATTGTTTATACTAGAAAGGCAGAATCATGAATAGCCATAATTATAATTAATTAATAGTAGATATGCATGCATTGTTTGCAAACTATCAAACAATGAGTAAAGCAGGGTTGGTTACGACAAGCAATTCCATATCAGGAATAGTTATAATTATTAAATGATAGATAGGCAAATAATAAAAAACCAAGCAACGTCATTTTGGGTTTGGGTTTTCAACATATTTTGTAATATTTGAAATATTTGTTGTATTTTTTAATATATTTTTTGAAATATTAAAAAAATATATTTTTACATTTGTTTGTATTTTAGATAAACTTTATTTAATTGTATATACTAGAGATGTCGAATCATGAATAGCTCTAATTAACAAATAATAAATAGGCAAACAATCAAAAACCGAAAAATTTCGAGTCGGGTGCTGTTTGGATTTGGGTTTAGGTTTGAGTTTTCGACATCTTTTTAAAACATATTTTGTAATATTCAAAATATTTATTGTATTTTTTGAAATATTTTTCTACTAATTTTTTAATTATTAAAATATTTTTCTACATTTATTTGTATTTCAGCTAACATTTATTTAATTGTATATATAACAATGAAGAACCAGGAACAGCTATAATTAATAAATAATAGATAGGCAAACAATCAAAATCCGAGCAACGCCGGTTTGGGTTTAAGTTTGGGTTTTAGACATTTTTTTAAACATATTTTGTAATATTTGTAATATTTGTTGCATTTTTTAATATATTTCCACTAATTTGTTAGATATCAAATAAATATTTTTCTATATTTTATTTGTATTATAGCTAACATTTATTTTATTGTATATATAGCAATGCATAATCAGGAATAGGTATATAATATATCTATAATTAATAAATAATAGATAATAGGCATATATTCAAAAACCGAGCAACGCCGGGTCGGGTACGGCTAGTGTATATATATGATGCAATGCTTCTCACTAAATAAATGGTAGTTTGAAAATAATATTTGAAATAGATGTTCGTATATCTCATAGATCAGCACATATTGATATACACATATAGTAAGTCTAACAACAATACAAAATAATAACACAATACACAAATGTTGTATAATATATACTATATAATATATTATATAGTCTATATATAGGGGAAAGTAATCTAATACTGACACTTTAACAATAAATGGTCTTAATATTTTATGACTCAATATTTTTATTCAAAAATTACAATATATTAATATTATATGATTATAAATATTATTGTGCATTTAAAATTGTATTTAATCTTTTAATTCCATAGATAATGGGGGTGTCCGTATTCAGTACCCATGTCCAAATACGGACGCCCTGTGTTATAATACGGACAACATATTTACCACTAGATAAACTATATATTATTAATGAATTAATCAGACAAATTATAATTACATTATTTATAATTAATTTTATGAATATTTTATTCTAATTTAATTATTATTACTCTATTAATTCCATCGATATATTTATATAATATATACATATATTATATACATATCTATACATTTAACTACTATATTCCTATATATAAATTATAATTAAATATAACTATATTAATTATTAACTATAAGAATAACTTGCATACTTGCTTATTTCGGGATTCTATTTATTGATTTCCGGACAGTTATATACTTCCAAACATCTTGATTCATCATAGCCGCTCGTAGATCATTTTCTCGTAGACCAGAATCACGCTCCAGAGTCTTTATATATGAATCAGATGGTCTTCCTCGCCTTATAGTTACATGCATGGGTTGGCTGCCACAGAACCAGATCCGAAACTACCTCGTCTTCTCTTCGTAGGCAATAGCCGGTAAACTTTAATCTTCTTCTTCTGGTATTGTCCGATAATCTTTCTAGTTCTGCATAAAGTATTTCACTCTTGATTTTATTTTTCCAGTGGATATTTAAAATAATTTTCAGAATTTAAGTATATGTTTCATTCAGCTTTTTGAGTAGTTAGTTTGTCAAGGTCCATGTTTCACAGCCATATAACAGAACGGATTCAATAGTTGCAATCATTAGCCTAATTTTGAACTTCCTAATGAGTTTTGAATTCCAGATGTTTCTCATCTGGTGGCAGGTTCTCCAACCTTGCGATTTTCTGATGTTGACATATTTTTCGCTGTATACTTTTTCGCTGTATCACCCATACCCCGAGATATTTGAAATCTTCAACTCTTTTCAGGTCTGTTCCATCGATAGTCTTGATATCAAACTATTAGTTTTTGTTGTTAGACATGTACTTTGTCTTGCCTGTATTCATGATTAGTCCTATATATTTTGATGATAGCTCGACTCTTCTTAGCATCTCCTCTGCTTCCTTGATACCATCACTAACTAAGTCTATATCGTCCACAAAGTCCATGTCGGTTACTATTATGGGTTGTATCCTTCTGCTTTGTCTCTTACTTAGTTGGAAACCAAGCTTTTCTTCCCTTCCCATTAGAGCTTTTCTCATGATGTAGTCAATAACAATGACAAAGTGGTATGGGGCAAGTGTGTCCCCTTGTAAAACACCAGCAAGAATACTGAATTTTTCCGTATCCCCGTCCGGTGTTATGACTTTGGCAGATGTATCCTCAGCTGTCACCAACTCTTCCGGTATTCCATACGCTTTTAGTATTATAAGTATTTATCCTCTATGAACTGTAAGAATAACTAATAACTAAGCATTATTGAATATAGATTGCAGGATACATATTAAGGATAATCTTTCATATTTAGTCATTATATTATTCAATTAGAAAATGAATATATATATTTAAGAAAATTTAATTATTTTTCTGAAATAATTAAGGTAACTTATTATATTATGCAATAACACAAATATAGCATATATACTATTGTATGGATTATTGATTTATAGTGAAATAATAATTATATTTATAATTAAAATACGACTTTAAGATAACAACCAATGCATACATAATAGGGAAGAGAAGGAGATGAACATGGATATGGAGATGATATGAAAAGGAGATGTGTACCATTGGTGGGGGTAAGGATAGTTAGAAGAGCTAATAAAGGAGGAGGAATAGTGAATACGTATGTAGATTAATATATTGCGTTACTTGGTATACCACACATATATATATATATATATATATATATATATATATGGTATACGAATGTCCGACTAGATGCTAGAGACAGAGCGTGATGGAGAATAGCTACCATGGATGTCGCTAGGGGTAGGTTTCGACTCGACGGCACAAGGTAACTAGGTATAACATCATCGACCTGTCACCGTGACATGCCTCACATATAAAGTCACGTGACAATGAGTACATAACGTGACAACAACACGTGTCTACAGTACGCGTAAAACAATACATCAACATATAAACACACCCTATAGGGTTATTGTAGCCTTAGCTCGCTAAACTCTCAGCTAAACAGATGACTTTATTACTTGCGGCGCGGCGCGGCTCGGTGTTATTGTTGTGTTATTATTATTCATATTTATTATAGGTTATTGTGTTTATATACTTAATATAGTATCTTTACATACTATGTATAGCTATAATACTATATAGTTAAGAGAGTAGTTCAGTCTCTCGGTATCATCCTAAAGCACAGAGAAAGAGAGAAAAAGCTTTCTCTCTAGCTCTATGTCCTGAAGAGATGACTTTACGACCGCCATTAAACTATGTCGTTCGAGTTGTATTAATAACGCCCCTTTAATTAATAACTCCCCTTTAATTATTAACGCCCCTTTAATTAATAATTTCTTAAAGTCTACATGTATTGTATACATAGTCTACACTGTGTATACATGATCGTATCATATACATATATATATATATATATATATATATATATATATATATATAGATAACTGCTCAGGTCATCTATATAGTCGGTGGTTTACTAAATGTGTATTTATAGTACGTATACGTATGATATATGATATACTATATATATATATATATATATATATATATATATATATATATATATATATATAAATATGTGCATACGTGCAACGCATATACATATACATATAAATATACCTACGTCGTGCGTATAGAGGAAAGTAACCTAATACGGACACTAACAATAAATTGTCTTAACATTTTATGACTAAATATTGTTATTCAAAAATTATAATATCTTAATATTATATGATTATAGATATTATTGTGATTTTAAAATTTTATTTAATCTTTTAATTCCATAGATAACAGGGGTGTCCGTATTCGGTACCCGTGTCCGAATACGGACACCCTGTGTTATAATACGGACACCTTAAATATCAATATATAAACTATATATTATTTATGAATCAATCAGATAAATTACAATTACATTATTTATAATTAATTTTATGAATAATGTAATAATGTATTTTATTTAATTAGTTAATAATTTATTTATTTTTATTATTTTTTAATTAATAATGCAATTTAAGTATCTAAATAATAAAAATTTTAGATTTATCTTAATTGGTTGTATTTATATTATAACACACGCGATTTTTATGAATATCAGAATAGTATATAGCGTATACGCTGCACGCTGATTGGTTATAGGGTGTCCGTATTAGGGATCTATAGATGTCTTAATACGGACACTCTATAGAGTGTATACGTAATATATTAGGGACTTATATGACCTCTAAATATATGCTTATAAATTAATGAATATTTGAAAAAACAAATATAGAAATTATATACATATTTTTAGAATGCTTTATTTTTTAATAATATAGTGTTATATTTTATATCGATACATTTGTATATTCTTGAGAAGGTTTTAAGTTGAAATTTTTTTTCATAAATTTAAAAACGTAATAAAAAATCAGTTTATTGGATATAGCAGCACTATTTTGAATAATTAACAAATAAAAAATACTGTTGTATACTATTTATATAATTATGAATATTTTATTCTTTAACATTTTGTTGTAGGATTTATGGTTTCTGAGATACCGAGAGTGTCCGTATTCGGGCACTGTCCGTATTCGCTTACTTTCCCCTATGTATTAATACATATACAATTATATATCACACATGTCAATCTATCGTATACGATATGTAGGCTATAGTCTACATTTGTGCACACATAAGGTACATATCAGTATATAGTATGAGCTTATAATGTAGAGTATATGGCGTATACTCATCATATATATATATATATATATATATATATATATATATATATATTTAGAAAGTACATAGTGTAGAGTATATTTGCACAGGTCAGCATATTTGTAAGTGACACTGTGTACATACATTATACAACATGTACATAGTATGTCTTACAAACTGCTGACCATGTAGGTTTACTGGACTAATGGTCTAGGAATACCACTACGAAATGAGTCATATATTGTAACCTGATACCAAAGCCCGGGCTTTTCTGATACTATATATCCACAATCATACCCACCACCACCACACGCCCACCACTACCACCACCACAACCACCACCACTACTACCATCACTACAACTACTACTACATCCACATATATTACTCAGTGAAGACACACATACGCACACACATACGCACACACCTCTCCGTACCCGGTCACACAGTGGTACGTGAATACGCCTCATCCATTGTTAGGCCTCGCGTGTATGTCCTTAACAATGAGTGCGATATATATGCCTGTCAGGCATGTGTACAATGCATATTGTGTACATTGTCCACTGTAGAATGTACACAATACGCGGCAAATTCGTATCACTGCAACAACTTATAAGTTGTATAGTATGTAATGTATACGACTATTACTACTACTACTACTACTACCAAAACGATGCTTCTAGTACTAACTAATATGTGGTATATACATACGTAAGTATACTATAGCTGTGATCACTGACCTATGCGATATGTGTGTGTGAGTGCGAGTGTGAGTGCGAGTTAGGGCAAGCATACTATAGTGTAGGGCAGGCTATGACATACTGTAGTATTCGGGCAGGCTATGACATACTGTAGTATTCGGGCAGGCTATGACATACTGTAGTATTCGGGCAGGCTATGACATACTGTAGTATTCGGGCAGGCTATGACATACTGTAGTATTCGGGCAGGCTATGACATACTGTAGTATTCGGGCAGGCTATGACATACTGTAGTATTCGGGCAGGCTATGACATACTGTAGTATTCGGGCAGGCTATGACATACTGTAGTATTCGGGCAGGCTATGACATACTGTAGTATTCGGGCAGGCTATGACATACTGTAGTATTCGGGCAGGCTATGACATACTGTAGTATTCGGGCAGGCTATGACATACTGTAGTATTCGGGCAGGCTATGACATACTGTAGTATTCGGGCAGGCTATGACATACTGTAGTATTCGGGCAGGCTATGACATACTGTAGTATTCGGGCAGGCTATGACATACTGTAGTATTCGGGCAGGCTATGACATACTGTAGTATTCGGGCAGGCTATGACATACTGTAGTATTCGGGCAGGCTATGACATACTGTAGTATTCGGGCGAGCTAGTGTTTTCTCACATTCATCAGGAAATTGATATAATTTAACATAATACATAATACTTTTAATAATAATACTCACCATAATACATTCCGTATAGGAGATATCCTATAGGTATATACGTATACGTGTGTGTCGCGGCTGTCGGCCTACCTCGTCATTTCATAAATGTGTAAACAATTGTAGTACATAATATATATATATATATATATATATATATATATATTGCCTGTGTGGCTCAGTGGCTAAGGCGTCAGACACACAAGCAGTAGGACACGGGTTCGACCCTCGTCCGGACCATTAATTAATGTTATATATGGGTCTTAAAATATTATTTAGAAGTGATCTTATATAATTGTGTATAAATTAATGATCAGCTCTCGTTAAAACCATGGATGCCTTAACATGAGAGCGGCTTCGAAGGGACATTAGAGCCATATATGCATATATAACCATGGTTATAAGTGAAAACTTCATCTAAATTCCTGGATGGGATGAAAGGACTCCACCAAATAAAAATAACAAAAAATAACATAACATATATTGTCATTTATATTATGGAGGGATCATTATTCAGTATTTAAATGACGTTTTTACTTAAAACAAAATGTCTCTTATAAAATACAAAATATCCCGTCAAATCCGTTCTCGTGTTAATGTTAAGGAATCCATATATTAGCTATACTTATAGTATATAGTTAATGTCAATAGAGCTGTTCTTATTGTATACCTATACGATTACTTATACACATTATGTTAAGACACATTTTATTGCTCCGAACGGGGTTACATATATACCAACCTTACAGCCTTTGTGTCTGGTGAATTAGCATGACGAGATACACATGAAGTTCCATTATAAGTTCCACTATATATATATATTATATATCAAATTAATTCTAACAATACAAAAAAGTGCACATAAAACTAGATATATTTTTATATACTTTTAATTTGTGAACTGTAGCATACATATTAAAGTAATATCGTATCATTTATATAAATATACCTAGGTTAGGTAACCTAACCAATGTAGTGTGTATATTATTGTATATACATCTTATAAGATATATATATATATATATATATATATATATATATATATATATATATAGTATTAGCAAAGCCCTTTGTAGGGATTTTGTATTAGTGTATTATCATGTAGCCTATAACCTATATATAGAATTAGTAAAACTTTATAATTAATTGATGGTATTAAATTATTACTATTAATATTATTAATATATTAATGGTATACCATAATTATGTTCATATTTTAATTATAAAATATATAATAATGATATATATTTATTTTTCTAAATTAAATTAATAGTCGTAGATGTAAATTAAGTTTGCATTCTTCAGGAGGAACATTAGTTTCATTTTAAGAATAACACTAACGTATAAGTATATATATATATATATATATATATATATATATATATATATATATATATATGTCTACATAAGTCTACCTATTGGTAATGGTTACCTATTATTATTATCGTGTAAATAGTCATCACATAAATTAATATATTTCTTATAGATATGAAGAGGTGCTTTTTTATAAACATAAATCTAATAATATGTGTTTTACATGTGAATTATAACCCTGTTATAACCCTATTACAACCTTATTAAAACCTTTTTAGAACTGCTATTCACGTATGTAATATATTTATTAAGGAATCGCAGATTAATATTAAACCAATTATTCAGATATCTTTATATTTGGTTTAATTTATTTAATTGATTATTATATCACTATAATATTTACTACTTGACATTATAATGACATTTATATATTATTGCTGGCTCAGGAAATTAGCAACTTATTTGTACTATTTGTATCGTTCTATTTTTAAATTAAAATATTCATTGTTATTACTTGCACCACTAGGACTTGCACTATAGTTATATATAATTATTAATATATATTACAAACCTATTGTTGTTGCTAATATTATTATGTATTCAATCAATCCGTCAATCAATCAAAACCACAATGTTGTTATATATAAGCTTATATATATATAATTCGGTGGCGTGTACTACCACCAGGGTATACCCTGCTATATACCGATTATAATCTATATATATATATATATACATATATGTATGAATTATATATTTAAATATTATATTAGTTATTAATAATATTATATATATGTAGGTACCTACCTAACTGTTGCTTAGAATATGCTTATGTGCTTATATATATAGCCTATATATAATATAGGTAGTATGGTATAAGCCTAGACTACGAAACAATCATCAATTGTTTGATTAGAATAGGTAACATTATATTTGAATTACGAGTTATTAATATCGATACGATTGTGTACTCTATTGATCTATCCTCTATGAAGTTCACGGAACAATAATAAACACGCTCTTTTACCTGTAGGTATATACACACACATATATATATATATATATATATATATATATATATATTCATACGATATTATAAGAGCATATATGGCATATAGGTACTGCACATAGCATATAGCCTATATGATATAGGTACATATGCTACTATATAACTATTACAACACCTACAACTATTATGTATATCGAATACACGATGAATTTCAATACTCCGTATGCCCACCACACTATTGGGTACCAGATACGATACCAGTGTTTAACTAACTTTAAGCAACGCATACAATATATAAACTGCTGAACTCACACATTTTTTAATCGACATTGGAACTTTGACCTAATTCCACGGTTCGTCGAGCACACGCCTCATTAGTAATTTAAAACTCACGCATTTTCTCTCTCGTTTCGTATAAAAACAACGTCCCTCTAATTTAACTTCATTGTACGGATAGCGAGAGTTACTGAATTATTAACAATATATTATACGAAATAATAGAAAGTTTTCAAATAATTTGTATACATAGTTTCACCACCTATTGACTTTTGATTTTCTACGACTACTGCTGACGTTTACTGTCTGTGGCAGACGAAATGACGTCACAAAAGAATATCGTCATCATTTCGGTGACGCTACTGCTACTAGTGTCAGAAGTGTTATCGCTAGGTTAGAGCTCATTAAGGGCATACTTAAGGGTACACTAAGGACATGGTCTCGAGTACACTAAGATTACTTTTATAAATATATACTGTATTAATTATAATAATATATATATATATATATATATATAATTATAATATTTATTATTGTGCATAATATATTACGTATAACACATGTATTATAAGTCTTTTGTTGTAGTTGTTTTTATTGAAATTAATATCGATAACATATGTTGATCTTAGTTTTATTCTGAAAGACAATAATTTAATTTAGTTATTGTTGTCACCAAAAATAACCACTTCTTCTATATAATTTATATATATATATATATATATATATATATATATACACATAGTATAATCAAAGATATTGTGAAGTCCTTTGGAAAATCTTTGGTATACTTATAATATTTGAATCAGTTTTACATTTAAGTTAAACATTATTATTAATCTAGGTGTAGATTAATGCAGAAAACCTCCCAGTTATTAGGTATTATCAGGGATTTAATGTATCAGTCATACTATAAAGCTATAGCTTCTATTATAGAGAACATCATTAAAGAATATTATTCTGAACATTCTCTATGGGTCTTATATTTCTATTGGTATACATCACTGATACATATTTCACAAATATTTGTTGAGATACCAAGGTAATTTTAATACGAATAGGCAATACTTATTAACATATTGGGTTAACTTATTAGACCTATATTTATTAATATATCATCATTATTCACTCATTTTATATGAATAATTCAAGTCAGGTTAATTATTAAAAAATTAATCTTGAATATAACTGAAATTAATCAATCAAAGTTTAGGAAATAAGTTTCATAAGGAAAAAACATTAATTTTGATATTAATTTTATATATATATACATACAATTTTATTAAATTATTAAATTATTCAACTTTATAAGTGTATATACACTGTATATTATACAGTGTATATAAGATTAATAATTAATTATTATATTAATACTCAATTAATAATATATATATATATGTGTATATTATACAATATATTATACTATATTAATACTCAATTAATAATATATATATGTGTATATTATATTAATTGAGTATTAATATAATAATTAATTATTAATCTTAGTTTAATAATGTATTATTAAAGATCATGATGTTAATACATCATGATCTAAACTTAATTAAAATGATTTTATATTTAATAGATTTTATTTAATATTTAATATTATATATAAGATTATATAAAAGTTATTATTATAATAATAATACATATTCCGTTGACTTACAGTTTAATGAGTTTAAGGAATCCTTATATTCGAGAATATTATAACAATTATATTAATAATTATAAAGGATTAATCCTTTATATAATTATAATAATAATAATAATTATTATTATTATTATTGATAGTATTTACCCTTAACTAGGTTATTTATATTACATTTATGATTGCTGGTAGCCTACCATAGGTTGGATATATATTGGGGAGTTATTTGAAATTAGTAAATAAATTAAAATAATAAATATTGTATATAATGTACTGACTTATATGCTATATAATATTAGTACACACTATACAATCATGCAGTAAAATAAGAAAATGCATGTATTTTATACTCATAGGAATATAAAACATATATAGCATGATAGCTCAGTGCACTCAGTGAAATACTGAGTGTAATCCTAGTAATCACAATAACAAGCAATAATTATAATAATTATTATTATAATTATTATAATTATAATAATGATAGGATAATAATGATAACTACTTGTTAATGAATAATTAATGAACAAGGCATAATTACTATAATAATAATTATTCCTTGTTCATTAATTATGCATTAACAAGTAGTTATTATTATTATCCTATCATTATTATAATTCTCACACCTACAAATATCTGAGGTTGAATTACTAAAATTGTAATTTGTGATAATAACTAATACAATGTATTAGTTAAGTATTAATGTCTATATTATATACTATTATAATCATTATATAATAATAATGCACAAATCAATTAATATCTCAGAGGTTGTATTAGGTAGGTATTGATATTTATGTTATATAATATATTACATAATATATTATATAATAATGTCCACCTACAACTATCTAGCAGTCTGTGTTAGTTAGATATTGATATTTATATTATATAAACCCCATATAAACATACCTATCTCTATTTTTAGTATGCCATGGTAATATATCATATGACATATTACATGTGATATTTGGGTAATGAAAATATCACATTAGTAATGGATACTATACCAGTAAGGTCAATACTATAATTTATAGTATATTATTTACTATATAATATATAGTATATATCAATTTCAATAATACATGTATTATCCTTAGAATAATACTGACCATATTACTATGACTATTTATTTATAAACTTAATGGTTAATTTTAAATCTATTACTTATATAATATACATAGATATATATATATATATATATATATATATATATATATATATATATATATATATATATATACACACATATATATATATACTTCTATTCCTATATGGCTTCTATTCCTATATACCCCAGGCTAAATAATTCTATCATTATACCCTATGATGATTACATTAAATAATTAATAATTAATATATATTTATATTCTTAATTTAATTAAATTGATTACGCGGTACACTTAATTATAAATATTAGTTATATAATTTCTATAATAGAATTTACTTTTTTATATAATATCCATGATTCTCGTTATGTAAATATAACTTAAATATAATATATTAAACCATGCATGCTACTTATATATTATAATATACCTGTATAAAATGAATGTATTTATGATTATATATTATATAATTATATAATTAATTTAACAACATCCTAAATCTACTATGTTCATTCACAAATAGAATAGTCTATTTTCATATCCACTTATAATAATAACCTTCCTTATATATATATATGAAACCTATAGGTCAAGTTTAATCTTACCAATAGTTTATCACTAAACATACCCACACAAATACCCACACCATACCCACACACACATATATACACTAACATACACACATAATTTGCATATGTTAATATTTACATGTAATTAGGCCATGATTTATGGTAGGTGGTACCTCCTGTGTAGTACCTACCTATTATACACACACCTTTAATTACCTAATTAACATAATGTCACTGACACCTGGATTATGTCAACAGTGTCAATACTAGTATCCTTATGTTATACTACAATAACATAGATATACTATAGTAGGGGTACCTACTACAGTAATCTGTTGTCTTTAATGTTATCTTTAGTGATCCCTGTTTATAATGCACTTAAATGCTTACAGATATCTTATATTTCTATATATATATATATATATATTATTATTATTATTATTATTATTATTATTGTTATCATATATTTAGGTATAAGTATCTGAGTAAATATAGAAGCATTGCAGATTTTCAAGACAATTACCCATATATATATAATATATATATAAAATATATATTATATATATATATAGGTTATATACTATATATACTTTATACACCCATGATATGCATATCTGTTTACAAGGGAGATTAGTATTTATTATATATAAATATATGATTATACTATTAAATTAAATGAATTCAAAGGTGTAATCTCATATATAATATAGGTATGAATACTGTGCATTGCACAGTATATATTCTATAGAAACCTTATTTATTTCAAACTGAATAAATACCATATGGATCTATCATAATAAAGTCATCTAGATTATGCTATCAATGTTTAATGAGAACATTCTCAATGAACCAGTTATATCCTGGCTCTATTCTAATATATCACTTTGTTCAATCTATGAATGTAGTTTTAATAATATCTCACCTATATTCATGATATATAGAGCTATATTATATCATTTTACTAAATACTATATTCTATAATTAACTATTTCTTAGAAAATCTACCTATGTAATATATGTGATTCTTTATGTAATATATTTGAAACAATTTATATATTATTAGATATTCAATAATTATTGACTGTAGTGAATTTCATTAGATTAAACTATATAGGTAAACACATACATCAAAAAATGACTCTATAATTCATTTATATTTAGTATTATTACAAACTATTAGACCTATTAGTTTGACCAAATATTTCATATTTTTATAGAGATTAATTTAAAGGAATCAAAAACACCCTTATCTATATCATTTATATATTAGATATTTGTGCTTCAATGTTTTTGAAAATTCATTGTATATATTATGATGTTAGTAAATCTAGTAAATTTTAATATATTTATAAATATTATCATTTGTTAGTCAAAGGGAATATTATGTATTAAATGAATTAGTATTGATTATTTATTAAGGATAAGATATATATAATTATTAGTAAATATATAGAGTATTTAATTTTTATTAGCATCAATATGATTTCATATTTATAAATTAGAATACTATTACAATAATTGCTTACATCAACATTCTGTACTCACTTATACCTTCCCGAAGATTGCATCGATATCGATTCATGCGACTACTGTAAATATGGATACCAAGTGGATAAGGAGAGCGGTTGCCAGATCTGCGCCTGTAAAACGGAGAATCCCTGTAACGTTAGTGTGGCGAGTGTATGGGCGTACATCTAAGTCGTGTGTAGATGTGTCTATAAGATCTATACGAGATCATCTATTTCAATGTCAATACATCTATGTCCGTGATAATATATCAATTTCACTATGGCCTTAAGACTATATTTCAGTAGCAATTGAATTATTACATAATTTGTTTTAAATATACCATTTAATTTATTTATTTATTTAATCTCTTCTATTTTGATGATTCGTGGAATAGATAACAATAAACTAACCTCAATGGTTCATGACATAAACCCAATGGTTCATGACATAATTACGATGGTTCATGACATAATCACGATGGTTCATGACATAATCTCACCTAAACAGCTCATAGATTGCGGACCCGATGCTGAAAAGTGTGTGTTAGTGAAGTCTAGCAATTGTCTACGTAAACCATGCCAGCTGGTAGCCGTTTGTGTAGGTTCGTGCTTATACTATGCAATTTGTACGCTTGGAATCAAGTTTATTATAATCTTCCGTTATCATTTTATAGATATTTCTATACTTTTAATGCTAATTGATTATTATATAATTGATTATTATCTAATTGATTATTAACTAATAGATTATTAACTAATTTATTATTATCTAATTGATTATTAACTAATTGATTATTATATAATTGATTATTATCTAATTGATTATTAACTAATTGATTATTATCTAATTGATTATTAACTAATTGATTATTATATAATTAATTATTATCTAATTTATTATTAACTAATTGATTATTATCTAATTGATTATTAACTAATTGATTATTATATAATTGATTATTATCTAATTGATTATTAACTAATTGATTATTATCTAATTGATTATTAACTAATTTATTATTATATAATTGATTATTATATAATTGTTTATTAACTAATTGATTATTAACTAGATATTTGATCAGATACAAATTTATCATCATGTTTTCTATAAATATATATTTATTATTTTTTATAAATTGTTAATGATCTATATGATGATATCTAAATATCTATATTAAAATAATTATAATTAATATAATAAAATATTAAAATTTCAGAAAATAAACCAGAGTTTTGTTCATTTAAATATGATACTGGAACCTGTGAAAAGTCGTTAAAAAGGTATTTCTATAACGAGACAAGTGACTCGTGCGAAAAATTCAAATACAGTTAGTACAGTGAATATATCGTAAATAGGAATTTATCTATCCGAAATCAATTATTTGATTTTCAATTAAAAGTTAATTTATCATTTATATATTGATTTAATTTACTACATTTATATATATATATATTATTTATTAATAATAATGAACTTTTAAATGAAATTTATATAAAACTATATTATCTATATATATAAATTAATGTTATTAATAATATTGTACTTGAATTCTTATAATAATTATCTATAATTAAATAATATCCATGATTTACATTAATATTTGAACCATTCAGGCGGATGCAATGGTAACGAGAACAACTTCGAAAGTGAACTAACCTGTCGACTAGCGTGTAAATGTGCGGCGCTACCGTGTCTGACTCGTTCATTGTGTATGTACGGACGTGTCAACGATTCCGATGGTTGCCCTACCTGCGCCTGCTATAATCCTTGCGGTTCTAAACCTTGCAACGAAGACGAATACTGCGTAGTAGATACCGACGTCGTCTGTAAGAAAAAGCCTTGCCTCCCTGTGGGCAGATGCGAGGTAATCGCATTATAATAGTTTACTACTAATACATATATAATTTATAATATCTTACTAATAATACATATATAATAATAATATTAATTTAAAAAATATATTTTGTCTATATAAATATTTTTTTAATTATGTTCGATATTTTTTCTTCGACGCAACAAATTTAACATCAATATTATTATTCACAGGTAATCAAAGAAGACAACATCTGTAATTTACCTTCAGAAGTAGGACCTTGTGATGCTCTAGAAATGAGATATTTCTTTGATGTAAAATCGGGAAAATGCGATTATTTCAATTATGGAGGTTACTATAGTATATATAATCTAAATTGTATCTCAGAATTAATTAAAATTTTAAATGATTTAAACTTTGATATATAATAAATACGAAGTAATATTCACAAAAACACAACTTCTTAGGTTGCGAAGGAAACGCTAATAATTTCAAGACCATGGCTGATTGCCGCAAAACTTGTGACCCCATTTGCGATAAACTCACTTGTAGTTTGGAATGCAAGTATGGCTTTGTATATGACAAGAACGATTGCGCTACTTGCGAATGTTATGAACCTTGTAAGGTTTGCTTCAATAATAATGACTTACGCATAATTAGATTTTTCATATTTGTATGAATCAATTAACCATAATTAATCGAATTAAACAGAATTTAGTGATTTAATTGATTTATCGATTGAAAATAAGATTTAGTTTTTTTAATATCTATATTTAATATATCTATATTTAATATCTATATTTAATATTAAATATAGATATATCTTTATAGTGCATACATACACATACATAGTACGTTAACAAATATGTATGCTTGGTTAAATATAAAGTTATAGATATACTTTATATTCATTAATAGACTATTAAACTGAATGCAAAGTTAGCATAGCTAAGTTTGCATTTATAACCCATATTATAATTATATATTATAATATTAATTTCAATATGATTCATATGTACATAAACTATGAGTATTCGAAAAAGATTCAGTCGATTGATTAATGTTTATATTGCTATAACTGAGATGCATATTAAATAGATATTGTTACAATATCTATACAACATAGATATTATATATATATATATATATATATATATATATATATATATATATATGTAGTGTTAATGAGTGTACGAGTATAAGACAGGTATTAAATATGTATATAATATATTAAAGTAATTATCAATTGGGTATAAAATAAAAGTTTACGAACAAAATAACTATACGGCGAATTCACTCCGGAACATCTGAACACAATCCAATGTACACTACAACGTCGCTACCCTAATTACAGGACTACAAGCTCTGCGAAGCTGGGGAGAAGTGCGTAGCCGAGAGGGTGAACTGCGTCAAGGCACCGTGTTATCCGCAGCCGAAATGCGTGAAGAGTTGTCCTAAACTCGACTGTTTCAAGTACATGAAATGTGGGCGTGGCTTTGTCCTCGACGAAGACAACTGTCCTATCTGCGAATGTATCGATCCCTGCAAGGTATGTCGATGTACGCAATAATACGGCGAATATCGATTAATAACGAGTGGATAATGTGCTATTTTAAGAAATATTAATCTTAATACGGATATAGAATTTTATTAGATAAATATAATATACGTATAATTATAGTATATATTTAAATATATTTAATAAGAATTAAAAAAATGTAGTCATTATAACTTATTTATTTCGGAAGTTATCGTATTTTTAGTTACAACTAATATCTACTCGCCATGTAGGCCTTGGACTGTGGTGACGATGTTTGCTACGTTCAAGAGACGATGTGCATCAACCCTCCTTGCGACCCTATCGTTCAGTGCGTGCAGAAAGACTCCTGCCTCGTTAGTCGCTGATAGTCATACGCTCTATGTCGTATAGAAATTATATGTACGTAAGTATAGTGGTAATATATGCATGTGTAGTGCGTTAAACAATGGTGTACTTAAATACTGTGTTAATATAAAGTTATATATTTATATATATGTATATACTTTATATTTATATAATAACCGATAGCATAAATTATTTTTCGAAATTATTATTAAAAATTGTAATTTATCTAAAAGTTGACTTAGTCTGTTATTCCAAATTAATATCGCATACACGTTAACATACTCGCATACATACATGATTATACACACTTACATACATACATACGTACCTATGATTCAATCGCTACTGACTCAACCCTCGCAGATCAAGGGCTGCAGAGAAACCATAGAGAGATGCGACTCGGAGACTGGCAAATGTGTACGTTAGTAATCACTGCTAGGTACACAATTGATGTGCATCGGGTCCCTAGCACGTGTGTCATTCAACCTTTAATGGTATCCTTAGTATAAGCTAAACATAGCTTCTAGGTATCCCTCGGATTATTATAGCCAATATTCGGTAAATAATTCATTCATTCAATTCATAATATCGTGTTGTTATATCTAGTATACACGATCGTTACCGCTGAATGTGATATCTACCTATATAGAACTACCCGCTGACTCATACTTCTGTACATGAGATCAGCTGATAAAGATGGCCGCTATTACACAAACTCGCGAGTATCTCACGCTTAATGCATACTATTCACCTATCACCAGTATGCGTGCCCAGTGAGAGTTAAAGTGATATCTCTCCTACTAAATGGCCTGAGAACTTAGGCATATAGTCTTTGCTACGTTCTAGTTACTGTGAATATATACTTTGAATTATATCTACGATATAAGGGCGCGTACATTACGATGTTTATATATTTAAGGAAATTTAAAATACGCACTTTCCAATATAATTACGGACTCCTATTGTATTTGTAGCCAATCCACGAGGAGTTTGCCATCGTAAACTATTGGAGCTCAAATACCCCTACCCTATGGGTGCATATGTACCAAAGTGCACTAAAGAAGGGGACTTTGTAGCCGAACAATGTCACGGAAGTATCGGTTTGTCCCGTTCATCAATTTAGATTATTCATTATCTTAATCAGAATGATATTTTATTATTTTATATCAGAGTATTATATTATTAATTCATGCATAGTTAAAATGAATTAAAATTATCCTATAAAAAGTTTATTATCCTATAAAAGTATTAATAATGGTTGATAATAATCGATTATAATAATGAAAATTTCTCAGGCGCTTGCTGGTGCGTGACTAGATCTCAAGGATTTGAAGTAAAAGGAACGCGAACAGATCACAGCACTGACAATGTTGACTGCGATAAAGGTTTATCTTCCGACAATTTATACCTCACCTGTTCTGACTCACATTCTCAATAATTAATTAATAATCATTATTATTTATTAGAAATATGTTAGCGTTGTTGTTTATAATAAAATAAATATGAATATAAATATTCTAATTATTATTTCTTCAAAAAGGCTAAAAAAAAGATTTCAATATGTTCTATTGTTTTTATCCATAAATGTATATGTTTAATCATGAAACTAATTTTATATTATTTATTTACATTATACAAAATTTGTCATAAATATTCAATGGATAGTGTTTAAACTTGTGCGATTTGATGACAATAGATATATATTTATTAAGTCTTTGTTTATTTAATAATTTATTTTATAATCTTTATAAACTTAAGATAGTTGTATACTTCACTAATGAAATATCACTATAACGATCACACATCGCATGACAGAGGTAGTCTGCAAACAAGATAAATACCCTGGACCATGTAAGGGATCCATGCTACGTTACTTCTACAATGTCGCGACGAAAACTTGCGAAAAGTTAAATTACGGAGGTTGCGGGGCGAATCACAACAACTTCCGGACGCTGCGAGCTTGCCAGGCTACTTGCGACAAACCCTGCAAGCTTAGGACATGCGTTCAAGAGTATTGTAAATATGGGCGTGAAACTGACGAAAACGGTTGCTCGACTTGCAAATGTAATGATCCTTGTGAGGTAAGTTCCATTCATTATTATTATTATTAGGCTATCTGATTTGCTCAGTATTCGATGTTATAATATTATGTTCTGTATATTTTACTATTTAATTAAATAGGGTTGACTTATTATTTTAATTTTTACAATTGTATTTCAGAATATAAAATGTGACGAAGGAAGATCCTGCCAGGTGATAAAAGGCATTAAACATTATGAACCTCGTTGTGTAGGTTAGAATTAATACAATTCCTTAATTATAATCTTTCTATTATATTTAATATTTAGAAATACTATAAGTAGGAAATATATATTTTATTATTTTTATTAATTTTTATTTTATTTCAAATTAAATAAATATTCTTATAATTTATCAATACATCAGATATATGTAAACTACCAAAGAAGGTTGGGCCATGCGAAGCTTTGATTGATCGCTATTTCTACAATTCTACATCTGAAACTTGTGAATTATTTAAATTTGGAGGTTTATTCTATATTCATCGAGCGTATCATAGTTTACTAAAGTAATATATATATTGTATTACTAATATCATACAATTCATATGTACATCTATATTTATATGAAATACTTATAGGTTGCGAAGCGAATGAGAATAACTTTAAGACTTCAGAAGAATGTAAGAAGTTATGTCCTCAGAATCTGTTATGTCCTCCAGTGTGCGCCATATACTGCGAACACGGACATAAATCTGACATCAACGGATGCGCTACATGCGATTGTATAGAACCCTGCAAAGTTAGTCTTACATGACAAACACATGATTATTTATTATATAATAATAATAATAATAATTATTAGAAGAATTTATATTTTATTGTTGTGTTAATTTACAATTATATTTATATAATGTGTTCTCCTAAAGGGATTTCACAAATAATATATGATATTTTCTGTGGTTGTCGCGCATTAAATGTGAATAATATGTGAATTATTCTCATTAACAATAATATTGCATATACCTTATCATACATGTCTTAAATGATCTCAATCTTATTCTATCGGATTGATTCGTACGTAATTTAATTTCTGAACCTTAGATGCATTGTAACATAGAAGTACTATTAGTAGTATAGAAATTTAAATATATATTTATGAACATTTATTCGCTAAATAGGAAATAAGATGCGGAGAAAGATTATGTTTGGTTGAAAAAGTGAGATGCTCAACTGCCCCATGTCCTGTTATCGCTCGTTGCGCTGTAGTGGATTCATGTTTGGTTAGTGTTCCGTATGTAGTTATCTACTCTATGAGTTCATTAGTAGAATATATTAGGTTAGCAAGCATATCAATAATAATAATAATAATATTTGTACAAATAAGTTGTAAGCAGGAGTGGTTTATTAACACAAATTCACTTTATTTTAATCAATGCGAGCGATTACACATAATACTTTTATTGAATTTTGAAGAATACCCTGTTACCTTAATTCAGTGGTAGCATGGTTAGAAATAATCAATTATATTGAGAATATAATGCAATTATTTACTTTCCAAAGCTATTGGGTAAAGTTATTATTTAGTTGTTTTCTACTACTGTGATTTAAAGTCACACACAATATAGAATGAGACTAATTCTAGTAACCTCTAGGCTATTAAAGTAATGCCATTAAGCTATTGTATAGTGGAACCATCACAATATGTATAATAAATTATAGATACATTATTATCAGATTATTCTCATATATTATATTAAAATTTAATATTGCACAATGATGATTGTATATTATTTAAACATTAACACATTTCAGGATTTTATTTATTCTAAATAATTATTTATAATTTTTCTCAAATCTAATTCTATCATTAATCTTGGTTAAATATCAATAATTATTGATCAAACATTATAATGTATATACACAAATAATATGTTTCGACATTTATAATATAAATTACTGATAAATTACTATCAGGTACAATATTTGCTGATTATATCTAGATAAAGGTAATATTTTTAAATAAAAATAACTAAGATGAAAAATTATATGTATAAAAGAATTCCAATTAAAAAAAAAGTATGATAATGCCATCTTCTGGGTGGTAATGTAGACATAATATTATTTTCAGATGCTATTATAAGGGTTAGGCCTGATAAGTTATTTTGATTATTTTCATAACGCTGAATTAGTTGGAATGAATCTACTATAGTTATAACCATGCGAATATTATATAACTCAATAACTTGACTTCTAAACAATGATGATTTGTTACACCGATTATAGAAAAATCCATGCCGACCCGAAATTGAATTATGTGATAAGGAAACTGAAAAATGCCAACGTAAGTAAACTCTAACAACCGATAATTAACACTTCATTAGGAGGTCCTACTAATATCTATAAGTTTAGTTATAGTTTGGAATTATATGCGATCGTTAAATGTATTGTTTTATTATGGAAGTATTTTGAAAACCTATAATAATTTTTCAAGATTATTTTTTCTATCAATATTTTATGACAATTCTATGTGGTATAACTTGTGATGAAATTGTATATATTAGAATTATAATATTATAGATATCCATTATACAAAGTATATATATATATATATATATTCAGGACATATCTATTTGAATTTTCTCAAACAATTACATCTCCATACTGGATAATTAATGCATTATATTTGTAGCCAATCCACAAGGAGTTTGCCATCGTAAACTGTTGGAGCTTAAATACCCCTACCCTATCGGTGCATATGTACCAGAGTGCACAAAAGACGGGGACTTTGTAGTCGAACAATGTCACGGAAGTACCGGTTTGTCCCGTTCACCAATATAGATTATTCATTATCTTAATTAGAATGAGCTATTAATAATAATAATAATATATAATAATATAATTTATTGAATATAGAAAATAGATATTCAAAATGACATAAAACAGGAGACAAAACTAATAATAAAAAATAAAAAATGTATTAATATTATTGATTTATATATTCCATAGTAAAACAGCCTATTATTACATAGATGTATATATAATAGATGCATAATATTACATAGATGTATAATAAACATTGTATATACATAGATGCATATCTATTATTAAATACATTGTTATGTAAAGTGATTGCATGTGCGGCGCATTATGCGATTCGTTTTAAATCAAAGTAAACCTTGAAAAGTGAAGCCAGATAATAGTGATATTAATATCCTCAACTAATAAACTTGTCAGGCACTTGCTGGTGCGTTACCAGAACCGACGGAATCGAAGTAGACGAAACCCGCACCGATCACAGCACTGCAAATGTCGACTGCGATAAAGGTTGGTCGAGTTCGCCCCACGTTGTCGAAGTAAACTAAGTTATAACCATAACTATATATGTGTTTGTTAGCATTGCGTTAACTACGCGAGAGTAAGCTTCGTGTGACAAGTGTTCCCGTATTCAGTGGTTGTTTATAAAACTGGCGTACGATTAAAATCATATCTATCTATTCATTTGTTTAAACAAATATATTGGAAATTTGTCATAATATCCGAATAATACTAAATCACTATAAATATATCAGAATACTTCTCGCGATGAGACTACCATAACATATCGCAGACTAGTTCACTACACACACACACACATTACCACGATCGTAACCCGTATGCACTCGACACAGAGGTGGTCTGTAAACAGGAGAGATTCTTGGGAACGTGTAAAGGAAACGTGCTTCGTTACTACTACAACGTGGTCACTGGAAGCTGCGAATCTTTCCGTTTCGGAGGCTGTTCCGCCAATCACAACAACTTCCTGACGCTGCGAGCGTGTCAGGCTACTTGCGACAAACCCTGCAAGCGAGAGGAGTGCGATACCACGGAGTATTGTAAATATGGGCGTGAAACTGATGAAAACGGTTGCACGACTTGCAAATGTAATGATCCTTGTGAGGTAAGTTTCATTCATTATTATTATTATTAGGCTATCTGATTTGCTCAGTGTTCGATGTTATAATTTTATGTTCTGTATATTTGACTATTTAATGAAATGGGGTTGACTTATTATTTTAATCTTTACAATTGTCTTTCAGAATATAAAATGTGACGAAGGAAGATCCTGCCAGGTGATAAAAGGCTTTTTCCACTATGAACCTCGTTGTGTAGGTTAGAATTAATACATTTCTTTTATTTATAATATTTCTATTATATTTAATATTTAGAAATATTATAAGTAGAAATATATATTTTATTAATTTTTATTAATTTTTATTTTATTTCAAATTAAATAAATATTCTTATAATTTATCAATACATCAGATATATGCAAACTACCAAAGAAGGTTGGACGATGTGAAGCTTTGATTGATCGCTATTTCTACAATTCTACATCTGAAACTTGTGAATTATTTAAATTTGGAGGTTTATTCTATATTCATTGAGCGTATCATAGTTTACAAAAGTAATATATATTGTATTACTAATATCATACAATTCATATGTACATCTATATTTATATGAAACACTTATAGGTTGCGAGGCGAATGAGAATAACTTTAAGACTTCAGAAGAATGTAAGAAATCATGTCCTCAGAATCTGTTATGTCCTCCAGTGTGCGCTATATACTGCGAATACGGACATAAATCTGACATCAACGGATGCGCTACATGCGATTGTATAGAACCCTGCAAGGTATGTCTCACACATACTTCCGTGTGTTATTTATTATTTGTTATTTTAAATTAGTTGAGACTATTGGTTCTTTGAAGATGCTCTCATGTTAAAGCATTTAAAGAGACCCGGTCCTGAAGTGAAACAAACTATATTATTAATGATATCAACGTTGTGTGTACACTTTTCCGTATAGTTTAAACGCATTTCACCTGAAATAGATGAAATCCATCTTTGTAAATATTTGCATTACTATCCCATGTTCACATTACTTTTATTATTACTATATACCTTATCGCACATTTGATTGGTTTACAGGGAGTCAAGTGCGTCGTACCAGGTTCTTATTGTGCCGTGGATAAGAAATTATGCCAAGATAGAGCATGTAGAAATGGAGCCGTGTGCATAAGTTAGTATGCCTTGTTATAGTTAATGACATCTGTTTATACAAGAATTTAATGAATTTGAGACTCTATTCAATTTTCATAAGATTTTCTCTTACATATTCGCTATAAAAACATATAAATCTAAATCTTTATAGATCGTAAAGAATTAACGATATTCATTCGCGAGTTATACTGAGTTATAACATATGTATTATCCTACACATTAGTTAATATTTGTTCATACGTTCAAACAATAAATCTATTGTTTACTACTGATTAATTATGAGAAAATAACAATCATGCTAAATAAGATACAAAGACACTAAAGCTTGTATGACTGATATTACACTAATTCTTCGTAACAAGTATACGTTAACCTAATCTACGTATATACCACTGCATCGACTACTTCCGCGTGACTAACCACACCCCCTTCCACCTAGACGAACAGTGTCCGGTAATCGACCCTCCCAAAGATGCTAAACCTTGCGGCGACATCGTGAAAGACTCGTGTTTCTCCGATGCCGACTGTACGGGTGAAACACAGCCGCATTGTTGTCATTGGGACCTGTGCGGGGGTAAGACTTGCGGCCCTACCAAGTCTCCCGGTTAGCATTACGATAATGTTACGTAGTTATTACGCGAACATTTCATATCAATATGTATATATATATCTTAAATTAGTACAGGTATATTAATATTGAAGATAATAATAATATATACGATATATTAATATGTATATATATAAATATATATATATATATATATATCAAATATACAATATGGATATATTAATACAAAAGTATTAATATAATAAGTGTACATCGTATAGTAAGCTCCATTCACGGAATGAGTGCTAACATAACCCCGCTCTAACCACTTCAGTGAAACACGAAGGTACGTGTCCTCCTTTCGTGTCGCCTAAGTATCCGGTTCGTTGCGCTAAACCTAAAGACGAGTGCCTCTTGGATAGCGATTGCAAGCCTCGAGAGAAGTGCTGCAGACGTAGTTTCTGCGGGGGAGCCAAATGTGGTCCTACTTCTGAAGGTAGGTCGACGCCCCTAGCATTACCGCGGTTATAGTAGCTGCTATACAGTAATGGCTATTAACATAAGCGCGGTATGTTTTGTTATATATAGTTTTATTTCGTTCGTAAAGGTTTCTTTTCCATAACATTCCTGGAATGGGGGAGTGATATTCAGTGAGTATGGGTTTTAGTGGCGATAGTTAGAAGTGTATTATATCGCTTACGTGACGAAGATGACTTGTATGTATTACTGGCAATAGATTAGTTTCGTACGAATTATTCATATCAGTCTACACTTAACATATGTGAATGCCGCTCTCTTCTTATCATACACACTTAATTATCACAATAAATATAGGATTTATATGAGGTATTTAGTTAATTCATATAGAACTTTATAGCTATTTATATAGCTTCATAATGACTAACCTTCATCGAAATGGATATTCCAATGATATTTTGAATAATCTAACCTTACCGGGTCGAGCTTGTTTCGACATCCTACGCCTCACTTCTCCCATTCAATCATTACACTCGTACAGATATTTGTGTGATGAAGCGCGACGTCGGTAAATGTTCGCACAAGACCAAACGTTTCTACTACAACAGTGCTGAGAAGAGGTGCACGACCTTCACCTACGGAGGATGTGGGGTTAGTCTGCATATATCACTGTTTCGCTATTGGTCGATAAACCTATTAAGAGTTGAGATGATACGTTTATAGTTCATATTATTGTACAGGTTAATTTTAAATTATATTACGGTTTATAGAATTTTTATTTTTCTATATATAATAAACTATATCACAAATATAAATTTGAACTATAATTATAGATAATTTAAATTTTTTATAACGTAATTTTAACGCTCTCTTTATTTATTCAAATGTAGTCGATGTGAATTTTGTAATCTAGTGTTAGGTATTACTCTTGAAAATGATACATAAAATTCAAACTCTATAAGATTAAATTAATTATTTAAATCTATGCATATATATTTATAGTTATATATATATATCGCATTATAAGTATTATTACATTACTCGTATGCGAAATAATCAATACAAACACTCACAGGGTAATTTGAACAACTTCATGACTCTGGATCATTGTGAAAATACGTGTCACAAGTGTGAAGATATCTCGAAGACATGTCAAATAAGATGTCTGTACGCCAAAGACAAATATGGCTGTGACATATGCAAATGTGCGACGTCCCTATGCGGGGTTTGTTTAGTATATTCTTGAATCGATTAAATAACTAGTACCTATCTATAATGTTATAGAGACAAACCTGTAATAAACTTAAATTATAAATCATATATCATTATGTGTTATGTTATTATAACAGGGCAGAACATGCACCGGGGATGAACGATGTGTCAACGATAAATGCGTGGATTGTTAGTGTTTCATTTAAAAATTACATCAATTAAATTCTCTCCATACATTTAAATTATATATAAATAATAATAATGATTAATTATTATAAGTGTTTTATTTTAGTCTATAAATGAATACGAATACAAATATTGATGATTTTTATTTCTTGTGAAGGGCTTTAATTAGTAAGGCAGATCTTTTGCATAATCATCACGCCCAGAAATATATTAGTTTATTATTCATTAAATGCGTAACATGAAAGATTAAAAGTGATCTAAATCATAGCTGTAAAGAAAGGAGTGTGTCCCTTCTCTCCTGGTGATGGAGAATACCCACCCCTTCCCGGAACCTGCTCTGAACCCAAATGTAAGGATGATGCGGATTGTTCCGGTAGCCTGAAGTGTTGTAGGTCAAAGGATGGCTGTGAAGGTCAATGTCGTCCAGCTATTTCACCTCGTTAGTACCCTGATAATGGTGAGTTCTTCGTTATCCTCTAATTACCCCATCTATCTGCTACATTAATACTAATAATTATAGTTTTATCAAACATGGACTATTATTATTAATTTATATCACTATCTGTTCGCTAAATTCTCTAATCTAATATATATTATTGACTTCGCCTACTTCGATAATTTTATTATTTCAATGAGAAATTTATGATCTAGTGCAAAATTTGAAAATCTGATTGCAATTTTGAGATATCATTTGAAAATCTATTATAGATTCAATTTTAAAAATGTGTAATAGTACAGCATTACTAGTCATCGATTACTGTAATTCTCATCGACTTATTAACCTCTCGTTGCGTCTCTCACTAACACTAACTCACACCACCGCAGTACCTCGCGCCGGCTACTGCGAGACCTACGCGACCCCCGACCCCTGGCCGCCCTGTTACCGACCTCCCCATTACTGTCGCTACGACGAGGACTGCGACAAGGCAGGTCAGAAGTGTTGTGCCACTAACTTCTGCGGCGGTAAAACATGTAAAGAACCGATGAAAGGTTAGCTAGCGATACATTGTCAATGTTATCAGGCTTCATAACATATTGTCTACCTTATACATTATCTATTATATACTATATATAGTTATTATATTTAGCATTGAAAATATTAAATACGATTGTAATTTCGTTCACAAGTAATAGTATGGATTTACATTTATCTTATTTTGTTGCATAGCACTTTCTTAGTATCGTATTCATATAATATTACTAAGAATACACCAGTATCACACATTGCCTAGTATAACAACACACACACATACACATACGTATATATCCGTTTAATGACTTCTCCGATGTTTAGTAAGCCTATGTAAACTCGAGAAAGACGTAGGCGGTTGTGACAACAAAGTAGCTCGCTACTTCTTCAACAATGTGGCTAACCGTTGCGAACAGTTCACTTTCACTGGCTGCGGAGGTTCTTTATGTTCATTGTCCTTTGTAATATTGTCCTACATTAGTGGTAACAACTACATATCCTATCTCTGAATACAGTCTATTAATATGTTAATTATCAATTATTATTGTCTATTATGGTCTATATTATTATTAGCCTCGTATCCATGATTTATACTTTTAGAACTTTGGATATAATTCTCATAGCTAGTACTAATGTAATATTTTACAAATTTGTATACATTATCCTTTAGAAATAACTTTGTAATTTAATGTATATTTTATGTATAATCTACACACGATATTAGTCTATAGGGTATAGGATATACATCTACAATTAATAACTTCAGGAAATGGAAACAACTTCCTATCTATGGAAGCCTGCAGAAGACGATGCCCCGCCACTACTGATCCGTGTTTGCCAATCATGTGCCCCGCTGTCTGTGAGTTCGGAACTAAACGTGACGACAACAATTGCCCGACTTGTGATTGTCTCGATAATCCTTGCAACGTTTGTCATATTTTATATATTATATTAAATATATATATATATACTTAATGTTATTATATTTTGTAATCATATCATTAATATATAAATCAGCTAGAGTTGATTTATTGGATATAATTTATTTATATTCATTTATTTGTGTTAATATATTTCTAAAATTAATAATGCTAAATAATATTTTAATAAATATAATAATTTTTATAAAATTAAGATGAACAATTTACATTATAAGATTATTTTTTAAATTAAGTTTATTACCTAATTAAAGATTATTGCCTCATCTATATTGTCTATCTAATCGAAGTCTAATGATCACTACAGCTGATTGATTGTGCCTCTAATTCTACATGTAAGATAAGCATTGATCACTGCAAACCTAATGAGAAATGTGTACCCATGCCGAAATGTGTACTTTGTAAGTGTTCAAGCAATACAGATATCTTATTTATCTTATAACTATTAATACTATCTCCAATAGAATGAATGTCAATATACCATACTGTTACATGTTTACGTCGAAAGATTAATGCTATCTATTGAAATATAATTTTTAATTTAATATATTTTAATTAAATATTTAATTATTAATATTTAAAAATGTAATCATTTTAGAGCGTCATATAATTTATACTTTTATTGATTGTATAAAAAATCAAATTTATAAATTACGCTTGTTATTTTCCCTAATAAAATATCTAATTGTAAAATATGAATAATGTAAATGAATTAATCCTATAATGAATATATTAAATATAATATGAATTAAAATAAAGTAATATTAAGTTTAATGTTGTATTTTATTTATATTTTTCATAATAATTTCACAATATTTATATTTTCCAATCGAAAAATGTATATTACCATTATAATTGTATGCAATATTGTCTCATCGTCATATCACGATAGATCTACTACTGTTACGCCCCTAATCGGTACCTCCCATCCCGCAGCGCAATGTTACCAGCTCCCTCTGGTGGGCAAGTGTAGAGGCTACATTAGCACGTATTACTACAACGCCGCCACCAGGACCTGTAACATCTTCTACTACGGAGGTTGCGGAGGTTAGAGTTCATACCATCGTTGTTACGTCATCGTATAACTATTACGCAATCGTTATGACTGTTACATCATCATCATTATTGCAGAATCGTCGTATTCTACTACTAATATATGTTATGCGTTAATATATATATAATCGTTATGTAAATAATATTATTAATATTTATATTTATTTATTTTTAAATATTGAATACCAATTGTTAGATATAAGATGTTAATGTTATAATATATAATATATTAAAATATATATATATTAAATATTAAATACCTAAATCACAAATATAGTACAAACATTAATGATAACACGAGTAATGGTTCTTTAGCTCGGGGCGCATTCAATTCAATGTGTACACGAGCGCTTAATTCATAATCTAAACATTAACTTTGGGTTAATTCTAGTCACCACGATGAACATCTCACACGTACGCATAACTTAATTCTACCTCTATCTCTCTCTCTCTGCCGTCTCATAGGTAACGATAACCGATTCAAGACGAAGAAGGAATGTCTGAGAACTTGCCGTGTCGTGTGCCCCCAGTACAGGTGTAAGTCCTGCGAATACGGCAACGTGATCGACAAGAACGGCTGCGTCACATGCGAATGTCTACCTAATCCGTGCGACGTTAGTATAGGTCACGTCCTTGCCTCGAGGACATAACGTTATATCGTCGCCATGCGTTATATCATGTATGCCCGTGTAGATACAACAGATGTTTAGGAGCAGAGTTAACTATGATGTGTACCCTACGATAGAAGTTAGGCGTATACACTATACACCGCAATGCTACCTTCGTAATGCATACTTTACATACTTATTTAAGCCCTGATTAAATGCTATTCGAACGTATCTCGAGTGGTTCTATTCCATTTGAATATCTTTCGATAACCTACGAGTTTAACTTTCAAGTGGAGAGCCACTTAACGTAGGTCACCGAATCCTCGCTAATAACCCCCCCGCGTATGTTTCTATTATCAGTGCATTCTATAGTCTGTGTAAACTAACGTAAACAAGCTAACGTTTCCTTTTAATAGAAGATGGTCTGCCGTGTTAAAGGTACCAGATGTGTGGTCAACTCCACGTATCCGAAGGGAATGTGTACTTCAGGTTTATATTCACATACGCATACACACACATATATATTCATATATCACTATTAATCAAATTATTGAATACCATAAAATATAGAGTATTATTTCCGGTGTGTTTCAATATAATACATATTTAAATTTGTGTGACTTTCGTTAATCAGCTAAGAAGATTTGTCCTATGATAAGATGTGGCAAAATATGTCCTTTCGGTTACCTGTCAATCAACGGATGTACCTCGTGCACCTGTATCACCACTCCATGCGCTGTTAGTCATAACCCGGCGACATCACTGCTATTAATAGCACAGTGATGTTATTGCAACTCTACCATACTACATACACTCACTTTGATATTTAAGTTAACTGTTTAATTTAACCTATTAATATGACACAATAATTAATATATGCAGTAATAATCACCGACTATTAGACAACTCATACTAATATAGCAGTAATATATATTGCCTATTATCACACACACACTAATACATGTAATAACGTTTACCTATACCGTAACACACACACTGAACCACACTCAGATGCTGAGGTGCAAATCTCCAGCCCTGTGTGAGGAAGTTTACAAATGTTCCAGTGGAAAATGTGGCTACACTGCTGCTTGCGTAACACGTTAGTATTGACCTCTACACTGACCACTACACTGACCACTACACTGACCACTATACTGACCATTGTATTATCCATTGGCTAATAATACATTTCTCTATTATAATCACGATGAATAACATTGAAAACTATTATTTTATTGCCGAATTATTGTATCGCATTATGAGCTCGGAATTAATTTTTATTTAAATGCGAATATATATTTATTCTACTTATATTCATAATTTCATTGTAATCAATAAGTACACCACTAGTGTATATTTCGAAGTAACCATGATGGAGAGTAGAATTTCCATGTAATAGTATGACATAATATAGTAATTCGTTGCCCCTTTAGCATCGACATATGGCCAATGTCCAAGAGGAGAACCTGTCGGACCATCCGATGCCGTTAAACCCCCTATGGAAGGTGATGCTATTGAACCCCCCATGGAAGCTCTAGCCGGACCCCCGAGTATGCCCGGAAGCAGCAGCGGATGTGCTAGCAAGTGTAGAGTTGATACCGACTGCCCCGGTACCGACAAGTGTTGTTCCGCTGCCCCCGAATGTGGAATGAAGTGTATGGCCCGTGTAGGTTAGTGTATCTAGCGTACTCCTGTCTAGTTCAGTGGGTAGTGTTGTCTAGTTCAGTGGGTAGTGTAGTCTAGTTCAGTGAGTAATGTTGTCTAGTTTAGTGAGTAGTGTTGTCTAGTTCAGTGAGTAGTGTAGTCTAGTTCAGTGGGTAGTGTAGTCTAGTTCAGTGAGTAATGTTGTCTAGTTTAGTGAGTAGTGTTGTCTAGTTCAGTGAGTAGTGTAGTCTAGTTCAGTGAGTTCTAAGTGAGTTCGCTAGTTTATTCAAGATCAGTTATTTTCACATTATAGTTCAGTTAGTAGTGTATACTATTTAAGTAATACTTACGTATATATCAATAACGTATATCAATACATTACTTATCACCTACCTCTACACCTACCTTTACGCCTACTTCTAAACCTACTCAACCTCATACTTTAGTGGTTACAGTGAATGTTTGCCAGCTGAAATCAGTGGTGGGCAGGTGTAGGGGCTCCTTCCAAAGATACTTCTACAACTCGGCCACCAAAACTTGCGAAACATTCATCTATGGAGGATGTGGAGGTAAGCGATGCACGCGTGAATAGCTATAAGTTATTATTCTAAGCTGTTAGCAGTTCATTAGCCTAGTGGGTGGTGAACCCGCCTAGGAAATGGGCGTTTATAAAAGGCTTCAATTCTTGAAAATTACATTTTTAAACGTGTATATTATATTGAATATGTTAGATACTAATTAATTTAATTATATTAGTATTTAATTATTGCTCTTTACAATTAAATATACGAGTCATATATAAGTTTTAATTCATTCACAATTTTTCAATATATTAATAATATCTATCGCATTTTGGTTCGAATTAAATCATTTATTTAAACGTGAACCAAATATATACTTTATATCGCGCCATGAACTTATAATATATTATTGATAACAGGTAATGGTAATAACTTTGAGACGAAGACGCAATGCGACAGGAAGTGTAGCTGTCCGTCTGTCACCTGTAAACCGTGTGAACACGGCTACCTTAACGACGCTAATGGTTGCAAGAGTTGCGACTGTTACGATCCTTGTCAGGTTAGCGGTCTATACCCTTACCTGAACTACTCTGCCTCTATAGTAGAGAGTTTAGGCACCCAATACCTACTTAAGCAGTGGTGGAAACCTTTCTGCGATGGTGAAGCAATGTATCGTATTTCTTACTGTTTCACTACGTTATTTAATTATAAGAGCGCAGATTTAATTTACTAATCAATACACATATGTAATGTATTTATTCACTACAAAATATTATACATTATCAACAAGTATATATTTCAGCTACTGAACAACTATAATATGATATATCGGTGTTAGAGTTGAAAGCAGGTATAATATCTATGATTAGTGATATTTATTATCAGTTGTACGCTTATTAGACAAATTATTTTAATAATGATTAAACAATAATAATAAAAACTATTATATCGCGCTTTTAAAAAATTCATAGTAAATTTCAAATGTTGCCATAAAAAGTAATTATCAATACTTGAACTCAAAATTGTACATTGTTTATATATATATATAAATATATTAATATAAATATAAATGATTACATATTCTCTAAATAAATACAAGAACACCATTAATCTTCAGAACACTACCAATCTTGTTATATCTATACTTTATACATTACCTATAAACTATATATATATTATCTACCACTACCACCACCACCACTACCATCACCATCATTACCATAACCACCCCACCATCATTACTAGGATGTGAAGCCGTGCGTTCCTGGAACCAAGTGCCTGTCCAGTCTGATATGTGACAGAGGAAGTTGTAAACTTGATGCATCCTGTGTAGCAGGTATACGCGCGTATGTGAGTGCGCGTGTGTGTTTGTATCATGCATCGTGTGTTATCCTCCTTGCGTATGTTATAGTTATAGCGTAAGTATGTCTATGTGTGTAAGAGTGTGTGTACATGAGTTACAAACATTCTAGCCTAACCATAGCGATAATGTCTATTCAGCTGTACTCAATATATTTATGTACATCTATATATCTATACATCTATATTCGATACCATTGGTTTAATGTGATATTAAATAGCAGTATTTATATATTCGTTCGGTATGCCTGTCATTGAGGTAGAAGAACAGGTCATTATATGATGCAATCTTTCTATTATTATTAATAATTATATATACATAAATCTATTTAATTTAATTAATATTAAATATAATAGTAATACATTAATGTATACTGAAACTGTAACAAGATTAACATTCTATAATTCTAATATAGTTATTATTCGCTATGTATTTCAATAACGCTAACAATTATTTCAACTTTATACTTTCGACTATATATTCGTTTAAATAAAATTAAAATCAATAAATTAATTACAAATCACACTAATTACTCGATCACACGGGCACAACTATGTAACAAGCCATATTATACGTTATATAATACAACTTATTATATACCCTATTATACGCCTCATTATACACCTCATTATACACCGTGTAATACGCCTCGTCACCCCACAGTTCAGAAAGTCGGCAGCTGTCCCCGCCTCGAGCCAATAGGTCCCGCCGGCCCCGCCTCGATGATGGGCGCCGGGTGCCCCAGTAAATGTGGCGTAGATATCGACTGCCCCGGCGACGAGAAGTGCTGCTCCGCTGCGCCTACGTGTGGCTTGAAGTGCATGAAACCCGAAGGTTAATACACACACACGAGAGAGAGATAACTGCGCGTTGTTGTAGCCTAACTACACTGAACCGCGCGACGTTTGAGACGTTAATAATCAGTCACATTCATTCGAAGAATGTTTTGTATAAACCGATGTATTAATAATATATATGCATGGTATGTATGCATCATAATTTTCATTAATCTTATTTACTTTATTTACATACTATTATTAAATAAAATTATTGAATCGATCACGGATTCAGTATAGTGAACTTAAGGTCAATTGACTTGTATTCCTATTTCACGTGCAACTTTTGAACCATTACTATGTACTACTACTACATCTACCATTACTATATCTACATCTAATGCTGAATAGCGACATACGTAGCCTAGCATTAGAAACGATAATGTCTACTAACTTTTAATCAAGTTGCCTCGAGAGATTATACACGACGTAATAATGTGTAATATATAATAAGTTACTAGTATAATTACTTAATACCACGTTTAAGTAGATAAAGCGTAGAATTTTATCTTATTTAACCATATAGCCATATTTAGTATACGTGTAGCTACCCTCTACGCTCGCATACACGAGCCTAATGTTAATACGATCGCTACTTCCACCCACACAGTAAAACTTCCTCCCGTATACGTTTGTGAGCAGGAGCCCGACACTGGTAAATGTGAAGGTATCTTCCCGAGGTATTATTTCAATCCGATCTCTAGAAAGTGTTTGACCTTCACCTACGGGGGATGCGGAGGTAATATTCCACAGATAACACACATGCGTAATATCCGGGTCAATACTCGGATTGACCTAATTATTATAGGAAATAATGTTCTTCGTAGAATATTAATATTTCTAGCATCTAAAAAAGTGTTTGTAAAGGTGGTGCATTTAAATGTAATACATTTGTTAATTTAATAGTAAATGTAGGATATATAGTAAGTATGCACTCATTTAACAAATGAAATTAATGTATAGTGACTATTTCATATTACACATAATTAATGGTATAAGTAGTATCAATTGCAAACAATATTATATAATAATGAACTAATTCTAGTACGACATCATTACTTACATATACACACACAATGTCTATGTGATTATATAATATATGAAACCAATGAAACCATGCTTTACGACGATAATTCAATACATTTGAAACTCTAAAAAAGTCTCGTATTTTTGTAATTTTAGGAGATTTCAAATAAATTAGCATCTATCTAACAGTAATATTTAATATATAGTGCATAGAATATAAATAGTGAATATCTAGAGCAAGTAGTGATTATAAGAAGAGACCATAATTAACTCAAGATATATACAATTCATTAACAAATAATATATTGGCATACATATACATATATATATATATATATATACTGTATATACTCTATATAGTATAAGTATATACGTTTATAAATTATATAAATTACACATTCGTATATAGCCTACCCATTATATATCTATTAATAGATTAACGTATTGTTTACCCCCACCGTTGTCTAGGTAACGATAACAACTTCCTGTCGAAGGAGGCGTGTCTAAAGAAATGTCTGTGCGCCAAGCTGAAGTGTCGACCTTGCGAATACGGCTTCCTTTCCGACTCTGATGGTTGTCAGACCTGCGAGTGTAAACAACCATGCAAGGTTTGCCACGTTAACTGTTACATATGCACACGAAGAAGGTATCATTTGAAACTGATATATTAATAATATATATACATATATGTATATATATATATATGTATGGAATTTATAGATCACTATTTTCATCCAATGTTCTTTTTGTTATCTTCTTATTCGTCATATTTATTATTGCGTACATACTTAATAATTTTTATATATTCATATTTATTTATTTTATTCTCCGATAAAATGATAAACTTATTTATGTATCTATCTATAATAATTAAGTAGTAAATATCACCCTATAGACAAGATGATACCTACAGTATGACTCACTACTATCACCTTGTCACTCCCTTATCTTCATTAATAAGCGTACCTCTACGTACAGGATGTGAAATGCGAAGACTCTGAAAAGATGCGTTGCGTTGTGAAGAAGATCTGTAAGGAGAAGACTCTGTGTGCTTACGAAGGAAAGTGTCGTAAAAGTAAGTAGCAGATGATTCTGTAACGTGTATTATGTTATGTGTGTGTGTGTGTGCGCGTATGGGTGGGTAGATTTATGTATATGAATGCCATGTTCTTGATTTATTTGTATTAAGAACAAAATATTTATAGATATAACGCAATTATACACTGGTTTAAAATAACTATCACCAACAGTATATGGAATAATTACCTAATATATATATATATGTATATTAAAACTTATAGAATTATTGAAATCGCAACATGTCACTAAATATTAAATACCTTATACTAGATATCCGTGAACATTAATTATTAACGCCCCTAATCGCGCTCACCCCCACCCCCAGTTAGAAACGAGGGCACCTGTCCCCGCGTAGCTCCAGTAGGGCCCGCGAGGGGTAAGCACGATCGATCACGAGGTGGTGACCCTCAGTGTACGTCTACGTGTAAAGATGACGCCGACTGTGCCACTACGAATGAGAGGTGCTGTCAGATAGGTGTCAGATGTGGCTGGAAGTGTGTCACTGTCACCACCGTCAACACTAAAAAAGGTTTGCTTGTAACTATTCACTCTTGGACATTCACTATTGGACATCGATTATTGACCAAGGATAACTATTAACCAAGGATAACTATTAACTATTGACCCATGGCTATTGGCCATTCACTGATGATTATTGACTATTGACAACTTACTATTGCCTCTTTACCGTTAATTATTGGCTATTATCTGATGTCTATTATCTATTAACTATTAGTCATGTTTAATGAAATGTTGATTATATTAAAGTCGCATTAAAATCTATGAAATATACATGACATTCGCGTCACTATTTGTGATACGACCTTTATTAGGTCATGTATGTTCATAATAGTAATAGTTTACCTGGTAAACAAGAAGTAGATTAATAGTAACCTGTGAATATATTTAAAGTTTAAAAGCAGACGCTACTTTCTCAATTTGAAATAAACTACTTTTTAGATTGGAATAACTGTAATTAGGGAGAACTAGAATTTATTTACCTAATAGTTAGATTAATATTCAGTATTCTATCATATACTACTATTGATAAAAACTAACCATAATTACCTTATTAATGTGTAATATGTATTAACAGCGGCGGTGGACGTAGACAATCAAGGAGCAGCGGGTGAAGGCTCCAGTGTGACTACAGGTCAGTAAGTTGTTGTGATCCGTTAACTGCGACGTAATCGCTAGGTATTAGCCTGCGCTCACTGGAGCGGAACAGTTAGTCAGATAGTCAGTTTATAATTGCGTAGATACAACAGTAGTCTGTACACGTGTCTATGCTACAAAAGCACACTTTAGCCGTGATGTCACGGTTTAAGTTAGCCGGTAGTGTACAGTCTATACATTAAGTCACTTCATAATCATATGCTTTAACCCGTATACTAATACGTTGCGGTCGACTGTAGTGAAATTAGAAATATTTAATTATATATTATTGTTGCGTCAGTCTAGCAAATGTAACCTGCATACTCGGCGCTGAAAGTATACGAAAGCTTAAAGTCTACGCCACATTTGCTAATATGTTTACACTATAAATACCGGCGCTAATTCGTGTGTGTAGCTTAACCTTAACAGCGGGTTCATTAGAGTATCTCTGATCATTACCATTACTACAGCCCCCTAGTGTAGCTTCACCTTAACAGCGGATTCATTAGAGTATCTCTGATCATTACCATTACTACAGCCCCCTAGTGTAGCTTCACCTTAACAACGGGTTCATTAGAGTATCTCTGACCATTACTACAGCCCCCGAGTCAGCTAAGAGTTGCCCGCGAGTGTTCTTCGCCGGTTTGTTCTGCCGCAGACGACATATTAAAGGTGTCGCGTGCGATAGAGATACGCCTTGCTCCGACCCGCTTACCACCTGCTGTAAAACCAGATGTAACGGCTATATCTGCAAGCTTCTCTGATGGTTAGTGGACCCTAGTAACCGTAACTATGACTCACTATTAATACGCACTCTTACTAATGTGTGTGTGGATAACTGTTTGCTAGTATTTTTAAATTTAATTTCATAAATGTAATATGTATAATAAAGAATTATAATTATAATAATAATAATATTTATTAGAAGAATACACATTTTTTTTCTGTTGAAAAGTTTAATTATATAATTTAATTTTTTGTTTAATTAAATTTATATATATATCATTAATGTAGTCTCTTTGTTTACAGGAATGAAAGAAGACATCACTGAAGTGTATTTCTCTTAATTTGTATTAATATTCATATTTATAATAATCTTCTAATTTATAAAATAAACAGTGGGCATTTTATATAAAACAATCACGATTATTTATTTCAACAAACTTATTAATATATATATATAAATATATTATATTACTAACCAATGGTCAGTAACCATTTGCTAGGATATCACTATCATTAGTTGAATCACGTTTACATTTAAGTAAAGGAGTAATAGTCAATTTAACTTGACTTCGAGAAATATTCATCTTTGATTAAGTAGGTTATAATGTATATATATATATAAAAGATAATATTGTGTTTGCTTATAGTTACTAGGTAGATAGCCATTTCGTTATCACGTGTTTAAAAAAGTAAGTTTATAATCAATAATTATTGTCTATATAGAATAGTTGATTATTATAAATTACATAAGATACACTCTTGTTTGTAATTCATTATTAGGACAGGTTCAAAGTTCATATAGCTATTAGCAGTTAATACTATTCAGATGAATTATACAGGAATTTAATGAAATACAGCCTTATCACAAAATGATTGTGGATAATAATTGTTTATATTTAGTAAGAGAATTAAAATTATATAATATTGGTATTATTAGCTGCACTTTTTATGTCATTAATCTTCCTATAAATTATTATTCGGAAAATCATGCCCATGTAACATATTATAAGATTTAATAATTATATCATTCGAGTTTATTAATCTAAAGGTAAAAATAAGTTTATATATAGATTACTTCTAATACAGAGTAAGACATATCTCATTACCAACCTATCTAAGTTTAGCTTAGTTTTGAATATCGTACAATATATAGCATAGATTTAATGGATGTTCGTAGTATGTAAGTATCTAAAGTTATTACACCATTACCGATACCAAAGATGATTCTATATTGGTATTAACAACAGGAGAATCATAGTCAAACAGAAGTATATTACTGTAACATAATAATTGAGAGGTGATAGGTTATTCACATCTATTCGATGTCCAAGAGAGATTCATAAAGTGTAATACAGGTGAATGTGCTGAAAGTCTACTAAGTAAATAGCATTATCATGCGGGTTAACATGGAGTGAGGTATTCATAAAGCATGCATTTAGATGAAATCATAACAATATGGATAATATATAAGTGTTGTCACTTCCCCATTGTTAGGAGGCACCGTTTTCCTCCGCCACCAGTTTGAAAAATTAACATTTATTTCTATCTTTTTTTAAATATTATTATTAGTACTCAATTTAATTAATTTTTCTAAATATATGTATACTTTACATGAAATATAGATTTTATCAATAATATAAAAATCGTACCATAAAATGTATTCAAAAAATAAATATCTCTAGAAATAAAAAATTATCAAAATCCAAGAAATTTAAAAAATAAAAATGTTAATAGTGAAATACAATAAGTAATTAATAAGAATTGAGATTATTTGAGTAGTGTAAATAATATTAGTATACCAAATCCTGAGTTATATTGTTGTATACGTTTCCCATGTTGACCAATTTTTAAATTTTTGGAATAAACATCATTATGATTACAAATAAATAAGTCATTGTGGATAATAGAAATCAAATAAACTCATAAGCGCGGCGGGTCTACAGCAAATAGTGAAGTAATTAATAAATTCCGAGTAGAACGAGCATTAATTAATAAAGTTTCACTTTATTTAAAAATAACGTTTAATTTCATACAATTCAAGCTATTGTGACTATTGAATCGGAAAAATATATCGATGCCCTAATAAGGCAATGTATAATCACATACCTACGTATAAATACATACGTAGGTACGGGTATGTATAAGTGGTGCTATAAAAACAAGTTGGGGATACGGAGGAGGTGGGTAATACTATAAGATGAGTCCGTTGGATATCGCGATGGGCAACAGGAACACCGTGAAGGCTAGAAAGTTTCTGACGAGCAGTCGATTGTCTCGAGGTATGAGGAAATCGTTGAGGACCTCAGTGATGGAGTGAAGCTGATGGGCGGTACAGATGAACACGAGCGTTGTGGTCACGGAGTTCAGGATCTTACTGTCGCCGGGTATTAGGACGAGGACCCCGTGAGTGTCGGCTGATAGCCAGATGTGACATTGGGTGACGCATAGCTGTGGGGTAGGGGGGTTGGGGGGGTTAAGTGGGGTGATGTGTATAGCGGGTAGGGGGTTAGGGGTTAAGTGAGGTGATGTGTATAGCGGGTAGGGGGTTAGGGGTTAAGTGAGGTGATGTGTAGGGCGGACAGGGGGTTAGGGGTGATGTGTAGAGGGGTTAGGGGTTAAGTGAGGTGATGTGTAGGATGGGGAGGGGTATAGGGGTGAAGTGTAGGGTGGGTATCTAAACTTGGAACACATTAGTACTAGATTGGAAACACGTACCTCTAATGAGATCTGCCCTATCCATGAGAACAGGTTACTGTAGCGTATCTTCAGACATGGTATTAGGTTCCTTAATGATACGTATACCAGTACCTATAGGTGTAGGAGTGTGTGAGAGGTGTAGTAGTAGTAGTAGACGCTATAGTAGATACTCTAGTAGACCCAGGTATACTAACAGGTAATACTGACACATACATATGCATATTATCGTACTGCGAAGCATCTTTTACATTGGCTATCATCACGTAGTAAATCTGTAGTGTGTGTGTAGGTGTGTGTGTGGGTGTGTGTGTGAAAGTATGTGGGTATGATTTTTTTTATATTAAAAAAAAGTGTAAAAAATATGGCCAACAAAAATTACAAAAATTATAAAATTTTTAACCAACAATTAGTTGACTATCCCCTACAAAATTTGAAATTTTTTCTAGTAATTTTTGTAGAACCATATTCACTAAATAAGTTACAATTTATTTTAGGCGTATTCATTAATTATTGAATGAGAAGTAGTCTTTAGCATTAGGGTATTTTTCCCTATTCTTATACATTATACAACCCGTACCAGTACATAGCCTTAAGGTATGAACATATAATAATTCAAACCTCATCCAAATATATAATTTGGTTATATATAGCTGATGACTCATAACTAACCACACTACAGACTAGAACCAGGAGAACGGTGCACACTGTTATACAACGCCTGCTGAGACGGTCGGAGATGTTGTTCTTGAGGAGCACGTACAGCATGGAGAATACTGATGCGTATATCACAATCTTCATGTGGAGAGGGGGGAAGATATGAGGATCGAGAGAATATAATGGTTGAGAAAAATTAAAGTTTAAATTTTCTATTTATAAATATACTATAAGCATATCAGGAAATAAGTATGGTGGGGTACTTTTGAAAAATTAGTAAAATTTAAAAATATTTATTAAAAAAATTAGATTTACGATAAAGATTACATTACGATTAGAATGGCAGTCAATGAAAGAGTTAAGCTTACATAGAGGTCGGAGAACATGTTCCTCCTCCACGTGCTAATGGAATCATCAGAGGTCACGAATAGAGCTTTGAAGGGGAAACTCAAAAATATCGTCTCGAATATGATCTGTGTATGGCGTAGAGGAGATTAACTTGCATTTGTATTCATAATGCTAATCATGGGTGTTGATTAGATTTAAATTTATTTATTATTTACTAATATATTATTCATAAATATATCAATATAAGTATATAATTTAAATAAAGTTAGTGAATGACTTATATATTGTTTTACACATTATTTTTAATTCAGTATATACTTTTATAATGTAGTAATTCCTTAAGTTACAATAACTATTATTAGCTACACGATATGGTTTAAACTATACTCCAATATTCTATTATATTTCTAGAAAAGCATAACTTTATATATTAATAAAATAAAATTTCTATTGTCGAGATTGCTGTCTAAAATTAAATTAAATTATAATTAATAATATATAGAATAATAAATATGAGAGATTCTCTACAAATGGAGTGAATATAATACATTAAAACGGTAGAAATATTTAGAAATAGAATCTATCAACACCTACACAAAGACTATTCGTAGGTTAAACAAACCTCGTATTTGTAAATAAGACTCAAGATCAACGCCAGAGTCACAAGTTTAATGAAGAAGTAGAATATGATCATAGAGCTTTCTGATATAAGGGATACAAGTATTAATGAAATGAAATGAATTTATTTTTTAAAAGAAACAGTTTGAATAATATATATATAATAAACAATTATTTGCGCATATAATAAAAATAGCTCCTTTAAGGCATATAAAGAAGTCTTTTTTTAGACTCGTATGAATGATACACCATTGATGAAACAACAGGTAGGACGACTGCAATAGCATCAAGTGGTGGATATGTAGCAGATTAAATAACATATACGTATATCTATATATATACGTTGTGTGTATACTATAAATAACTGTGAATTAACTATTAACAATTAACTGTGAACTGAATGTAACAAAACTAAAGTGCACTGTGCAGCCAGTTGAACAGATACACCGCACTTAGTCAGTATATGGTATGTGTGTGTGTAGAGGTGCGGAACCAACAGTTATTGCATGTTTACCTGATATATTCGAGGTATCGATCTGCAATTAGTGAACTACAGACTAGACAATATTAAATACCATTAAGAAACCTTTAAGGGATAATTCAGTCAAAGGCTATAGACATATATATATATATAGTTATAGAAACATATATTTATATAGTTATAGAAAAAACATTTATATAGTTATATATTTTGGAATATAAATTGAAATATTCGATAACCGCCTTAATTAGTATAATAAATAGATAGACAGGGCGTGTAAGTATCACCGTACAGCGACTAACTTTCGTAGTTGGCCAAGGTGACCTTGGGATAGACGGCCATGACGACGTAGAGCAGGATGAAACTGAGAGAAGCGTACGGGATGTAGTAGTAGAACTGGTAGGGCCGGTTCATCACGAAGCACAGCGTTATCACAAGGAAGTTCAGACGGAACAGAACCTGGGGACGTAGGTCGAGTTGTAGGGGGGGAAATTGGTCGTAAATTGTGAATATATCACTATGGTAGAAGGGTGATGACGGACTAATTGCATGTGTTTATCAAAGTTAGGGGAAGAGATATCAGGATACTAGAGAGGTTGTGGAGAGTTCTTCAAACCTTGCAAATTCGATAGAGCGAGAAATCTCCAGTTTTCCAGAAATAAGAAAAATGTCCAAATAAAGAAATGAACAAATACGCAGTTATAATTATTCGTATTTGTATATAAAATGCAAGCATCTGTATAGTAATAGAGGCTGATTAATAATCTTGCAGTGGTATTGAATATGTTAGATATTCTAAGGAATGGTTGTGTACTTAGAGATTTCAATTTGATTAATATTAACTTAGTTATTTTATTAACAACTGTAATAATGATATATATCATATTTATAGACAAGATATTTCTATTGGCTAATAAATCATATCAATTGCATTGGTAACATTCAGTGATAACCTCAGATGCTCCTGTCAGCTGATAGATTAGGATCAGTGTTTGCATCCATCCTTTCATTTCAGTGGTTTGCTCTCTATTCAATACTGTGTCCTGTATGTTATGTATGTATAAAAGGGGTTTCACACCAACTCGAATGCAATTATTAACTATAATAATTAGAGGTTAAAGTTTAATTATAATATAGATCCAATATTTAAAATAAAATAAATGCTTATCTGTAAAAGAACACAATTATTAACTCTAAAAATTAGGTTTAAAATCACTTTTATGGAGATTTAAAAAATATAGTTAAACTTTAACCACTAATAATTCGAGTTAAGTATTGCGTTCGAATTGGTGTGAAACCCCTTTAAGATATAGAATATTAGCATCAAACATTAATATACATTCTGTTAAGTATAGTAATCAAATGGAATTATTTTAATTATTTTCTATATTATATAAAATATATATTTCAATATTTTACGAAATAAGTTAAATTCGATAAATTACTTTTAATTACACATCTTATTTTGTAATAGAGTTTGAAATTAAATAGAAATAATATATAATTTAGAGATGTAATACGTAATTGATGTGTGTGAGTTAGGTAATTTAGCATGGAAGATATCCACTGATTCATGTTACGATTTTACCTTTAGTAAGTATTGGGATAGTTAGTTATCAGAGATAGGTGGTATTAGCCAGCAGGAGGTTGTTATTAGTTTATACTTATTAGTTTTGAACGTTATCTATTTTCACTGTGTAATTACTTTATACTTACATTAGAAATAAATAATCAACGCTAAACTAGCATATATAACTAATATAACTATTAGTTAATAATATAGAAAATATTAACTAAGAGTTATATTAGATATATTCAAGTTTAACAATAGTTAATTACTTATTTCTAACATAAGTATCTAGTAAATGAGAGAACGAAATGCTCGATAAACCGTAATTACAACTATTTTCAATTATATCGCAATATTGTGATTATTATTTAATAATTGTCTTTATAATTATAAAAGCTAAATAAACAAGGCAAAGAATGGAAATCTCTCAGTTGGAGAGACCGTACATCTCCCCCTGAGTCCGCTAGCTCGGGCTAGGGCTAGGGTTATAAATAGTGACCAATCACGTGAGGGAGACGGCCCCCGGTAGAACTAGAACTAACGTCTTTAGCTTGATCGCTGAAGAAGATGCCCAGAATGAGGATGTAGACAAACGGCAACATGAAGTTGAGGCGCGTGTAGTACTTGCTCTCCTGCATGAAGTAGTAGGTTCTGTGGGGGGGGGGGGTGCAGCATGGGGGGTTAAGAATTATGCTAGGAGAATATTGAACATTACGGATATAGCTAAGGATTATTCTAGGATAATATTGAACATTACGGATATAGCTAAGGATTATGCTAGGATAATATTGAACATTACGGATATAGCTAAGGATTATGCTAGGATAATATTGAACAGTACGGATATAGGTTAAGAGTAAGTCCCTAAGTAGAGATAAATCGTAAAGGATATAAAAGTTGTATCTATAAATAGACACATATTCTTGTACGAGTTTATATCTATAAATAGCAATATATCATGTTACGTATCTATGTATAGAAATTATACATGTGATTATATCTATAAATAGAAATAGACCATGTGATATTTGTATAAACAACAACAATAACACATCATATATGCGTGTATACATAAACTAATAATTTGAGAGGAATCAACTAATTGCGTACCTCTCTCTATCGACCAATAACCGGACGGACTAACCTATCGGATAGGAAGAAATAGAACATGATGATGGCGAGTTGGGAGATTGCCTTCAGGAAGGGGTAGAACCCTATGGTGCTAGTGGAACTCGGGGATATCAGCTTGTAGTAGTGGAGGTGCTTGAAAACTGTGTACTGGCAGCATATCATCGAGATGAACAGGAATATCCTGATTGGGATGAGGGGTGTAGTAGTAGTAGGATATGCGAGGTGGTGCAGGAGATTGCGGGGGTAGTAGGATATGAGATAAGGAGAATGTGGGGGTAGTAGGATATGAGATAAGGAGAGTGCGGGGGTAGTAGGATATGAGATAAGGAGAATGTGGGGTATTAGGATATGATATAAGAGGAATGTGGGGTAGTAGGATATGATATAAGGAGAATGTGGGGGTAGTAGGATATGATATAAGGAGAATGTGGGGGTAGTAGGATATGAGATAAGGAGAATGTGGGGTAGTAGGATATGAGATAAGGAGAATGTGGGGTAGTAGGATATGAGATAAGGAGAATGTGGGGTAGTAGGATATGAGATAAGGAGAATGTGGGGTAGAAAGAAGAGGATGAGTCAGAGAAAAGGAGGATGCGAGTTTGAAGGAGGTGCAATTTTACCTATGAAATTAAATTAAATTCTTCCAGTTAGCCGTAAACTAAATTATTAATAATTTGAAAATAAATCTCTCGAGAGCCAGTTGTTCTGAGGTAAAAGATTGGCATAGGATATGCTAGGAGAAAATTAAACATTACGGATATAGCTAAGGACTATGCTAGGGGAATATATAACATTACGGAGGTAGCTAAGGATTATGCTAGGAGAATATTGAACATTACGGAGGTAGCTAGGGATTATGCTAGGATAATATTGAACATTACGGAGGTAGCTAAGGACTGTCTCTCTCAGATTAACGGCCTCAGAAGAGTTAAACACTGAATATGAAGGAGGAGGATAAATAGGAAGTATATAAAAGAGAAGGAGAAAGGAATAGGCTGATGATAAGGAGGATGATGAGGATGATAAGAAGGAGGAGGAGGAAGAGGATGATAAGAAGGAGGAGGAGGAAGAAGAGGAGGAAGAGGCTGATGATAAGAAGGAGGAGGAGGAGGCTGATGATAAGAAGGAGGAGAAGGTTGATGATAAATAGAAAGTATATAAAAGAGAAGGATGAGAAGGAATAGGTTTATAATAAGGATGAGGAGGTTGATGATAAGGAGGAGGAAGAGGTTGATGATAAGGAGGAAGAGGAGGCTGCTAACAATGAGATGAAGATGAACGCGGTTATCACCTGTAGAATAGTGATCTTCTCTAGCTCATTGCAACAGGATCCATTGTGAAAGTTCATCTGTACGTTGCAGTAATAGTTGAACAGGATCTGACTGTCCTGAAGTAGTGGTAAAGATGATGGTGGAGGAGGAGGTGGAGGAGGAAGAGGAGGAGAGGGTGTCAGTGAGGGAGGCATATATGTTTAGTAGTAGTTGAATTTGAACTCTGAATTTGGCAGAACATTTTCTGTACGGATTTCACGTAAAATAAGGAAAACGGAATTGATGTGAAGTTCACACTGTGAACACCCTATTATATTGAAAATTTATATTAATTATTTCTATTATTCACTAAGATATTGAATTTTGAGTGATAGTAATACATGAAAAACATTATTTTGTGTAAATGGCATTTAAAGTTATTACAATAAAATGTTGAATTACTATTTAGACAATTATATTACATGAATATTAAATTAATGTATATTAATTGAATAATATATATATGTATAATAAATACATTATAATACATTGTTATATATTCAATTTGTTGTGATCTAAAATGTTTGAATTTAATTGGACAATACTGCTATCATTGTTACAGTATAAACTAAATTGTAAACAAATAATAACTATTTGAGGTTTATAAAAGTATTTAAATATTCTAATTGATAAATAAATCATAAAGTTATACATCATTTATGCAATGGATAATTTAGTAATTATTACTGATGATTTAAATTATATATTCAATTGGTAAATTGAAAAAAATGAAATCTTTTTATATACTTATATGATGATTTGAAGTATACTTTATAGATCAAATGATGGATAAATATTTGACTATTTTATTTCTAACATAATAATTAATATTATTTTTTTTCCTCGAAAATAATAATTCTGAAGGACACTCAAAAATTCCCCATAATCTACACTGTCAGTGCCTATTACTATATACATACATTTATATAGTATCTCGATCATAGTGATTATTGTATTAAGTTAACAGACGATGCATTATGTAATGTTGTAAAGATTGCCAGTGTGAGTTAGGATGTGAGGTGTACTGCTGATAAGTGCTAAGGAGTTAGTCTGTCTGTATGTCTCTAGAGAGTATCGTAGATTACCAGATTAAGCGTGGCCTGTGGCTGATGGATTCCGTCTTCTGATTCGTCTAGGAAGTAGTCTGCGATCATGCCAGACGACCTCCAAAGTTTGACCTTGCTCTTGTCGCTGTTGAGTTGTTGTTACGTTTATAAATGGGTACACATATTCTTACGAGAGAGAGAGACTTTATACAATCGTTTTAGGATAATTATTATTAAATTTCATAACATATAATTATTTTTATTTACAAACATAATTATTTTATTAGTGACAGATATCTCAACTATAGTCATTATCTAATAATACAACAAATGCATGTTATTGCAATGATTAATAACATAAAGTAAACAATTGTAATGGTGAATTAATATTTATATATTAGGTTTCAACTAATGATAAATATATATATTCAATATAATATATATATATTTAATATAATTAACATAATAAATAATATTAACATAAAAACACTATTAGATAGTTATAAAAACGATATAATCATGAATATCGTATTAAAATGAAAAATTGTTAATATCATGAAAATCATCATTGGAAATAGAATACATGATATTTGTGTGAACTTCTCGTGTGGCTTAGGGCGTAGCATTAGTAATGGCCAGATTACTGTTGTATCCACACAATATATATATGGTTATTGTTATTTTTATTTGGTGGAGTCCTTTCATCTCATTCAGGAACTTATATGAAGTTTTCACTTATAACCATATATGGCTCTAATGTCCCTTCGAAGCTGCTTTCATCTTAAGTCATCCATGGTTTTAACGAGAGCCGATCATTTATTTAAACACAATTATATAAGATCACTTCTAAATAATATTTTAAGACCCATTTTATAAAATTAATTAATGGTCCGGGCGAGGCTCGAACTCGTGTCCTACTGATTGTGTGTCTGACGCCTTAGCCACTGAGCCACACAGGCAGTTATATATACAATGAGTGTCCACCTGTGCGTGCTAGGAAAGTAGACCGTTACTGTACTAACAATAAATCAATGGCGACTTCGTTGTATTTCGTCACGAGTTTATTGGTAATCATGCGTCTTACGGGAATTAGGATTTTCTCTTTAACCGCATCTGTCAATCATACACGTGTGGTGAAGGGTAGTAGTGCATCGATTTCATTGATACGAGGTTATTAAACAGATTAGTGCATAGATATTCATGTAATGATGATGATGAGCTCATTATAACTTTACTTAATATATATATATATATATACAGTAAAACCTCTCTATAAGAAACCTCTTTATAAGAAAAACCTCTTTATAAGAACATTTTTCGCACATTTGGTTGGAATTCAACCTTTTCCACATTAAAAAACCTCTTTATAAGAAAATCTTATAAGAAAAATATAAGAAAAACCTCTTTATAAGAAACTTATTGTATACAAAATAATTATATATAAATAGGGTTACTACCAACCGTGGCAGTATTATTATTCTAATAAGGTGAATTTACGTTGTAATTTATAAATGGGCGTATGTATAGGCGTATATAGGCGTGGTTATATATACAAGAGTTGTGATATATACAAGAGTGGTGATATATTATATAACCATTTATTTTTTATTATAAATGTTGTAAAGAAAAACTAAATTAAACTATTAAATCAATTCATCCTTTGTTAATAATTGTAAAGTAATTATTATAATATAAATCAATTTTAATAAATTATTCTATGTAAAACTAAACATACTATATATTGAATAGAGTATTTTATATTATATATATAATATATATTATATACCATGTGCAATACATAGTATGTTTAGTTTTATATATATATATATATATATATATATATATATATATATATATATATATATATATATATATATATATATATATATATATATATATATATATATTTATACTTTACATGTATATATATATTGTTTAGTTTTATATATATATATATATATATATATATATATATATATATATATATATATATATATTGTTTAGTTTTACATATATATATGTTTTTATTGGCTCACTTTGGATGTAATGCAGCTAAAAAAACTGCCAATATTAAAACTAAACCCAATCAAACCAAACCAAACCAAACCAAACTAAACCAGTGAAATCAACTTATTAATTACCATATATTATATAACATATGGTATATATACTTTTATTTAATCACTTGGGATGTAATGCAGCTAAAAAAATATAGCAATATTAAAACTTAACCCAACCCAACCAAACCAAACCAAACTAAACCAGTGAAACTAACTCAAATCCAACATATTAATTACCATATATTATATATCTATATATATATATATTATTATAATAATTATATATTATTATTATTATTAGTATTATTATTATTATTATTATTAATATATAGATATAGATCCATATATATATATATAAATATATATATATATATATATATATATATATATATATATACATATATATATATTATAAAGTTAAATAAGGGAAATATTCTCGACAAGCTGCAATGCTTCTACAATTACCCAGGTACTTGTACCTAAATCTGATAATAATAATAATAATATATATATATATATATATATATATATGTGTATATTAGCGTTGTCATTCGGACCCGGACTTCGGACCCGGTTTCGGACTTTAGGTCATTGATACCGGACTGATACAGTATAATTTATGATATATCGGACTCGGACCGGAATTTAATATTTAACTCGGACTATTTCGGACTTTAAATATTAGATTCGGACTATTTCGGACTTTAAATATTAGATTCGTATTATTTCGGATTTTTATTATTGAATATCTAAAATACATTCCAATGTTTACCTTTGGGATTATATTTATTCGCGCCATTTTCAACCAACATAGCGGTTCTGTGTATGTATCCGCGACACTATTACTCAGATTAGCGTCCCTTTGTGTGAATAGGCGCCAATGTCAATCAAACTACCCCGCCATTCGTATGTATCCGCGACACTTTTAATCCACATTGCATCATTTTAAAACATTTTCATTGCACAGAAGTTTTAATAATAATTGATCATATATAATAAATATACCATTTGAGGATCATTATTGCTAATAATTAATTTTGAAATTATTATTTAAAAAAATAGCATTTTATAAATTTATTTTTTATAAAATTATAGATATTAAAACCTGATATTTTTTTCAACTATTTGATACTCACAAATATCTCCAAAACCCGAACCAGTTTACATCACTATACGATACTTATGCTGCTGTCAAACAATGCGGATACAATTATCAAACGATACTGATACTGATATTTCTGTCAAACGATACTGATACTGATACTGATACAGCTGTCAAACGATACTGATACGACACTGATACAGCTGTCGAATGATACTGATACGATACTGATACAGTTTCGAACGATACTGATACAGCTGTTGAATGATACTGATACGATACTGAGACTTACTTTTTAGAAAATTTGACAACACTAGTGTATATATATATATATATATATAATATATATAACTAATAGATACTATCTATGTATAGGAAATGTATTTATATAATACATTTATATATATATATATATATTATATTAATAAAAATCAATTAGTAGATTTAATTCCATTCAATTAAATTTAATATATACATATTACTTTGGTTATATAATCAATTAGCGTTTCTGCATTGAGAACATACAATCACGCGTCAATCATTATCCTAAAAACATAAACACACCTCCTACAACGTACGCAAATTACGAGTACTGCCACGGTTGGTAATCACCTATAAATAGAAGTATTGTATATTGATAACAATTATAGAAATAATTATTATATAAGATATTTTTTTTTCTTATAAATATTATATTACATAAATAGCTCGAAATGAATTAAAATTAATTAATAATTGTTATTGTATATCCATAAATTTATTAAAATTAATTAATAAATGATATTGTATATACATAAATTTATTAAAATTTATTAATAAATGTTATTATATCCTTAAAATGTATTGATGATACAATTTATTATATTATACAATTAATTGTTAAATAATAGATTATTATAATATTCATTATATTATATTCATCAATGATGATTCATAATTTATAATTTCTAATGTAAATCTAATACAATTTAATTATGTATTAACATGTCTAAGCCAAAACAATATAGTATACATTTAAAACAGTATACAAAATAAATATACTATATACATATATAACCTATAGATTATATAATGCATTTTCAATTATAAATTAATTCTTAAAATCATTGGAAAAGTAAAAACCTCTTTATAAGAAAACCTCTCTATAAGAAAAAAAGTACTGAAAAAAAATAGTTTCTTATAGAGAGGTTTTACTGTATATATATATATATATATATATATATATATTCTATTTATTCTAGAATTTTCTAAATAATATATTATGACAAATAAAATATATTTCATTTGACTTTTTATTAAAATTTATTGTTATTTTTTTGAATAATTCATTTATATAGGTTTTATTAAAGATTTTATTTTATGTTATCCTTTATTACAAAATTAAAAATAATTATTTTTTTAATTTGTATGCGTAAATATGATTTTAAAATAAATATAATTTATATTTAGAATAACTAAATTATTGTATTGATTTACAAAAACATTCTAGCAAAGAAAATTACATAATATATTGACAAACCTTATGATGATCAAAAGGTATTAGATTATTTTACGAAGACATCGCACAAAGGTGAAAAAGTTATCAAAATTTGAGTGTCGATGACAATTTTTAAAATTCACATTTTAACTTACTATAGTTAAAAAAACAAATAAATATACAGAAATATGAACACAGTTTCATTATACACACCAACCCTGTAACATCCACAATATGCTCGACCTGTTAGACAGTTTCAGCATGAGTACGGATAGCTCAGTGAGGTTGTTCGAATACTGAACATAGCTCTCTGTGCTGGCGTTGTAATTCTTTATCGTCCACTATATTGGAGTAGAGGTGTATGTGTGTGTGATGAACATTCAGTGGTGATATGTATGTCTAGTACTAAATAGTTGACATTGTCTACTTATTAATAGGAAGTGGGTTATGGTATTTCTAGTAAATATTAAGATGAAATGTACGCGATAATTACTAATGAAAATGTAATAAAAATGTTGACTATAATAAAAATAATAGTAATTATAATTAAAATAATAATTATAAAAATAATAATAATAATGATAATTATAATAATAATAATAATATTTAATAATTCTTATTAGTAGATTCTCAGTACTACATCACTTTCAACAATTCACCTGGTAGTGGTTCTGGTGGTGGTACTAGTGGTAATACTAGTGGTAGTACTAGTAGTACTAGTGGTACTACTAGTGGTGGTACTAGTGGTAGTACTGGTGGTGGTACTAGTGGTGGTACTAGTGGTAGTACTAGGGGTGGTACTAGGGGTGGTACTGGTGGTGATACTAGTGGTAGTACTAGTGGTACTACTAGTGGTGGTACTAGTGGTGGTACTAGTGGTGTTACTAGTGGTGGTACTAGGGGTGGTACTGGTGGTGATACTAGTGGTGGTACTAGGGGTGGTACTGGTGGTACTACTAGTGGTGGTACTAGTGGTAGTACTGGTGGTGGTACTAGTGGTGGTACTAGTGGTAGTACTAGGGGTGGTACTAGGGGTGGTACTGGTGGTGATACTAGTGGTAGTACTAGTGGTACTACTAGTGGTGGTACTAGTGGTGGTACTAGTGGTGTTACTAGTGGTGGTACTAGTGGTGGTAGTAGTGGTAGTACTAGGGGTGGTACTAGGGGTAGTACTGGTGGTGGTACTGGTAGTGGTACTGGTAGTGGTACTGGTAGTGGTACTAGTGGTGGTACTAGTGGTAGTACTAGTGATGGTACTGGTGGTGGTACTAGTGGTAGTACTAGGGGTGTTACTAGTGGTGGTACTAGTGGTAGTACTAGTGGTACTGGTAGTGGTACTAGTGGTGGTACTAGGGGTGGTACTGGTGGTGGTACTAGTGGTAGTACTAGTGGTAGTACTAGTGGTGGTACTACTAACTAAAGCCGAGCCTGTAATCAGGAAGTTAGGATGATCTTTAGTCAACCAACTCGTATAGATCTGTGACATCCTTGAGTCTACGAATGGCATCCATATGAAGTGCTGTGTGGGGGGTTACAGTGTGTGTGGTTAGGTGGGGGGTTACAGTGTATGTGGTTAGGTGGGTGATATACTTGTAGTGTACGGTGTGTGGTAGAAGTGTCAAGGTATGCAATGATTTAGTGTGCAAGTGTGCAAGTGTGTGCAAGTGTATGGCAGTTCACTATTTCGTTTTTAATTTTCCACTAAATAAACTAAAGGATGATATTTATAACATGGAAAGTTGAACATATGAACTGAATGGTATCCATTGAATATGTGCAACGTATCATCTGTTCGCATAGCTGTCAATCTCCCCAACTACCCTGCTACTCAAACCACGCCCCCTAAGACAGACCGCTCGATGACTCACCACTCTCATGTTGAGGCGTCGATCTCTGAAGTACATGTTCGCGTGGCGTTTAAGATCGACGATACGCCGCGGACGGACGTGATTCACAAACGATATGTACTGTTGACGTATGCGCGAGTCTCCCATGAACACGATGTAGTTGGACTTCTTCCAGTAGGCGTAGGTTTTCATGCAACGCTTCGCCTCGCTGCGGAGCGGGGTTAACGGGGTAAGCGGCGGGGTTTACTGGGGGGTGGGGGAGGGAATGGGTGTAAATGTCACACTAGCGTGTACACACTATAGTAAATATCTAACATTTTAATCTATAAATACAGCAATTATTCTCGAGTGCGCACGAATATTCGCTAGTATTACCGATGAGGAGTGTGGTTGACCGTAGGGGTGAAGTGGATGGTAGGGGTGAAGTGGATGATAGGGGTGAAGTGGATGATAGGGGTGAAGTGGATGGTAGGGTGATGAGAACAATGGTGGGCAATATGACTTACTCGTATAATCAATATGTGTAATAAGATCAATATATATATATATTATATATATATATATATATTAAATTAATATTATGAATAGATATGTACATCGATATTACTTTAACTACACATGCTAATATGGGCACTAATATGAAATAGAGAAAGAAGGAGTAAGAGAGATAAAGAGAGATATTGATAGATATTGAGAGATAAATATGTAGAGAGAGAGAGAAAGAGAGAGAGAGATAGAGAAGGCGAATGAGTCAAAACAAGAAGAATGAGTCATGGAGAGTAACAAACGTTTGCGTATAATTATGTAACATACATCCGTGGGGCTGCCAGTAATCATCCTGTATGTGGCCATACGACAATAGCCATTCGCAGCTATTGTTGCCTGTAGGAGTGTGTACCGTGTAAGTAGTATGGGTATCTTGCGTTGTACAAGTGTATCAAGTTGTACATGCATTATATACAAATAGTATGAAGCATATAATAATGTTATATAAATAATAGTTATCGATGACATTATCCAAAACAAAAACATTATAACATTCTACGACTATATTTATACATATATATATATTTATATATATATATATATATATTATATATATAATATATATAATATATATATATATATATTATAATAATAATATAACATATATATTATATTAAAATGAATATATAATTACTAATATGCATAATCTAGTTGCTAATTATAGATATACGATTAATATCCTAAATAATTAGAATATGATGAAATAATATTTCAGAAATATAAAATAGGATAATTAAAAAGAGACTAAGTAATATAAAATAACTGTAACGAAATGTGAAATTATATCACCTATAAATTCCAGTTTCAAATACAAAACATTAGACAATTTAGTACGGACCTAACTGTAAGGTAAATTTAATCATGAATTGCAATGCAACGTTATATAATCTATATATATATATATAGAATAGGTACAACGAGTGTGGTATACACAGATCACCTCCACGTAGGTGTGTTACACACTGTGTAGTTACTCGCCACGTATACACGTGAAGGTAACGGCTGTGCAATCAAACTGCTCTTGTTATTATTATTATTATCAGATTTAGGTATAAGTACATGGGTAATTGTAGAAGCATCGGTGCTCGTCAGTGAGACAATTACCCTAATTTAACTATAGCTACCGTAGTATGTATTAGTCCGGGTAGATTAAATGCTAATAATGTGATAATATTGATCGAAGATATTAATTATGCACAGGTGAAAAGGGCTACGAGACTAAACATAATACGTTACGGTCATTTCACTGGTGGATCAGCGACTGAGTGAAATAATATTTCACTGATATATATAATTTCTCTCAAGATCATCTTGAAGATGATTCTCTCTCGAAGATCAATTACATTTAATGTAACATTATAGTTGATTAAGATATTCTAGATTAAGGTGATAAGTATTAATAAATAAAACGTCATATGTTTATGAAGTAGTCTTATATAATTTAATATAATTAATACAATAACATATATATTATATAAGAACATGTTACATATAAATTTTATAATTATTAAAATAATACAAATATTTGTATTGACAATTTTTAGATATATTTCAAATCCTCACCATATTGTATATGCATAAATCCATGTAATAGAATAAAAAATATAACTAAAATAAAAGCAATAACTCTTGCAGTATGTGAGTTAAAATATCTAATAAAAGAAGAAGATTGGGTTGAATTTTCAATTAATTCATTTTCTTCAGTAACTTCCATTTTTATAAAAATTTTATTTACTATATTTTGATAAACCCCTCGTGAGTATTATTTTAGTTGCCACTAGGTGGATTATTTAATGAGATGCAAAAATATCCAGGAATTCTCATAGAAATGGATTAAATGAACATTAATTTTTAATTAGATTGTAATTGAAATCGATTCTTCATGGTATATGAGGACAATAAATGTATATAAAATAGCAATTAATATTTAATCATCATATTGATTAACTTAAAATGACTAAACGTAAATCTTACGAAGATTCGGAAACTAATAACCAACTTGTTCCTTTACCAATACAAACCTTCTTATGGAGGCAATCGAGGTTAACATTATATAAATATATAAAATTATATATATTATTAAATATATATATATATGATTATAATGCACATTATATCATAAAGATATTATTTTTTAATATATATAATATATAATATATATTTATAAAATAATATTATTATAATAATTATATATTATATAAATCTATACATATATTATATATTATATATTATATATTATATATATATATATAATATATATTATATATATAATATACATTAATAATTATATGTATACATTAATAATGTCATTATAATAATGATTATTATAATTTAATCCAGGAAATTTAATATAAATAATTATGTATTGCTATGCTTCATTATGAAGTTCATGGCATGATTTTTTATAATAAAATAATAAACTTTATTATTTAATAATACTAATATTATTATAATTAATATTATATTTAATATAATATTAGTTATTAAATTATTATAATTATTATAATAATTATCATTATTATGTCATAACAATTATTATGATTATTAATAACTATTATGATAATTAAATATAAATTCAATATAATCACAAGTACCTGCAGGATTGATGAAAATATGAATATCTCTGCAATGGTAACTTTTTCAAAAAGTTTTTGTACTCTAAAGTCACTTTTTAAGTGCATATTTAATTATATTTAAATAATTACAAAGATATCAGAGATATTTATTTATTTGAAAAATAACATTGATTTTTTTTTTTAATTTATATTACAAATAATATTTTTTTTTAAATAACATTTTTTTATAAATTTGGTTTGAATTGAAAGATTTTTTTCTATAATATGTATGCCGAAATTCTTAATAATGGGTATTCAATTATATTAAAATTGTAATACAATCATAATGAATTGATAATTTAGAAACGAGTTTTTTGCATTGATTGGTATATCAAATTCAAATATGTACTCCTGGATCATAATGCAATATTATAAACTATAATATTTAGTTATTAATTTATATATCACCGTATACTAAACGGCGTATAGTGTATATATAAATATAGAATAATTAAATGTATCCTTCACGGTATAAACGGCATAATCCCATAATATTATATATCATATACATATACATGTATCTCACGACTAAGATCACCAGTCTATGATAAAAGATACCATGTGAAAACAATAATATTATGATACCTGAGATAAATACCATTTACATAAATAAATAGCATGGGTATTTGTTATGGGTATTAACTAGTGATGTAAATTATGCTCAAATCTAAAGAATCGATGCAGTCTTAGTCTCGGTTACCCAAAGCATCAATGCAGTCCTAGTCTCAGTTACATAAATGCATCATTTCGGCTCGATTATGTTTTGTAAGAGTCTCATCTCGGCTCGGGCTCGTTTGTCTAGAATCTTGGCTCGGGCTCGTTTTTTTTACCGAAAATGAAAGTCTCGTCTCGGCATCATTTACATCACTAGTATTAACTGACCTAATTAATACGTTTATATTTATTAAAATGTGTGATTATTCATGTCAATGTAATCACTTTATTATAATAGTAAATATGATAATATCTTTAAATATTGATTAACCTAAACAGAATTTACAACCTTGTCAAAGTGGGCGTGAAAGTTATAAGTGTTATCGAGAGACGTGCAATTATAATAATAAAACCCTTAGGCTACTGAATAGATCGTAAGTTAATTACGCTGAATTACCCTTTATTAATGATAACTATCTTCGCCTGTGTCCTAGTACAAGTATGTAATGGTACTAGGAGAGAATACAATTTACATATCGAGTCAGATTTATTATAACTTTTATCTAAACGACAATAATTTATAATATACATGAAATTATTTTATTCTATAGTGTGGGTCAGTTATGTCAATGTATTAAATTTTAAATATTTAACTCCATCGAAATTAATGACCACCAAATTCTCCGGTGATTATGAGAATCGTTTAGAAGGAAGTGTAGTTTTCAATTTAATCTATAAATGCTCTACGTATAATATACAGTAGATACTTGGACATAATTAGCAATAGTATTATACATATATACATATATATATATGTATATAATAATATTGGCAACAATAACAGAAAATATTTATATTATTTTGAAGCCCTTAAAAAAAAAATCTTCTAAAAGGGGTTTCACCAACTCGAATGTAAATATTAACTCTAATTATTAGGTGCAAACCCCTTTTACAGAGATTTAAATAATATAGTTAAATTTTAACCTCTAATAATTAGAGTTAATAATTGTGTTTGAGTTGGTGTGATATCCCTTTAATAAATGTGAAATCCATGCAATTTAGCTTTACATCACTAAGCAAATAACTCAATCGCAAACCATATAGAACAGGCATTTCAGTTTATTTGTTTTATTTATAATATAAATTTCATAAATATATATATATATGTGCGCGTGTATGTATTTGTATGTGTGATAAATATGTAATATTGACAGTAAGCCGTACGAACATATTGACTTATCGCATTATATGATCATGTAACGCCACCCTATATAATCAATACCTCGTGGATTATACGAGAGGGGGCCACTAGATAGAGGCTATGTGTTTAACACGTTGATAGTGTAGCTATTATATATACATACATTGCGGGCATCTTTGAGGATTGAACTGGGTGTGAACGGGGTTTGGATGTGATATCAGGTGTTGTAGATAGCAGCTGCGTACGCCCTATACAGTCTTATGTAGTAAATATGTATAGTGAATAATGATTCTGTAGTTAATCTAGCACCGGTTGCCTAGTGAAAGAGTTGCTAGCTGTACGGTGAGATGTTCTGGTATTGACTCCATGTAATGTTGTGTAGAATTAAAGATATTAAAAAAAAGAAAAAAACGTTAATGGGCTAATTCGTACACATACCACACTGGCGGTCTATTTGTATCCGCTATTTGTATTATATATATATTAATATTCAGTTACAATATAATATATTGTAACTAATATATTGAATATATATATAATAGTATTATAAGTAAGAAGAAGATGGAGTGAATTGTCTACTTTGTGGAGTAGTTTGTGGGGTGGATTGTGAGTGGTTTGTGGAGTGGTTTGTGGAGTGGTTTGTGGAGTGGTTTGTGAAGTCATATGTAGAGGGTATTGTGTGTGTGGATTAGTGTGAATAGTTGTATATGGAGTGATGTGTGACTTGATGTACAGAGTGATGTATGGGGTGGTGTGGTATATATATATAGGTGTGTGTAGTGGTTTCTGGTGCTGTATATTTACTACGTTATTTTGTATATTAGCTCATTGCTAGTGAATGTCGGATCGTGGGATGTATTAATCAAATATATATCAGATGTTACATGATACATGTTATCTTGGTAGTAGTCGTATGCTATACGATATGATGAATTAGGTCACATGACATAGTAGCTAGTAAGTCACATGCTATACGATATGATGACTTAGGTCACATGACATAGTAGCTAGTAAGTCACATGCTATACAATATGATGATTTAGGTCACATGACATAGTGGTGTAAGTTACATGCTATACGATATGATGACTTAGGTCACATGACACAGTAGCGTAAGTCACATGACATATGTTGAAGAGATGAAGAGATGAAATGGTATCGGAACTTTACAATTTTGTGAATACATTTGCATGTGAAGTATTCATATTGTTTCATTATAATAGCCCATATATCATATTTAAACCTACACACACACTTATAGGAAATATATATATGTAGATCAATTATTTGTGTTAACATTAAAGCAGTGTACATACTGCTGGGATCGATTTTTTTACTGCACTTGTTACTGTACTTGATGCTCAGTATAAATTATTATTGGTGTTCAGATAGCTAGCATCAAGTACCGCGAGAGCGTTGACTTGTTACTGGGTATATTTCTAAAAATAGAACGTGTTGAATATAACGTTGACTTGTTACCAGAGCTCGGCGACTTGTTAGTGCACTTATTACCGAGAACATTTGTTGTTACCATAGCTAGCATCAAGCACGGCGACTTGTTACTAGAAAATAGAACTTTTCATAGATGTTAGTTGGCTACTTGTTACTGCACTTGATGCTGATCTTGATGCTAGCGGTGTGTACACAGCTTAACAATCATTTGTATTTGTTGTTGTTGTATTAGATCATAGATTTGTAATTTACAAATAAACTATACAGTCGTATATTAGATTAATATTGATTTTTTACACAAATATAATGGTGTAGATAATAAATTATACATGCATGCATGCAATTAAGCATAGATAAATGGGACAGATGCATTTCTAATAAATTAATATATGATTTTGATTTATACATATGAATAATATAGAATTATTTATTCATGTCAAATTCATAAATTAATATACTACTACTATTACTGCTACTGCTGCTGCTACTGCTACTGCTACTGCTGCTACTGCTGCTACTGCTACTGCTACTACTACTACTACTACTACTGCTACTGCTACTGCTACTGCTACTGCTACTGCTACTGCTACTACTACAGATACAGATACAGCTACTGCCATTGCTACTGCTACTTCTATTGATACTGCTACTGCAGATGCTGCTGCTGCTACTACTACTACTACTGCTACTGATACTTTTATGTAAAATTTTGTGATTTTTACGTTTATGTGAAATTTATATACATCAGTAACACTAGGTTTTATTTATTTAAAATTAATATATGGATACATTATTATTTAGATAAATATATACAATATATTAAATTAAATTATAAATATGAATTCTTAGTCATAGGTTATGTATATTCAATATTTATGAAACATTCCTAACATATAAAATCAATATTAAGTAAACCCCTAGGAAATAAACTATAAGCAAACAATACATATTTGTATCCTTGAAATAATATAATTCAATAAATATAAAAATTAATATAATAAACTTTATTATAACATTATAATATATATATATATATATATATATATATATATTTGAGTATTTTGTATTATTGTGGGTATATATAATGTTTTATTCATTATTATTTTTGTATATAAAATTACTTTGAATAATATTAGACATATAATAATCTTAATTATATTTCTTATTCCATAATATATATAATATTTTTATTATATAATTTGATAAATTCATAATCTATATGTATTGTATATCATAAGCATATATTTAAAGTGATTTTATTTTTAATAATATGATTTTATAGTTTATCATATATATATATATATACTTGCACTTACATATAGCTATATGTATATAATCTAGATTATATACATTTAATACATTTAATCATACATTTATATATTATTTATACATCATATATATATTGCAGTCCTTTCATGAGATTGAAGCTGACAAAACTATGTGAAGCATCATGCGTGGTAAGTTTTATTATCATTATTTATATTCACTGAAATATATTTATTTGTTAACAAATGTTATATACTTCATATATTTCTTATAAATATATAGGTATTATTTTATAAATAATCCTATTATAAAAATTAACATACAATATTGAAATAACAATGCCTATAAATCATCATATTTAATAACGTCTCGCTAAAATATATAAATCTTCATGCGATCTCCTATACTTCTATGCCAAACTAGTGTAGTATATCTATACAATCCGTATCTATCTCACCATCGATACCTAACTTAACCCCCCTCTCCTCAGTGCCCTACCCTACCCTACATCACCGCCACCACCCCATCAGACCTTCGAGCGTGTCCTAGTTCAGAACATCTTGCACGGTCTATCTCCGAGTCTGTGCGAAGCCATACAGTCTATAACTCGCTGGAAACTAGTGCAGGTATCGCTGGTACATCTGATGCACTGCTGCTCCACGCTGCTGAAGGTTACAGGCTACCGATATAGTAATAGTCAACACTTGAGTGAAGTGATTCTCTTATTTTCTTTTTTATTTTCATTTTGTTTACTCCCCCAATCGGCTATGAGCAATTTTCCCGTAGTATACCTCTTAATGACTTCCGTCTAATTTTAGAATTTGTTCACGATAATAAAATAGAATGTGATTAATGACTGAAAGGTGTTTGTACTGACTGCAATTATATATCCTCGATAACGTAATAGAATATTTGTTGTTTAAATTTAATATATAATAATTATGTTATTTTATATTTATATGTATAACATATTTCAATATTTTATTAAATATGATATATATCATACTTTATATTTTTATTAAATTCATTTATCGATAATATATGGCCTCATTGTAAATGTCACCTTGAATACTATAATGATCCTTTATCACAGGAATGGGAAACGGAGCGCATCGATCAAGTTATAAATCAGCCAGACTCGGAAAGGTTCCATTTCTACAAATTATTTCCAAATAGTAATGATTATTTTTCTATCCTAACGATTATTTGCCTACCTCCACTCTACTCTAGACTGCGGTTCTCGTCTAATCTGATAAAACTGCTGTACACCCTTCACTGGACCATACTGGACGCCAGTTCAGAGTGTGAGGACAATGACCTTGACTCAGCTGGTCAAGAGAAGAGCTACATGCATTCACTGGACACCATACAATTGTTAGACACTATCGTATAGGTTACCTCCTCCAACCATCTTACCATCACATCTCATCATGAAACTTAACTTCAGTTTTTTTTATGTTTACGTTTTCACCATTACATACTTGTTTATCAATAATATCTTATTGCTATTATTTTTGTAAATAGGTTATCTATTATAAATTATAACTTATAATGGAAACAATTTAGAAAAATCAATTTATAATTAATTTTATAATTGAAATAAAATACATACATTTTTAGTTAATAATAGTTTTATTTTGTAAATTAAACCAATTTCATTATTCCATCTAACATATATATGCTATTAATTATTCAATTAAACCTTTGATATATCATGTCTTATAAATTATAAGTTATAATTGAATAAATATTACTATCGTTTATTTAGAATAGAATATCTTTATTTAGTATATTAAATGTATAATAGATCCTATACGTTATATTTCATGATTTTCTTATTTATACCTCAAATGGCTTTACATCTTCTTTGTCTCTATCATCACAAGAGGTATATTTAATAATATAATTAAAATATGAAGTATACGTTTGTACCATTTGTATGCAATAATGATATTTTAATTTCTCCACCATTCAAAAAATTGTTCTAATCGAGTGATATATCAAAAACAAACTTATATTATTTAACTAGCTATAATTTATATTTCCGTATTTCAAGGATATTATTTTTCTCTATATACTGAAATAATAATTTTATTATATGAGGACAATTCTGGTTTTTGTGTACTCTTCTTAATATACACTTTATAGTGATAGGTGACCTATATTCCTTTTCGATGAACATCATAATAGTAGTATTTATTTGTAAATCTAATAATGCATACTTCCAAGCCATTACAATATATAAAATCAATAAAGCATAAAATAAACTCTCTATAGAAACTTTATTTTATGATAAATTTATGACACAACCAATCCTAGCGAATTGTTAATGCCTTTATTTCTGTAATTCACTATAATGATGAGAATAGACTAACTTCATATCGGCAACACTTTCCTAGTACTTAGATTGAAAGCTAATTTGACAACATATCGTACAGATATTAAAGTAATAATCATGTATTTCATTGTAACAATTTGTATATAAATGAATTAAAAGCAGCCACATTTCCCCCATTCACCACCTCCTCACTGTAACTAGACTAACCTACCTAATCACAGATGCATCTATTGTAGTTCTTTACCACGCTAGCTGTATCGTAGCTACCCACTGCATAATGATAACTACTACTACTACCACTCCCCACCAGATTTGTGAACCTCTTCATTCCATTGGTGCAAGGCCTCGACTCTTCTGACTTTGATAGTCTGAAACTAGAGAACGGTTAGCCTCGCGGGACCAGTTGTTCGCAGAAAATAATATTTCCTAGGATAATCCTTAGCTATCTCCGCGATGTTAAATATTGTCCTAGGACAATCCTTAGCTATCTCCGTAATATTCTTCTAAGATGATCTTTGAATAATGTATTATCTTAAAACAACTGACCTCGGTATTTAGTTAACATTTCACCACGATTCTAGACTAACGAACAACCACAAACATATAACGTCGGTGTATTAATTACCTATATATAGACCATTCCATAAGCTATATACTATATTATATACTATATTATATACTATAATATATGCTGTATTATATGCTATATTATATGCTATATTATATGCTATATTATATGCTATATTAAATGCTATATTATATGATATATTATATGCTATATTATATGCTATATTATAAGCTCAATATCACTACTGTGTTCACTGTGTCCTACACTCGCTACACAGGACTACGTCTATGGGCACCCCTATGGCAGTACGGCACCCCCGATGTGGTGTGCTTCTCCTCTCGCGTGAAACCCTGCAACACCTCCTCCGGCTCCGTCGCCCTCTACAGTCGTACCGGCAGTATCGTATCCAACGACCTTCACAAGGCTATACCCATGGGCGGAGAGAAACAACTCAAGGTTACTCAGTTATAGTAATAGTAGTGGTCTTTTACATGGTAGACTCCCTAATAACGCATACGTGAATTCCAGTTGAGGTATTGCAAAGTAATGGTACTGTTTAATGGTACTAATATAGGGGTCTATTTAGTAGAGTTAGAGTTTACAGTAGTGATTTATAATATTATTAATGTAGTATTTACAATAGTAACTGAGATGAATGATAATTTTCTATTGTCAAAACAATAATAAGATTAATAATAAAAGTTACGCTATTACTCTAATAAATAATGTTATTTACCATCACAAATATGCATCACAAACATTTATAATCGAAATGAGCTCATCCTAAATATCATCTACCTATACCACCACACACACACACATGTACACACACAGGTGAACTTCAACATGGCTAACATATACATCGGTAAGGGATCCTCTCAGACTGACCTCTACTCCAACACGGAAGTCAACACAGACAATAGTTTGTAGTTCTATAATCGTTGCGGCCGTCGTGTGTATTTCACTCGTATATTTCATAGACAATCTTAGTAATCAGTTCATTAAGTTTAACATTACAGCACACATGCGCACAGTGTTGCCAACTTGTAATGCTTATCTCACTATTGTTTATACTTGTACTAAGCTATGGTGCAAACCATGAAAACATTGCCTATAATCGAGTCAGATAATTAGGCTGCGTTTTTTAACGTACCAACGTACCATAGTACCAAGTTAGCAAGCGTTTTTCATAACATACCATAGTACCATCTTTATGCTTATACACATAAATACAGATGGTACTATGGTACGTTGGTATGGGACGTTGAATACTTAGCTCCAACGTACTATCTGAGTTTACATGAATAAGCATACAAATGGGTCGTTTGTACTATAGTACTATTGTATGTTGGTATGTTACAAAAAACGCACCCTTAAATAATTTAAATCTAACAATCATATGAACTGTAGCTGTTAAAACTGCAGCCTAAAGCATGTAACACTGATAATAGAAGTTGTTCACGTAATTAATCACCACTAACCATGTGACAACCACCTCTGTTTGCTAGTATCTCCTGATAACAGTATTGCTGATCAAGCTCCCTTGGCTCGACTCAGTGACATATGTGCCCTCTCCAACACCACAGGTACGCAATGCTATTCTCATATGTACATATATACACACACATATATATAAAGATACAAAAAAGAAAATTAAATTCACTCAATAAATGACTTTTCATTCTATTCTATTCTATATATATATAAAATATGTATGTTCATGAAATTATTGTTTAAAATAATAATTCTATATTATAATTAAAAATATTAAAGATAAATGTTATCAATTATAAATACGGATAAATATCTCTCCAATGCATGCAGGTACTTCCATAGAGATGAGTTCAGTTTGCGACGTCCACTCTGAGGAGAGTGAGTGCAGAGGTCACGAAACCCTAGCCAACACGATGGACAACAAAGCTATGGTTAGTGCCATCAGGGGTTAGCCATCACTAACACTCGACTACAACACCACATTCATCTCCACTCATTTAGTTTACAGCGAAACCAGTGGGGCAGGTTAGCTGTGATGCTATGCACTGATGTGTGTGTGTGTGATGCTAGGCAAGCTAGGCAAGTGTGTGTATATTTCTATACATGCTATATAATGCTATACATGCTAGGCAAGTGTGTGTGTGTGTGTGCTGTCATATAATGCTATGAACGTGTATGCTACATACTGCGTGTGTTGCTGATAATGTGCATGGTATCTAGAAGTTCATTAAGTATACAATTCTCAGCAATGATATTAACGCTTAAAGCACACGCTACACCCGCGCCCATGTGCTATTACTTCTGCATGGAGAAACTGTGTCGAACACATCTCTATAGCACGCAGTCAACACGAGTAATCAGTACAATAATACTATTGTATTGCCAGCGCAGCAATAATATACCATATTAGGTATGTGAAGATAATTCTATAAAATACGACCTATATGTAAGATTATTAGTTGCAGACATAATTTCACTCTGAATTTCAATAGATCACAACAGTATCAAACTCTTGTGGTGTAGTGTAAGAATCATAGCTTTGCACATTATTAAGTCTATAGTAGTTATATATATATAGTTAAAACCTGCATACATTCATATTCACACATTACCATGTATACATGTACGTACATACTCATACGTGAAGTCATATATACGTGAGCAGATATTTAAATACAAATACTTACTTGAACTGAGCTGACTAACTTTATGAACTGCATTAATACACTCTAACATATTTCCATACAGTTAATTCGTCTTCTTATTATTATTATTATTATTTTATTATGGATATCGACATAACTTCATTACTATAGTATATCTCATTTCAGTACAATTTATTATAAATTGAATTTTGTGAAAAAAAAAATTATACTTCTATACTACTACTACTACTACTACTACTACTACTACTACTACTACTACTACTACTACTACTACTACTACTACTACTACTACTACTACTACTACTACTACTACTACTACTACTACTACTACTACTACTACTACTACTACTACTACTACTACTACTACTACTACTACTACTACTACTACTACTACTACTACTACTACTACTACTACTACTACTACTACTACTACTACTACTACTACTACTACTACTACTACTACTACTACTACTACTACTACTACTACTACTACTACTACTACTACTACTACTACTACTACTACTACTACTACTACTACTACTACTACTACTACTACTACTACTACTACTACTACTACTACTACTACTACTACTACTACTACTACTACTACTACTACTACTACTACTACTACTACTACTACTACTACTACTACTACTACTACTACTACTACTACTACTACTACTACTACTACTACTACTACTACTACTACTACTACTACTACTACTACTACTACTACTACTACTACTACTACTACTACTACTACTACTACTACTACTACTACTACTACTACTACTACTACTACTACTACTACTACTACTACTACTACTACTACTACTACTACTACTACTACTACTACTACTACTACTTTTACTACTACTACTTCTATACTACTACTACTACTTCTACTACTACACCTAAATACACAGATACCTGTATCACCACCGGATTCGCCGATAGATCCCCTCTACTCCCAAGGTCGTCTGGCGGCTAGTTCCGCGCGACCTTCACTCTCCTCGGATGTCCTTAGCGCTACCTACTTTGACGTGGCGGTCATACGTTCACTGTTTGCCCCCAACTGGCCTTCAGCGGGGCTCGAGTGGGTGCTGAAGTTCCTGCATAGGAGACTCCTCGAGATCTGCCAATCTCACAACGGTTTGCCCCCACTTGCTCCACCTACAAATTGGGGTGGGGTAATTTATATGTACTGGCATAGTTTTATAAGTATTATTTATCATACTTTAATATATACATTAATTTTAAGTTATTAATTTGATAAGAGATTTATTTATTCATTAATAAACTATATTTCTAATAAACGAATTATTTAACATACAATGGTTCTACTAAGTGATGTTTTAATTGAATTAACTTGCGTTTTCTACTCCTCTCCATTAATCCGTTAATCTGACTACCCAACGATCGGGTTTCATCTAGCCGATGATGTAATATGCGTGACATAATATTATGTAATAAGTTTCTATATGATGTTATTGTACGATTTTGATTATTTTCAAAGCATTAGTAGACTTATTACATAATTAGTGTACCTTGGCCCGATGAAACCGGATCATTTACAATAATACTGTATTCAGTTGATACAACATTTGGTTGTATCGCTAATAACCATTTATATACTCAATATATATAAAAATATATATATATATAATATATATTTATATATATATATAAATATATATTATGAATATATTTTGTAATTAATATTTCTAATTAAGTCGATTCATTATTTAATTAAGATGATAATTCGATATTCTAATTTTCAGCACAATCTATATATGTAATCATCTCTAAAATATTTCTAGGCAAAATAAAAATAATTAATATGCCAATATCTCTGAATAATAATACTAGATTTCAGAGATTTATTTTTACAGTTAAAAATAAAAATTCATGTCTACTCTTAATTACTCTTAATTACTAACTTAATAACTACGAACAAGTTATGAAAACATAAAATTTCATTATAAACAATAATATAGACCAAAATGTACTATTTCTAATACAAATTGACTAACCATAATGTTATTTTCATAAAAATGTTTAATATAACATGTTTACTATACGACTATATTGATTATCATTTCATGAAGCCATTATTTCCGCAGATATGTATTGCTCACATAGAAATTATCTGATTTATGAGAACAACTAACGACAATAGTTGCATACGCTCTAGTGATAATATACGATACAATACACTGATGGGTGAGGTGTCCATCACCTCCCATACGAGTGTAAAGGGGGCGTGTCTACGGAAGAGCACTAAGCCTCACACCGTACATCTATAATGCCCCGCCTACTTTTAGATATTGACCTCGAAGAGAAAACCCTACAACTAAACGACAAGTGCACGAAAAGCATTTCAATGCCGGGTATGAATCAGTGATGTGTAATCGATGCCGGTATCGATTGTGTAACGCTATCGTGATCTTCGTTGTAATGTTGCATGTAATCATGTCATACTCGCATAATCACATTCCTATTGTTATCTGCAGCAGCACCTCCTTAAGATCCTAATATCAATCTACAGTCCTCCTTCTCTATCCCTCCTTCTCTCTCCTTCTTCCTATCTTTCTTTACCAACTTATATATATTTTCCTCCCTACCTTCCTCCTATCTTCCTTCTCACTCCCCTATATCTCCTACTACTCTCTATCCTTTTTGTATATACACACTTTCTATCCTTATCTCTCTACCTCCCGCCTTACCTTCCTCCTCCCTCCCTCCCTCACTCACCCTATCTCTCATCATAATCCCTATCCTCTCTGTATATACAACTCTGTCTTTGTATATACACACTATCTATCTCTGTATATACATGCTCTGAATCTATATCGTCGTTTTATTATCTCTCATAGAACTATGGAAATGGTTGTGAACTATTATGTAATATGTATGTGGGTGGTAGTGATATCAGTGAATCATAACGCTCACTACGATGATCAACCCAACTAAACGACTACTACTACTACTACTAGACCGCGATACGATATCACGCTTTTGAAATTAGTATCACGAGTAATCCGTTGTAACCACGCCTCTCTGCATAATATGCCCCGCCCCTTTTAACGACGAATCACCCGTCCCACCCGCATAGCTCTGGTTGCCAATAGAAGGGATCGTTCCATATCGCCTGTTCTACAGCTGCGAGGTGATGTGTCTACCACGCCCCCCGGTCATGCCTCCTCGCCCGGTAGCGACCCCTATAATGTGATCAGAACACCGCTGCGACAGAAACGAGACTCCACCTACAAAAGGCTGAAACTGTCAGAGATCAAACAGTCGCTAGGTGACCGCATGAAGACTAAACTTCTAAGACGAATCAGCTCCGATCAGGTGACGATTGCCTACTAACACCTCCTTTACCTTCTAGCCATATTACTTACTTTATTCTCTTTACATTATATTTATAAACATCATTATTTACATGAGTTTTATTATTCTCATATATAAATAATATTGTTATCATATCATCGGAGAGATGAATAATATTAATATAATTATAATTCTACTTTCTGATAATAACGAAACTGATGTATTATTTATATATGATTAACGAATATTATATTCAAATATGATTGATTATTGATTATTAATTTTAGTATTTATTTAATTATATAATAATACAGTTGGAATTGAAAAGAAATGAACAATCTACCAAGGATGAATTAACCAGTACCCCGTTAAGTGAGAAATGTAGTTCAGCGATTCTAGTACAGGTGCCACTCTACCCTAATCTACCCTAGTCCACTATAAACCCTATATCTTAACACTAAAAATACCCCATCAACACACTACCCTTACTACTTATTCTTACCATCTATTTATCAATAATTACTATTCTCAAAAATCTAAATATCATCGCTCGCATTATTTATATACCTACAGTTTAAAGGCTTTTTGTTAAGTCCATCCTGTTCAAAGATGACATGTTGCTAGCCCCATTACTATTAAGTACTAATACCCCCTAATGCCGATTATTTTAGTCATTGTGTTCTCTTGTTATCACATTATTTCCTTATGTTTAAATTGAACTTTAAACACACTAATATCCCTAACACCTAGTATAACCCTCACCTCTCCTACTCCTTTAATATCGTAACATTCAACTCTACACCCACTGTAACGATGCTAGCACTTTTAGTAGTAACCTTAACCCCCTGCCCGCACCCTCCTCCATCTCATTCAGGTAATAGATGAAGTGTCAGACTCTGGTGGTGAATGTATCACTAACACCGACAGAAACTCTCTGCTCACCTCAGCTGAGATCTCTAGACGTAAGAGTATGCCAGCTCTACGCTTCAGATCTAGGAAATGTCAAGAGGTCAGTCTATACTACTAGTACTACTACTAATACTACTACTACTACTACTACTACTACTAATACTACTACTATAGTATACTACTACTACTAGTAGTAGAATAATAGTAGTAGTAATATAACAGTATTGTATTTCGTATTTAAAGTCAAATATGATATAAAAAAGTATGTAAAATTAAGTTATTTATTCATACATACAAAGATATATATATATATATATATATGTTAACTTACTTACGTAATTTATTTATTTATACATCCTATACAAAAGGGTTCGGTTATCAATGAACCTAGAAGTTCAGTCACAATAACATCCTTGTCGATTAATCCTGATGACGCAAGTTTTACGTCTGTTGCGTTAGTACACTATCTTATCACTAGGTGGCACAACTAATAACCATTAATCTATTTATAGATATAGCTTATGATATATCATCAAGCGATATTAAACATTGATGCAACTATTATTATATTTAATCATTTTTAATATATTTTATAATTGATAGAATAATGAATATGAAAATTAATTATATATTAAGTATTAATATTCTGTTTTATCTTCTTTGTGAGTTAATTAGTATTACCTATTTACGTATATTAAATCTTCAGTAGTGTAACTGATGATCTCACAATTGTTGAACCAATCGAAGAAGAAATAAAGGGAACAAATGGATTTTTAAAGAGATCAATTTCTGATTCATGTATCTCATATACTACAAACTGTTAGTTATGAAACACAATAATATATTAAAAAAATTATAATATATATATATATATATATATATATATTATATAATAATTAAAAATTAATAATTGATATGTATTACTATTATTAAATAAAATAAAATAAATAAAATGATATCAGTAATATATAAATTGTTATTAATTATCTTTTAATTTCCTTGAATTTATATTTTTTTTTAACAAAAATATAATTAAAATAACAAGCGTAATAATGTACAACACATGTACAACACTAAACCACCTCTGCTGCCAACAGTACATGAAGACGCGGGTCTCTCCACAGAGGAGGTATCAGGATCTATCTTCTACATCCTCAAGAACGGAGAGATGAACTATAAGTAAGCACCACCACTATCTGTATGCTTCACAGTCATCTCAGCTTTACAGTCATCTCAGCTTCACAGTTTCTGCTATCATCTCAATACTTCTATATGTATCATTATATTCACTATGCAATAATCGCCATCCTCTATTCACACTATTATAATACACTTCCAATTTGTTATCCATAGTCAAAACTATACGAACATTACTTCCTCACGAATGCATATCTACTCAATCTCGTTGAACCCTCTCATAATATACTTCATTGAACTACTAGTACTTCCCCTCCTAAGTAAACTGAAACATAGTAATAGATGTTCTTCAATTATTTTACGTTGATAATTTCGATTATCAAGAATTTAATGATATTTTTGTAACACTGAATTCTTATTTCTTATTTTAATCATTCAAACTTCAATAAATTATAATAAATATAACTATAAGAGGGTATCCCACTACAATTATTTCCGGAAATATTGTCCGGAAATGTTTACTAGAAAGTTATTTTCTTGCAAGTTTTCTACAATTGTAGTGGGATATCCACTTTCCGGCAACTTGCCGTAAATATAGTAACTGGTGAAATAAAAAGGTGTATCCCACTATAACTTGCTAGAAAATCACTTTCTAGCAAACATTTCCGGACATTATTTCCAGAAATACTGGTAGTGAGTTACCCACTTAGGATAAATATTAATGATATTTCTCAGATCTATGGCGATGTAATCTTGTAAATTTTTACTGTCATCCTACCACTCTCAGTATTTTAATATCAGTTATTATAGTATATTCCAAAGCATAGATAAAATTAGCTTTTACTCATCACATAGATATGTATATCATATAAAACCAATATATCATATTACTTTGTTTTATATTAGTAATGAACACTTAGTTTTCATCATATAAATAATAATTTGAAATATATTATTTGTCATTTTAAAAGTGTATAGTTTAATACGAATTTACATTATAAACAAACATATTTCAAATAATTGAACCTACATATGTGGCACTGTTGGTTTTGTATATAAAATAGAACTACATGAAATCGTGTAAGTGTTATATCTTTCCTAAGATAAATCTTTGGTGACACTAACATCTACCGTGTCATATTAAAACAATTAATGAAATTCTGAAACATTCAATATCATATTGTTATCTATTTATAAAATGCTGACACTAGCATTATCATATTATAAGATATAACTGACATCAGGACACTATGAGTATCATGTTACAATCAATTACTAACACCCTTACCTCTGCTATATCATATTAAAAGTAATTTCTGACACCCATATCGTTGCAGTATCGTTTTCTGTATCCTTTATAACTGCAGTATAAAGCTATCATTAACATCCCTACCCCATGCAGTCTTATTCTACAAGCTATACCTACCCCTGCAGTGTCATACTATTAGCTAAACCTACTCCTGTAGTATCATAATATAAGTTATCCCTACCCCAGCTGTGTCATACTATAAGCTACCCCTACCCCTTTAGTGTCATACTTCAAGCTGTTCACTTCGTATCAAGCAGAGAAGAGTGTAATAACGAAGTGTGTTCGATGATCTTGAACGTGATTGGTTGCCTGCTAGAGTTGAAGGTCGTGAAATCTACGCGCCGCCACCGCCGACATAGACATCGACGCTCCGGAGGTCACAATAACGGGGAGTCAAGGTCGTGGGATAAGATGCTTCGAGACTCGGGTTCCCGGAGTAGTACGGCTTCCACTAACTCTAAAGAATGTCCCTCGGATGAAACGCACCGCGTTGCCATGGATACTCTAGTCAGGTTTACGATCTTTGGTAATGTACGCGTTCTTGTTGAACGATGAACCCTGGATATACCACCACCCTCGATATACCACCACCCTCGATATACCACCAGCCTCGATATACCACCACCCTGATATACCACCACCCTCATTATAACTTCATTCTGTTATATAAATCATTTCCACTAATACGTCTAATCTGGATATAACGTAACCATATATACATGACCCCATCATGACCCACCCTAAGAGATGATTATTTAATAATAAGCATACGAGATAATAATTATATACCTTACCAGGTCGAGCTTGCTCGGAAATTTATAATTATATATTACATAGTAAATAGTATTTACTAAATACATCTTCATCTGTATTACATGATGATACCAGTTTATTGCATATATAATCTATTTTAATTCTCGCTTACACAGAATATTCCGTAAGCTCGGTTGCCCGAATGGTTGCGGTGAAGGTTACAGAGGGATCAAAGGTCAACGTATGCGAGCTCAAGCACTCGAACTAATGACATCTTTGTACGAACTCAGCAAATCTGACTTCAAGCAGTACTTTAGCAAGAATTTAATCGGAGCGTGTTCACTTCAAGAGGTCAAATATCGTATTACACTCTTAGAGTCCTCTTAGCATCCTCTTAGCTTCTTCTAAGCATCTTCTTATAATTTGTTATCATAATAATCTATTAATTTATTAATATATTTTGTTCACACCCTTATTATATCATCTTATGATAAGATTATTATCTATATCTCTTATGATCGCGTTATCTCATCATATTATATTCTTTTATCATATCCTAATCTCATCTCATTTGATTATCATATTAATCTACCATCATATTCATTGTTTTCACCACGTTCTCTTATATATATAAAAATATTTACAATTGTTGCATATAAATATCTTTTATAAAAGAATAGATAAAATAAAATAAATATCAAAATATAATATATGATAGTATAATATACATGATCATTTTGTATTATAATTTATAAATTATAATTCACTCTAATGAATTAAGTTAATTTAATTAACTCATTATTATTATTACTATTATCATTATTAATATATAACCTGTGATTTATTTCTGACAGATTATAGATTTTCTGCATGCCTACCTAGGATTCTGCATTGACCCTACCCCTGTGGAAAGTTTTAATGGTTTCTGTAGTTACTGTGATTATTTCTTAGCAATAAGCATACGATAGGGAGGAGAACTCCAGTACTAGTTCTCTAGAACTCTAGTACTTTATAAAGTAATAGTACTATAGTAATAGATTTGCCTGATTACTAAATGATTATTTTCTAATAACAAATTATTGCAAAACCGAATTACAGAGTTTTAATATTTACTTTAATGTTTACTTTTCATTAATATTCTCTGTGGGGGATAGGTAAATAAAGGCTTACGTAGTGATATGTATTCATTATAGGCCCCCTACAAGTAGTGATATGTATTCATTATAGGCCCCCTACAAGTAGTGATATTAATTCATTATAGGCCCCCTACAAGTAGTGATATTAATTCATTATAGGCCCCCTACAAGTAGTGATATTAATTCATTATAGGCCCCCTACAAGTAGTGATATTAATTCATTATAGGCCCCCTACAAGTAGTGATATTAATTCATTATAAGTCCACTACATGTAGTGAGGTGTATTCATTAGCTAGTGTATATTCAATTAATTATTATCCACACGCAATCAAATTTATCAATAAGTATTAATATTTAATTTCACATAGGTTAAGATAATCCTTAGAAATTAATATCAACATAAATAATAGTGACAAGGTAATAAAGTTAATTCTTCAGTAAGCATTAAAAGTTTAATTGTCCATTTTAATAATGATATTTATAAGTGGTGCACATCATAAATGAAGTAACACAATAACAAATTAAATGCTTATTTAACGATAAAGTATACTATTCAACTAAAATTGTTTATCTTATACATACATATATACACATGCTAATTAACAAGTATGTGCGTAGTTACCATAGCGACGATCACACACATCGCGCATACAATACACTCATTACAAGGCATAGGTAAGTACAGCACCGGCTACTCCACTAACTTTGGGGAGCCGCACTATTACGGGGGGGACAGGAATCGGGCGGAGATCAAGGGCCTAGTTGTGGTGTTGACCTTCAAAGACCTCGTCACTAAGTTCACCGACTGCAGAACTGAGCTGAACAATCAGGAGCATCTCGTTAGTAGAGGAACATGCTGTAGAGCAGGCTGTAGAGGCTGTAGTGTCCCCCTCCCACCCAGTCTAGTCAAATAGTCTAACTATCAAATTAAACAACGAAATATTCACTAATTTATTAGAATATTACGTCGACGGAACAACAATATTTATTAAAAGTATTTGTTTGTAGGATGAATAATAATGCCGGAATCAATATTCTTATACGATTCGCGTTCATATTTTATATTGTTTTAAAATTATATTGAAGATTAATTTTATCAAATTAAAAAAATTTCCTATACAATTCTAAAATATATATTTAAAGTACGAATTCCTCGAGTGAATCTAATCTTAAATCGTATATATCATAGCAAAGATTGCACAAGTATATATATATATATATGTAGTTTAATATGCCTTATGGTATCTTTGCACAGGGTTTATACGGTGACATAAGACAACTTCTGAACTATGTGTCCATAACGCATGGTAGCACCTACAGGAAGGTGGCTCTGTCTGGTCTCATGGACTCCATGCATAGGGTTAGTTCTATAGGGTAGTCACTGATACCTTACTGTATGCACACATGTATCACCATCGGAATCTTATATTGAACACCTTCGGAAGAAATAATATATAGAGTATTTTTATTTATATTTATTTTACTTGCATTTTAATTTATTTTATAGCAAAAAAATAAAACTTCTAATATGTAATAATAAAGTTATTATTATATATATATTCATGTATTTGTATATTTTTGTGTGCCTGTAATAATGTATGTAATGCAGTGGTTCTAATTCAAATGTAATCTAACATTTCGAATTTAATTATTTAATACTTGATATGCAATTTTAAAATTAATTAATATCATTAATTATTAATTATTAAATTAAGTAAATAACAGAGAGGTGCTTTAATCAGTTTTATAATAACTGTGATATGAATTGTAACATTATATTTTCTCAGGCGACATATAATAATTGGGCACAGTATATGATTGAGTAAATTCAATTTAATGATCTTAACAACAATATAATAGTATAAATAATATTTTATATGTATAATATATATATATATATATATATATATATATATATATATATATATATATATGTAATTATATTCAAATAATAATTATATACAGATCAGTTACGATAGAATAATAAATCAAGCAGCAGAAATTAAGAAAGCTCACAGAAATTCAATTAAGAAAAATTCATCATCATCAATTTTTCAAAGAAGAAAATCAAATAAGGTTTGAAATATTAGTATGTTCTGTGTAATAATACACATTATATTAAATGTAATAAACATAAAATTCAAATGATAATATTATTATTAATTATTTATAAATAATTATTGATTATATTAATAATTATTAATTATTAATTATTAATTATTTATTAATCTATTAAATTGATTAATATTTTCAATAATTTATTTATCTTACATTATTTATATTTAAATTTATATAGTTTATATATAAATAAATATTATTAATTAATTAAAATAAACTTTAACTTATTATTTAATAATTACTAATATAACTATATTATAGTCACAACTATAATATATACATATTGAAATTTACATTCAAGGAATATGAAACATTTATAATTTAGTAATGAATATCTATACCTATACTTATACCTATACAACTATACCCATATCTAATAACTATACCTATATCTATATCTCTACTAGAATCTATACCTTACCTATACCTATACAACTATAACACCATTCTTTATATTTCATTAATAAATCCTACTCAATTATTTTAAATATACTGGAATAATACATCCCTATCGTTAAACTTGGCCTGTATTTGGCCTGTATTTGGCCTATCATTATCCTTAATAATCTTATTAACTATATTATCTTACCTACTATTATAAAATAAATATTCAGTCGATCAATTCAATAGTTTCGCCCCTCTTTTAATCACGCGATCTCCATTAGTTGCTATGCGCCGGATTTTCTCCGATTGGGACCTCGGACAACGACGCTCAGTCGGGAGCATTCGGGGAGGTCACCAACTTTGAAACAAGATCGGCAAGTCGCACATCCATCTCTGAAAACGAAGACTCACCCACTTTCGGAACTCCAAAACGTAAATCCAGCAAGTTTAACTTGGGTTTGTCGTTTGTCTCTTCGTCAAAAGAATCTCACCTCAATCTAACAGCGAATAGAGTAGCGACGCGCGTACATTAGTATTCGTGATATATTCTAAGATTTAATGATATTTAGCACTTATCTATGATTTCGTAAGATTTGTTAATATTACTTGATTACCTAATATTTACTTAGATTATATATTTTTTTTTTAAATATGTGATATTATTCTATCACAATTAATCCATAGATGTTATAAGAGTCTATATATTTTAATAATATATTCTAAGATGTCCTATAATTTATATAGAATAGTAATATTTCATAAAATTTCTTATATGTCTAACTATCCCAGTGATATCCCAATTATTCTAGATATTTCCTAAGAATTCCTAATATATGTTAATAATCTATGAATTCATATAATTAATTTTTAATTCCTAGGATATGCTGTAATTTCCTTCAAATTCATATGATTTCCTAAGATTACCAAGTATCAATTAGACACAAATTACTATATTACTAAATATATCTTAATATTTGCTAAGTTTTTCTGAGAATACCTAAAATTTCATATAAATTTAATCTCAAACGTTAAAATATTTTTCTAAATTAACAACTTGTATAAACGCTTACTTATATTGTAAAATTATCAAATATCTAGGTAACAGGATATTTAATCATAGCTATCTATTGAGGTGTTATTTTGTATCTATCTTTTGATATAATGTTTCTTTCAACCTTGTGGTGTGGTTATTCTTATCTACCGAATGATGACGTATCATTTGAATCTAAATTTGAGTTACATTTTCTGTGTCTCTCTCTCTCTCGATATTGTAACTCTCATCGATATACTGTTGTCCATTTATAAATGTGATGTGATATCATCTAGAACGTGTGACTTCAATCTATCCGAGTGCGGTTTCACACAAACGTGTGAAATCTCTCGACTACGTATTGAAAGTATCCTAGAATGAGTTGGGAGCGGCTTTCGTGCTTTGGGCTTAATCGCTACATCACCTCTTTGTACGTATCGTACGGAAGCCACTCTACATATCATTCATTTCACTCTGTTCATACACTAATGTTGAAGTATTTATTGCTCGTCGTATCGTATTCTCTAGACTATCTCTATCTCTCTCTCTCTTAATGCGCTGTATCGGGTAATGCGTTAATTCATACACTACCACCGTAGCCTGGAAGAGGGGAGCAGCAGCAGCCGCGAGAATGTCCCACACTGACGATGACATCAGCGATTGTGAAGCTAAAGATAATGATGGAAGTCGGTATATAGATAATACATGCGTCTAACACATACATCTAATACGCGCATCTAATGCATACATATAATACGCGCATCTAACGCATACATATATCATATATATCTAAAGCGGTGTACATACCGCTAGCATCGAGCACGGCGATTTGTTACTGTACTTATTACTGCACTTGATGCTCAGTATAAATTATTATTAGTATTCAGATAGCGAGAAACAAGTACCGCAAGTGCGGCGACTTGTTACTGGGTAATTTTATCAAAATGGAAAGTGTTAAATCTGACGGCGACTTATTACTAGAATTCGGCGACTTGTTACTGCGCTTGTTACCGAGAAAATTAGCTGTTTACATAGCGAGCATCAAGCACGGCGACTTGATACTCCAACTTTTCATATATTTTAGGCGGCGACTTATTACTATGCTTGATACTGCACTTGATGCTAGCAGTGTGTACACGGCTTTAATAGATACTTCTAACATACCTAATATATCTCATACCACAATCTAACATATATCTTTGCAATAGATCATAGTTTCGCTGATTTAGTATAGTGAATACAGATACTTTTACTCATCATACTGATTAGCACATAGCCTGATCCTTACACTGGCACCCGTACATATTTCTATTGTTATCATCCATGACAGAGATATTACATAGCCCGCATATTAAGAGGGGCAATCTATTATTTAGATTATTGTATAATTATAAGTAATGTTTTTAATATTCTACATTTGTGTGTAATGTATTCACCCGTGCCTCGAGAGTAACCTTATCCTGATGTCCCTTTAACATTCATTACTTCAAGTAATACTATCTATATATCATACTATATATATGCGTATGTTTTAGATATATTAAAATTATATTTAATTATATTTCAATATGGCGTAGATATATTACAAGTTATACATCAATATATGTGACAATGAATCATATTCCGTTAGTTTTATATAATCTATTTTTTTTAATATGTTATTATATTTATCTTTGCTGGAGCTAGATAAATATATATATATATATATATATATATATATATATATATATATATATATATATATATATATATATATATATAATTATATATATCATACTTTAACCATCGATATAAAAAATGTGGATAAGTAATTGAGGCATGAAAAAGATAGATATGAGAATGAGACTTTCAGCAATAAATTAACAATATGACATCAGTGATTTTAATTGTATATTAGTCATATTATATATTTCACTATTAAAATAGTACGATTTTTGTCGAAATAGATAGAAGTGATTTCTATCTATATCTATGGATCTAGCATATAAATATCAATATAATAGTATGATATCATTAATTTATATACGCATAATTTGGTGTAATGTTAGTATGTTGTATTTTAAATATATAATTTTATTTTAAGTATAGATAGTACATTAAAAATGTTCATAATTATCAATATATATATATATAAATAATAATAATTTAAAATTCAGTATGTATTTAGTAGTAGTTTTCGAATGCTCTATCGCAAAGTTCCATACACTACATCCAATTGCTTATCCACTTTCTTTACATCGATGATTTCAACTTGTTATACATATGTATCATTCATTCATAAGCTAACACTCTACAGATCGTACACCTAAATCAAAGATGTCGTTCCGCGTTGCGAGTCAGGCGACCTTGACCTTTCTGTCTGCTCGTAAGCGTATCGAAGGTGGCATCCGTAACTGGAACAAGAGCAGGAAGTACCTAAGTAAGCGTGACGAAGGTTTTTCTAACTCGCGTGCCGTTTCCTTCGAATAGATATAACCAAACGTAACGATCATATCTAGTGTACACACACACACATACACACTCACTCTTCAAGTAGTTTAAAGTGAACATCGCGAACCATCGAAGAAATCGGATTACCGGTAATAAATGTAATCTGATCCGACATTCCGCAACTATTGATTTGAAATAAACGTATCTCTTCGACTTCGAAGCACGACTAACACATAACATATGTACTTGCCTTAGGCTAACGGCTCAACTTAACATAGCACAGTAACATCTCTTAGCATGGTTCTCCTCATGTTAACAGTAATACATTAACATTAACACATAGACTTACGATTACTAGGCATAAGTAACCCTAACGCGTGCCTATAGATAATGCTAAGCTGAGGAACATTCTACTGAACGGCTCAAACTCTAACCTGAACGATGTGTCGGTGATCCTGAAAGAGAAACGTATGGTGGATACGTACGCCGTTAAGAAAGGTACACTCTCATACTCTATTGTAACATACCCTATTATGCACTATAATACCCTAATGTACCATACCCTATTATACATTACATTTTTCGGTTTTCGGACTACGAACTGTGCTTATAAAGCAATTAGCCGTCCAATTATGCACTATCATAGCCTATTGTACCATACCCCTATATCAGTAATTCATTATGCTAACTATATTACTATATTATTTATTATTCATTATTTTCACTTACAATATAATTAATATAAATATTATCAATATAATTTCGTATATTTCCTAATAATTAGTTTTATATTTTTAATATAATATAATATATTTTCTTTAATATTGCACTTGCAAATCTAGTAATGAAATTAAATTTATATTGAACTTCGAGTGAAAGTCTTTACCCAAGTAAACATACATTTCTCTGTATTATATTCAGGTATGCTTCGTTTCACATTCATGATGGACTACGCCCCACCGGGATCCCTACCTGACGCCACCCTCATCGCTGCCCTACTTCATCTGGTTAGTTGTAACCTTATCACTCTCTCTCTCTACATCTATCTCTCTCTTTCTCTCTTTCTCTCTCTCTCTCTCTCTCTCTCACTCTCTCACTCCCGTCTCTCTCTATCTATCTCTCTAATACCTAACTAATTCACCTCCAGGAGGCACCGGTTGTAGCGAGGGCTTGTCTGATGCTCGAATGCGCTCATTTCGTCTCCAGATGCAATAGGGGAGACTGGCCCAGATGGATGAAGATTAATCTATCTTCATTTCGTCAGGTTTGTTATCTTTATCGTATCTCTTTATTTCAATGATCTTTCAAGAATATATATTTATCTATAATTTAATTTCTAAAGTTAAAAATTATTTAAAATTTTTTTTTTTAATTTTAGAAATTAACTTATAATTATAATAACTATTAATTTTTTTTAAATGTTGGTTCTCTAGAAACTATAATAAAGTATAATTGATTTTTAAATAATAATTATAATATTTGAGTATTATCATAATTTATGTTATTTGATTATTCAATTCATATATATGAATTAACTATTTGTATTGTATTCAATATAAATATTTGTGATTTCAATAAATAAATATTATTATTATTATTATATATATAAAATATATATCTATCTATCTAAATTATAAAATGATAATTAATAGTAATTTCTATCAAATATTAATTACTCTTATTACTCTCTACTATATCTACATTTCTGTATTGTATGTTCATCAAGGAAAAGTTTCATTTCCCACTCTCATTATTTGCTTTGAATTATTCTATCTGTAAGCATCAATATTTATTTATATACTGAAGTAATTCTTTAAAATAACTATACATAATACCTATGATTCCCTCGAGAATATATTGGATCCAAAACATAATCTTGGAAGGCATAATAATTGGTCCTTTGTAATAAAATAATAATAAATATATTGATTTTATTTTTTTAAATTGATTTATATATCTAAAATAATTCATTGCACAATCGATCATACATTTTCAGTCATACTCAACTCTATTCTACTCTAAGGTTATATCTCATAAGGCTATACCTACCTACTAGTATTTTAACAATACATTTGATGATTTATAACACTAATAAACAAATAATATTTATATATATATATATAAATTTGAACATATTGCAAACTAATATTCGAAATAATAATAATAATTATTTATAAAAAAATAATAATTTAAATGTAATTTAACTATTTACAAATCCACATACTTATTTAATATTCTCCATATGCATTCTATAAATTAATCACAAATAATACAATACATACATGTACATATACCTATAGTTAAAATACCCTGCGTGAGTTTGAAATATTTATTATAGACTCATGTCATCCCTGACTAATACTACCTTACGAAGCATGCGTTATTAAATAGAGACTTAATACCACTTGAACACCCATGTGGCGATTAAACATCAATATTAATCTCACCTAACTTTCGATCTCCATATTTGACCAGCATTAATATTCAATCGCGCGACCTTCCAGACCGGAATACTAAACAGTAGAGGTCAACCGTCCGGTTCCCGACGTAACATTCAACTTCAACGTTCTGCCGGCAAACTGTTCCACCAATGGGCTGAGGTTTCATCTTTCTCCTCCTCCTCGCACCACTATTACCCGTAATACCGGTTCACCTTCACATCTCTCATGTGTCTAGGCATTAGGTAATGCACTGAATGATACGCAACGCGAACAAGCAGTAGATAGATTCTCTATCTTGTCTGACATCAAAGGAGACGAGCAGAAGAAACAACTTAAATCTGAGGATAAGGAAGAGAATTATTTAAATGAAGGTTAGTCTGTGCTTATTTCACTAATTCTATTATTGTTGGCTTTCATTTGTTTACTATATTTATAATATGAATATAATTCCTATGTATAATAATGTAGATATATTTTTAACACTAATATATCACATATATATTTATAATATTATTAAATTTCATATATATATATTAATTTATTGTTAATGATGTATTTTTAATAATTAATGATATGTGTTAACATACATATATTTACTGTCATTACATTATACCATTCCTATATATTACTATATTTATAATACTTACACTACAAACTACAACACACAACCACACATACACCCACACACCCACACACACCCACACTCACATACACCCACATACATACACAAACACACCCACACACACACCCACAACCACATACACCCCCACGTTGACCTTTGTGAATAGCTACAGTGAACTTGAATGGAGACGCGTGTCCTTACTCTTTGAAGATGATTGCCTGTCAGCTGCTCCTGGAGATCTCCACATTCCTCAGGGAATCATATCAATATCTGCCTGATAGGTTAGTATCATTATCTCTATGTTCCATTATGAGTGATCATTCACCTGATTATGGGTCCTATGGGTAAATGTTGTAAATTCCTCAAAGTTTAACATGTAGAGAATACAAAATTTAACATGGGAATTTCAAAAATTACTAAAAATTGATTTTTTTTTAATCTACTAATAATTTTTTTTAAATTAAATTGTTTTATATTTTTTCTATAGATACAATTAACGAAATTTCTAGGATTTATTTTAAAACTTATATATATGAACGACATTTATTTTTTACAATTTATTTGTATATCTAAAGAATACAAATTAAAAAAAGATATTTTATTTATAAATAATATTTATACCACTTTAACAATATTTTTCAAAAAGGTATAAATAATTAACCAACATTTTGTGTAAATTTTTATGATATTTTTTAGAAAACAGATACAAAATATTAATGAATTAAGTTATAGCAACTTTTTTCATATATTTTCGTTTTCAATTATTTTTCTAAAATACAATTCAAAGTAATATTTTACTATTTTTTGACAGTCAATCATTTCATCAATATTAATTTATTTTGAATAATTTGTATCTCATAATATCTAAATTTAACCTAAACACACTTTCCCAGAATAAAGTTTACCAAATGATCACTCTTACCCTTCATTGTTCACCAACCTTGAGTTATGTTGAATTATTGCATAACTATGTATAAATCCCATATACGAGATATATATATATATATATATGACACTCTATGGTAAACAATTGACTGCACATTGCAATCTAATTATAAATGTAAAGGGTAATGACTTAATACTAATCTCCCTCGTTTCTGATAGGTCAGGCTCTACTGCCAATCACGGCGTATCGAAACTGAACAAACTGCACGGTTCAGAAAGCAAGCGTCACTTTAGTTCTAATTCGATCACCCGCGGCACATCGGAATGTAGTTTTCACGCCGGTAGTTCCTACGGTAAGCAAAGACATTGTACACGTTAATAATAATATATAGTTTATTAGGTAAACAAATAAATAAATAAACAAAAATATGGAAGAAAAAATAGATATGAATTGATACCCAAATCGACATGGTACAAAAATAAACATTGGGTTTACATATAATAACAAAACTCCTTGGTTTATGTATGCTGAACCATTGTACACGTTAATAATGTCTACCCAGCGTACCCGCTATGAACTGCATCCCTCCACCATACGACACCACTTAACATTATTGCTTACACATATCTCCACTAATCGATGGATTCGCCTAACCTTATGAAATGGCACATATGGCCGGTGCTGTATATGGTGGAATATGTTGTCTGGGTTCATTATATGGGTTCATTAATATCATACCGTTTCATATAATCATTATTTTATGTATTATAAATTTAATATTGACGAAAATCAATATCTGATAGGAAGATTCGTATAATATTACGGATATTGTATAATGAACATAAATTATATATTTCAGTTATATATATATATATATAATAAATGTATATTAAAGATTTTATCTATGTATTTCTTATTTACTGATGGTGTTAAACTAATGAAATAATGTCATTACCTCTTATAACCACTACCTACCGTGAATAACGATACTTTACACTACTACTTTATATTTATTACCCTTACCATCCTATCGCCCTATAGGTTCCCCTTCCGATAGAAAGATAAGTTTCACGGTGTTAGGACAGAGTTACGAACGTTCCGATTCCATTCACTCGTCCACTACGAGTATTTCAGCTGAAGGCGATAATAAAGGTCGAGGTCAAAGTCCTTTGTACCCCCGCTACCCGTCGCCCCTCCACCCGTCGCCCCTCCACTAATCTCCCCGCCACCCGTCACCCTTCCACTAATCACCCCCTCCACCCGTCGCCCCTCCACTAATACCCCGCCCCCCGCCACCCGTCGCCCCTCCACTAATACCCCGCCCCCGCCACCCGTCGCCCTTCCACTAATACCCCGCCCCCCGCCACCCGTCGCCCCTCCACTAATCACCCCCGCCCCTCGTCGCCCCTCCACTAATACCCCCATGCCCCCCGTCGCCCCTCCACTAATACCCCCGCCCCCCGTCGCCCCTCCACTAATACCCCCGCCACCCGTCACCCCTCCACTATTACCCCCGCCACCCGTCGCCCCTCCACTAATCACCCCCGCCCCCTTCACAGCGAGACACGGCGGAGGCCCTAATTCAGCGTCTTCGTCGCGCAAACTCCTCAAGATCAGGCGTAGTAGCTCTCACAGCTTCCGGCGTAGCTTCAAGCTTAAGAAGATGGATTCAGAAGAAAAGAAAGGTGAAGCGCCACCGCCGCATCACTGTTCACGCCTCACTACACATGTATAACACACACACACATACGCTCACCCCCGCGCCCTTAATATAATGTGCCGCCTACCACAATATTAATCGTTTGTTTGATTTCATTTAACCCCGCGACCCCCCCGCGCCTCATTTCTTTCACTCCACCACCACTAACACGTACCACCACTATCCCGTATCGTCGCGCCCACCTCTCCCCCCGCTGTCGACCAATCGTAGTGCAGCGAACCGGGTCGAGTAAGTCGAATCGTAAGGTGAGCATGCAATCCCTACACCAACCGTCGCAGTGTTTCACCGCTAGTTCTGACCACTCCGATGACACTATAGAAGAAGGTAACCATCCCGTACCCCCCCACTGGCGCCCCCCCTCGCCCCATTGTAACGTTGTATCACTAACACGCTGAGGTGGTGTTTGTGCAGCGGCAACGATGCTTATGCATCGGGATATTCAACCCTTTCACCTAATGCAGTGTGTAGGTTTTTGCGTTTATGCGGTAAATTATATTTCCAGAAAATTGTACACACAAATATTATTATAACAATAAAAATGAAGTAAACTTGACCTATAAAAACAATTTATAAATTTTGTAAACATTTTTTTTAAAAATCATTAATATATATTCATCTATAATTATATATTATAATTTTTTACTGAGCCAATTAATTATGAACTTATTTAATTATTTTAATATTTAATAATATATATACATAATGTTACGGATTAAAACTGAATTCCTTTATCGAAATATGAGGTGACTTAATTTTGAATCTAATTTGAATATTATATTCATTCGCAGACTGCAACAATCATGTCATGAGAGCATTTAATCGGCGATACTTATTATTCGTATATACTCTAATAATTTCTAATTAGATATATGCAGAGTCTATCAACATAGGCAATCTGTGCACCACACACTGTTGCCCAGTAAACACCATCTTGGATTAATCACTGATATAATAACATGTTTTCACTGTGTAATTATTATATATCTATTATCGCTACTAATACCATATGTTTCATATCAAACTTTCGTATTAAATACACTTTTTATCATATTGAATATCGATATTAACTTAATGCTACCAAAATAAAGTGATATTCTATAAACAAGTATGCAAATATAACCTCTTAACTCCAATAGATGTATATTATTTCTGTCATTCTAAAGTTCATATTTTAAGTATATTTTTCTTACCTATATATAGTAATTTCACGATATATTCATGATTATTTACTGTCCATATATTCCGCTCTACAAATCTAATATAAGACCGTGAGATATAAATTATTAATGAACATACATACCATTATCTATTTTCACGTAATTGTTAATATAAAGCATTTATTGAATTTAAATTCGACTCATTCGCCACGACCCTCTCTATAAGTTAACCTATCGAGTGACCTCTCGCTAGCATAACGTACCCCCGCATAGTGTTTACCCCCGCTCGCCCTCGTACCACCAGTAGCGCCCCCACCTGAGGTGGAAACAAAGGAACCGATACAAGAGGACAACATCGACTACGCCACACATATGCCGTGGATTAAAACAGTAGTGCAGATCAGTTCGGCGTCTAACTTCCTGTGTCTGCACGACAAGTTCTGCCATCCCGATTGTTTCGAGAGACAGAGGCGCAGTTGTCTCAGGTCAGTTGCCCCCTCACCATGTGTACACGCGTGTCACTCGTTATAAGACAGGCTGAACGATTGTATCCTTTTTGATAATCGTATCTTATTCGCTATTCTGATTTATTAAATATGTATACATATTCAATAGCTTTAAAGTAATCTATTAGTGATATTAATTTCATATGTATTGATAAATCATTATTGTATAGAACAATATAACAAATCCTATTGTATATTATATTATATATACATTTCTTAGTTCTTTTTTTTATAATAATTTAATATAAATTTTTTAAATATTATTTTTTTACATATATATATTCAAAATTCTACTATTGATACACAATTTGAAGTGCTATTACTAACAAATAATTATTCATCACATTTACACAATTAATATAAATTATTATATCAATTTACCTATTTTCTTTACCCTCATATATTTTATATGAGGGTAAAGATATATAGCATATATTATAGTATAGAATCAATACGCCACAGTTTAATGAAACCTATACCTACATCATCATCATCATCATCATCCTGACCCAACACACACACACGTGTAGACTAACGACGGCCATTAAGAAGATATACCAGAGTGAGGCCCCAGCTAGCAAGCGTCCGGGTGGAGGCGGCCCAGTGGGTAAAGACGCACCCGGCTCCATTAAACTCGACCACCGCAATTCTAAGGACTCCCTGAAGAGAAGGGTTTGTTATCACTCCACCCCAACCCCTTTAATCACCCCCGTTTTTTAGATATATATGCGCTAGTGATACGTTGTTGAAGATCTAGTTGTGAATGATAAGCTATTATTTATTATAAATTATTATAATACGATTTATGATTAATTATGTTATCTTCTAGTTATATTTTCAATATACTTTATATAGTTTATAATTTACCTATAATTAATATAAAATTAATATATAATTAAAATAAACACAAATTTCATGACAGGAATCAATACTACCTACTCTGGATAGGAGAGAAAGTGCTCCTTTACTGGATAAGTACAAAATAACGGAAGTTTCGCAGGCTCAACAAGCTAAGGTTAAACCGCTGCCACCTCATGTGATTGCAGTTATATTCAACATATTGCGATCTAATCAATAGGTATCGGCAGCAGTCGAAAAACATAGGGAACAAAAGAGAAAACAAATGGCATTGATCGATAAAATGCCGATTGTGAAATATCTCAGACTACAAGTTAATATTAATCATTAGTCATTAGTTATTAGTCATTAGTCATTAGTCATTAAGTCTGTGTGATTGTATGTTAACATAAATATATTTATGTTATGCCATTTATTATAAGATATTATTATATTATATCATATTATCATAATGATCTCTATTATAATATATTGTAAACATGATTATTCTATAAAAGCATATAGAATAATATTACATTATTATTTCATTATTATACATTATATTTACATCATTATACCGATTATTTATAGAGTGCATATTGACAGGTACAGAATCTCGTTCATACTCCAATGTCAATAGTGTGCAAGATGGCTACTATACTGACGGAAGATATTCTATTTGATATCATGCCCATAGCTTGGGAACTGCTGTTATCTTCTGACCAAGAATTAGCTGCTTCAGCGGGTTAATCATAATCCACATCATCACCAGCACCATCATCATCATCATCATTATCATCACTACCACCATCGTCATCATAATAATCACCAACACCATCATCATCATTATCATCACTATAAATATATCAAATACAAATAAATACATATAAATAACGTGCAATGAATGTCTCGTGTTCAGTAAGCGTGTTCGTGCTGTGTTCAACACGTATCCCCGACCGCATCAGAGAGCTGATGAAGGCTCAGATGCACCACACAGACGTCAACATACGCATTGACTCTGCGCTACGCTTCAAAGCTCTGTGGAGGTTCAGGTATCAGATATGGCCGAGGCTCGAGGACGGAGCTAATATGCACATTAAAGTTAGACGTCCTGTATAATGCATCACATGACGTATAACTCAATGCGTAGCGTATGTTATAAATATATAATCATAATAATACAATTATATTCTAGATGATTTATAAAGATATTAAATTTATATAATTTTATAATTAGATTGAAAATTCCTTTATTAAATAGTAAAACGTATTTAAAAAAATACAAAACAATTAATATCATCATCATAGATATAATTTCGTTTTCATTAATACATATATTGATCTAACTATCATACCTCTTTAGGTCTATGCTCTAAATATAAATATAAAATAAAATAATCTACTTCAAATTTTAATAATTCTATTGAAAAAGTTGAGTTAGATCATTTAAAATATTTTCGAAACGATATACATTTACATATTTAGATATTTAATATTTATTCATAATCGTAGCGTTAGAGAGTTAGAATACTTACTTGCTTTTTAACCTAGTCATTCATGTCATTCATTTAAGTCATTCAACGCGAGTCACCCAAAACTCCGCTAACATACCGCCCGACCACGATCTTTCACAGCTATTGCCACCGAACATTGATTTCGTGCTTCCGTCTCCTACTATCGGTGCATCCGTAGTACACCCCGTTGACCCACCCTGGTTACCCCACCATAAGACAAAAGTCAAGGAGGTCACCATCAATCAGGAAGAAGCGGTTAGTACGATGTGATACTTAGTGTTACCAAAGATTTTGCGAAGCAAAGATATAACACTCCCTATGCATGCAACGTAATTTAGTAATAGCCCCAACCGCTGCTAGCAGTAGTATCGAAATCACTGAAATAGAATTAGGTTCGGCTCTGTTTGCATACAACAATGTTTTCATTGCTCTATTAAATTACATGCAATATAAATTAGCTTTTACTCACTAAAAATATACTTATAGCATTTAAAACATACATATCATATTTGTTTGTTATATATTAGTAATGAACACTTAGTTTTCATCATATAAATATTAATTTAAAGCATATTATTTAACATTTTAAAAGTGTATAGTTAAATACGAATTTACATTATAAACAACGCATAGTTCCTAAAAGTAACCCGCTATAGGTGGCACCAGGGTATTTTGTATACAAATTCGAATTACACGATTTCGCGTAAGTGTTATATCTTTCCTTCGGAAAATCTTTGGTGTTACCCTTAACTAATCAGTAACCCAGTATAGCGATTATAGTTTAGTGTTCACTATAATATTGATACAGTGATTATATGTATTCACGCGAGTTTAGTTGCGTTATGAATTAGCATTATTCATATAATGAAATTATTTTACAAAATAATGTATGTTTAAAAATCTGATTTTACAATATATTTGATAATTAATTATATATTAGTCTTTAAGGGACATTAAGGTACATGCTTTATAATTAGTTATTATTATTTATATAAAATAATTTTAAAAACAATTATTTGTTTTATTAAAAATATCTTTAAACATATCTAAAATTGATAATCTATCATTTTATGTAAAAATAATGTACTAATTGATTATATAAAAACGCAAAAATCATGTTTTAATAGAAATGCTGAAAATCTAACATATTTTATAGAAACAGGTTTAATAAAATCAAATATATTACTCAATATTTATAAATCACATGTTAGTTAAAATGAATATAATATGTAATCATTGATTATTTATTAACAATATAAATAAGAAGAATGGGTAGCATTATTCATCATACACACTAGTCACTAATATCATACATTTTGTAATGGTGCATGTACTTTTGTTTTACCCTAATTACATATATTATTTAATTTCTGATTTATCAGTTGATAATTATAATGTATATAATTATCATTCATTATCTGTATTTTTACAAACTTTTATATGCTTTATTTTATTCTATTTATTATATATATATAATATAATAATAATATTTATTGTAACTCGATATATATTTTATGTTATATATAAAATGTATATATTTTTATATAAAATAATAATAACTATATACGTATATTTCTATGTCTGTAATTATTTATTTATATTATTTTCTAAGTTATTAATTCTATTATTATTAATAAGTGTAAATTAAAAAATTATAATTTTTAAAAATAAAATATTTACTTTGGACTTGATTTTCTCGATATGTTCTGTACATTCACTCATGTCCACACCATTGTACTCATCTATTAACATGGCGTGTATATATAATATCAAAGGGAACCTATCCCCTTAATCCTACGAGTCCACATAATCTATATCCAATCGTACTACGATATAGCATTTATTTATAATAATCTTATTTTTCCTATATTGTACTTATATTTATTTAATGTTCCAATGTTATTAATGTCATTATTACATGCCACTCTATCAGAGGGGTAGTCGACACTTATGATATATGCCATAACACCACATTTGTAATCTTAATTAACTATATATCTAAGACACATCTACATTATAGAAATCATTTATGACTGCTACTACAACTAGACGCAAACAAGAACAGGAAATGATACACAGAGCCTTATTAGGTAATTTATATATATATTAGGTGTTCATAGATGTACATCACCTTATTCGTAATATAATACTTGTATAATACCATTGTGTTTAGAGATTTACCTCTACCACTAAAATACAATAACCAGTCTATGCTGAGTAAACATATAGAATAATTGTCTTCAAGTATTCGTTATTATCGTTTAGTTATAGCGAAACAACTCTAATTATATATAACTAATTCTGTGAATATTGAGGTAATTAAATAGGTTATTATATAATATTAGCCATACCTCCATATACAGCCCCCCATATTAAATTTCAGCCTGACTAATGTTATTAATTTGAGAACATACAAGACTTAAAATGGGTTTAATATGGAAATATGGCTTATATAATATATGCATGCAATTAAAGAATATTGTACCACAATGAGAACAGCATAACTTCTCTACCTCTGTACCTCTGTACCACTCTACTGCAGCTGAAGATGATAGATGCTGTATCGCCAGAGAGAAGTTCAAGATCACCTCTATTCCGATCTGCACCATGGCAGCTATTGAACCCGCTCTTAATCATCAGAACCAAGCGCAAGGAGAGGAACACGATGAAGGTAGGGCAACGCTTGACCTTCGCTACGACCTTGACACTTGTTGTACACGATGCATTATGCCTAACCATACGCGATACCAATTCTCAATGTTTAGAACCGCAAATAACATGCTCGATTACAGTTCTAATATAGTATATATTGATTTCTGATAATCTCAGGAGAATATATATATATATATATTTAAAATTGCTGAAATAACATAATTTTTAATTCGAAAATATTTTATTGCCACAATATACATATTTATAATTAAAATTGTTAACCATTATAATATCAGATATATTTTACAAGTATTATCTATAGATATTATAATTATATATTATAATTACAATTAACCGATAAATATCACTTTATTCATAATTTAATAATTAAATAATACGAGAAATAAAACCATTATCTCTAAATATAAAAATAGACACATATTTATTAAAGCATCACGATTTGTGTGCATTCGTTGATGCCATCACCGATCATTAGAATGCGATGTTTAACTATTACTAATAGCGTCGCTCACTAACTACCTACTACTACTACTACTATTACTACTACGGACAGTGCATGCGCTTACTTAACGCACACACCCACATCACCTCGACCCCATGCCGGCATGTCATTCTCTAGCGGGCCTCGAAGAGATCTGTCACAGCGCCCGTCGTATGTCTGTCGCCCCTATCGGAAGAGCGTCGTGCGCCTTCACCGGCGGGGGGGGCGGGGCGGGAAGTTCCGTAGCCGGTATCCCCCCCTGGAGGAACGGATCCGTGTTTTGGTCGCGTCACTACGAAGGTTGACTGTGATTGTCGATTGTCGTTGTAGCGGTGATCGTAGCCGTGGTTGTCGTCGTTGTGTCCTTAGCAGTCGTCGTTGTGTCCTTAGCAAGGCATCAGCCCGTTAGTAAGCTCTATACGCCACCACTATCGCATGTGGCCTGATATTATGTAATCGAAGATTTTGTTGTGTTCACCTACGCCCAAACCAGAAAGATGATAAGTGTTTATGGAACGAGTTGTTCTGAGAAAATAAGGATTATCCTAAGACTATACTAATACAATATTCAACATTACGGCGATAGCTAAGGATTTTCCTAGGACGATGTATTTCCTCAGAACAACCGACGCCTGAATTCCTGTCGCCGTTGATTTAAAACCACTGAGATTTTCTATCAACGCTAGACTAGTCATGCCTCGAGTGCGTTTAAATAAGATACACTCATCCCCCGTGTCTATCTTAGACCCCAGTAGTGTACCAGTAGCCAATCACACGCCTGTGCACGTTTCTCTCACCCCCTGATCTCTAGCCCCGCCCCCTAATGACACCTGCCAATCATCAGGTGAAGAGGACAGGGCTGACCACTTCCACTCGCATCGCATTCAGACCGCCCAACACTTCTTCCCATCGGTTATCTGCCAGTCTGTCCTTGACCTCATCGAGTTGACTGACGACCTTGATATCACCTCTAATGGCATATCAGGTATTTACATGCATAAATATATAAATCATCTATGTAGTGAGAAAGTGGATACACAAATGAATGTAGTTTATGTTACTTTGTGATAGAGGAAACTGCAGTGGAAACCTACCACTAGATTTTAAATTATTATTAACATTTTTATATTTATTTTGTAAATTACTATCAAGATTAATGTACTATCTAATATATCTACTATATGTACAGTACTAAAAATAATAATTATATATATAAAATACAAGACATCAATATTCATCATAATTTTGATAGTTAAATTTAAATCATTTATACATTTATGTATTTGAATTGAAGATATTATACTATTTTATTTACATATATAATCTAAATCCATAGATATAGATAGAAATTAATTCTATCTATTTAACTATAACGTACTATTTTAATATTATGACGTATATAATATGAAATAAAAATCGCTGGTGCCATTTTATTAATTTATCATGAAAAGTGACTTTTGTGTATCAATTGTTTACTTACATTTCGTGCACCTATTGCTTATCCACTTTCTTTATATTGATGATACAAATATATATATATATATATATATATATATATATATATATATATATATATATATAGTAGATATAATTTATAGCATGGCATCTATATATTACGTGTACAATTTTAATCTATGAAATAATTAACATGGATGCGTTAACAATTATAATTGATTTAAAATATTACCAATAAATATATTATATATGTTGATATCTAAAAAAATTATAACATATATATATATTACTATATCATTATGTCATTATATATATACAGTTGTATTCGGTAATTTCATCACCATTGATACCAATGACCATAGTCAGTGAAATAGCTTCGAAAGTTCTCCATGGATGTTTAGTCGAAGATGGGCAACTATTTTTCCGCACATTCCTCGAAAAATTAACCAACAAAGATCGTCAGGAGAATTTAATCTTCCTGCTGCGTAAACTGTTGCATCATGTTCTGTTATTACCGGCACAAACTGCACACACCTTATTCAACTATCTGGTTAGGATACTACTTGATACAATATTATTACACAGAACTTAATGTGAAATAAAATGAATTATTCTACTATTATTGTACACTTTAAATTTATTACTGCTTTAGATCTATATTAGATGCCTTAGATATATTATAAATTATTGTTGATCTTATTGTAGGTTGGTTTTATAATGTTTTACATAAGAACTCCAATAGAAGGATCACAGCAAGCCATCGGGGATGCTATTAACATTATATGCCAGGTATATTGTCAATTATATTTTATAATAATGATAATTATATAAATAGTAATATTATTTATATATTAATTTTTGAAATTTGCCAACACAATAATGTGAATATATTAATAAATAATAATATTAATATATAATATTAAATTAAATTTAAAAATTAATTAATATTTTTTGCTTATATATATTTAATTTTGGATTACATATTGTAATACAATATATATTAAATATAACTAATTAGTATTAATTATAGTTATTAACTAAATTATTAATTATATCAGTAATTAAATATCTGCATATATTTATTAATATATTAAAGTATTGTAATAAAAACTAATAATAGCATATTAAATTAATATTAGTATATTTGTTCACACTTGTTATTCATAATTTAAAAGACTAAATTGTTATTTGTCATGTTATTAGTGGAATTAGTGTAAACTACTACCAAAGCTGAAGATACGCAGTCGTCTATTAAATTGTAGTTTAAATACCTATGTAAATTGTAATTTAATGTTATCATAGATATTGATATGTATTGTATAATGTATTTGGTAAATAGAAACCAGATAAATATGAATTTTAAAATCATGTTATTGATTGATAATTTATTTAAACAAATGATAACTAAATTATAATATACGTTATAGAAATAAACAAAGTATAATACGAAATCAAAAAATTCTAGAAATTAAAAGTTTAAGTTTAGTCTCTTTTAATTTGAAATTATATGATAAATTTAAATAAATTGTATGTAAATAACAAAGAAAATTATAATAGGATTAATTAAAAGTGGGCATATCTTAATAAATCATTAAACTGTGAATAAAATGTTTGATAGTTATTGCTTGACCATGTAACTTGACTTTACTACAATTACAAAACATTAATTAAATTATCTTTGTCATCATTTTGTTACACATCTATTTTTAATTTTTTCAAATTTACAAATTTTCTAATTATATTATTTCATTAGATTTAAACAAAAGAACATTTATTCATATTTAATTTTAATATATTAAATATTTCATTGTATATTATTATTATTTGTAAAGGAGTGTATTATATACTAGTTATATATATATACTAATATACTGTTTATTTATAGAAATAATTATATTTTATATTATTAAATTATTAAGATTATGGCTTTTGAAGATCATTTTACTAATATTCTATTTCTAATATTTATTAAATTATTTCAAAAATTTCATCTATTTATATTTCATCTATTCATATATAATAAATGTATGTTTTCAAATCTGAGTTTAATGAATCTATACTATTGCCATCAAGTTTATCATATCTTAACATGATTCTCTGATACATATGTACTTCAAACAGATTATCCCCAGTGTAAAGGGAATCTATCTGAAGGACTTGAAGCAGACATTGAGAAAGGAACAATGTGACGTTTGTTTAACTTGAAACTTCATCTGTGCATTATAGATCTCCCAACTTTTTTTTCTCTTTTACTCCCTCTTTTCTTTTCTCTCACTTTGAACTTCTCTTTCTTTTCCAATCCCTCAACCTTTATCCATTATTTCCCTTCATCTAAAAAACAGTCTATTAATGTTATTCTTTCTTTCCTTTCTTCAACTCTCTGAATTATTTTTAATTTTATCTACTAACATTCATACTATTAATATCTCACTCCTTACTCATCCTTTGAAAACCTCATCCTCCTAACAAATTATATTTTAAATAGCACAACTCCTAATTGATCTATTTTCATCCTTTTATCTATAACTAATACTTTTCTCTTCTATTCCTTTCTTTTACCATTACTACTACTCATACCCTCTTTTACTTCTTAACTCATCTACTCTTCTTCCCCACTACGATTCCTTCTCTCCTAACCTCTTTCCTCAAATACTAAGCACTATCCTCCACAATACCAACTAATTAAGGCCTACTCCAACTCCCACTATCTCCAACACCCCTTCTCTTACTCGTACTCCTACTTTCCCCCCACTCCTACTTCTACTTTCTCCACAGCACACTTTATTCTACTCTTTCCTACTCTCAGGCTTATTCCTACTCCTACTTTCTCCCCCACTTCAACTCCCTAATTCTTTCCACAACTACTACTCTTAACAAATCTTTCTTCTATTTCAACAGCCGAATCTAATGATCACTGCAAATGTTCCAAGTGCCAAGAAGCTCATAGTTCATGGTTCAGACCTTTCCAGTATTCCTTCTAGGATGCCTATCAATGAGGTTAGCTATCATCATCATCATCATCATCTATCTTGACCTATAAAACACATACACATTATTCTAATCTTTATATAATTTTAAAAATGATAACTCACAAGTATTATATTTTAATAAAATCAAAACAAATTCATTAAATTTAATATACGTATTAAATATATTAACATTTTTATAGTGAAAAATACTTCTTTATAATTATATACTTAATAAAATACTCAATATTAGTGTTTACTTTAATGTAGTACTTGATAATATTATACTTAGTAAGTACTTAATAGTAATATACTGAAGAAGTATACTAATATTAGTGTTGAAATAGTGCCTATCATGAGGTGACTAACAATAACACAAGAACATGACCTAATTACAGGACACGCAGTTCTACACGTTGCTACAGGAGAGTTTGGAGTTCTTCAACATAGCTGGAGAACATCACGGTTCATATCTGTTGGCAGACACTAAGACCAGTTAGTCTCTTTCTATCTCTCTCTCTCTCTCTCTCTCTCTCTCTCTCTCTCTCTCTCTCTATCTCTCTCTCTCTCTCTCTCTCTCTCTCTCTCTCTCTCTCTCTCTCTCTCTTTCTTTCTCTCTCTCATGTACAGCTATCAATATCCTTGTAGAGTCATGATTTTTGTGTTTTATATTTATAAACATGTATATTGATCATTTATAACCCGATTATCTCCATTTATATTTATTATTAACTTATACAACTTTGTATATATTATCAATTAATTTACTTTTGATTAATAATGAACTCTGTTTGTATTTCAACTAATTCCTAATCTCTATATAGTCTATACGAATTCATTGTAATATATGTAATATATCATAAATACCTAATTTTATATAATGAACTATTTCAAACAGACAAAATTCACAATCTAAGTTCATACGTTCGAGATTTCTATTACTTCCGGAGAAACTTCTATCCTCAGCTGACCTTGACCTATGTTGAACCTGCAAACGCTATCTTAGCGCTACATAAAAATGTTACTAGGATAAATATGAGTGACATTTCTTATTAATAAATATCAAGGAATTTATGTACAGAAACATATACATTATCATTATAATTATCTTAATAAATTTAATATATTCTCACATAGGCGTTTGAATTAAAAGTATTAGAAACTGGAAAAGTTGAATTTATGTTGTCCATATTAGCAGGAGCAGACAAACATTCCGTATGTATATGCATCGATAGAGAGAGCATGTTTAAATAAAATATCTGTCATCCTATAGATTTCCAATCATATTTCATTTCTGCACGAAGAATTGATTAAATTACCAGCTTTCCCTAGAAAAGCATTGGAAACCGACTTTATGATGTATAACGGAAGTTACGGAAAAGTTAGAAAATAAATTTGTATTTTTTACACGTATGCCAGAATAATTATTTAAATTAAGATTCATTAAATATTTTCAATGTTGTTGAAATTTATAAATATATGTATTTTTTTATTATAATTTAAATTGTATTATATATATATATCTATATATATATATATATATATAATTATATTAATTACTCTCACATAGTCACTAATATTGACCAAATATGATATTTCATAGCGACTATATTACCCGCCGTCTCAATGTCCATGTTCACCCTAACTACTCACACTACCCTCTCAGCAAGTGAAGATAATGGACCTACTACACAAGATGCAGTGGACGAAGCTGATGGCTCAACTGTTACGCAACATGTCGTCCACAGTGACCTGGGCGTCTGACCTCGTACTGTTCCTGAACGTTCTGAACGGAGCGATGATACTTCACTGCGAGGACCTGTCCATCCTACGACTATGTTTGGCTAGCTATCTCAACGCCGCCATTCACTTCAAACAGATATTCGCTAATAACGGGTCAGCTATGTCCTCTGTATGTCCTATGAATGTCTTGCGTTACTAATGTCCTATGCAAGTTTACTTTAAAGTATCGATATTATTCTATTGATATTCTGTTGATGTCCTCTTAATGTCCTGTTAATATTCTGTGAAAGTTCTATTGATGTCCACATTATGTCCTGTTGATGTCCTGTAAATATTCTGTGAAAGTTCTATCGATGTCCTGTTTATGTCCTGTTGATGTCTTGTAAATGTCCTATGATTGTTACATAAATTCCTACTTAATGAATACTATTTTATTTGCTCATGTACTTTGATATTCATTTACGTTCTCTTGATGATTATTTGATATATTCGTGATTAAAAAATATTAATCTAACTAATCATAAATTCTTCCATGAACAATCGATGTATTCTACTAGCTTTAAGCAGCGCCACCTAACTAAAGAACTAATAGTAACCGTGATCATCGTCCAGAGTTTACCAGTAATATATTCACAACACATTTACAATACCCTCCCACAGATTTCTAATAATAGCCCCTACGATACTACGAGTGTACAGTAGCCACTTGGCGAATACTCTGGTTTGCGAAGCTATCGAGTTTCTGTTTCAACAGTGCTACCTACTACATAGGAATCCTTTCATGCTACAAGTTTGTCCTATACATATCATTAGTGATCACCAATTGTATCATCGATTGGTGATACATATCTCCATGTTCTATAATGAAAACTATACAGACATATTTATATACATAATCTATGTATATAATAAGGGAATGATTTTATTTCTAATTAATAATAGTTTGGTTTACAGCATTGGTTTTTTATAATTAAGTATCAGTAAATAGTCTGATAAAGATTAATTAATAATTACTAATCATGATTAATAACTATTATACTATTATATTATATTATTATATTATATTACTAAATATTATTTATTATAATTTCGTATTCACAATAAATACATTTATATTAATATAATTAGCTTTAATACATTTCATACAATTGCAATAGATATTTGGATCTTTTGCCCCTATTATCAAGCGTAACAACGATATCAACTCGGACAAGGTTTGCGTCCTCCTCATTACACTACATTACATTGAGATATAATGTGAACAAACTCTGTATCTCTGTTCTTCCGTTAGGTTCCTTCAAAAGCTCTTTATCAACTGTTATCGAAGATCGAAGGGGATTGCATCGATAAACTTTCTATTCTAGATCTCGTTCAAGGAGAGAAACCGCTCTGCCCCCTGGTTTAGATTTATAACAACCTCTGTCATCTATGAATCACTATTTTATTATTATTGTCATCATTAAATATTTGTATTAACTTCTATTATTATCATTATGATTAATTTTATTATAATTATTATTATTTTTATTTATCAATATTACTTATTATCATAATTATCTTTATTTTAATAAATATTAGTATATCAACTAACTATTATTAATTAATAATATATTAATATAAACATTATGATTATTAGCTAATTATCATTATTCCTATCATACTTATCATAATTATCATTATTATAATTAGTAATTATTCACAATTGCATGATAATCTTTGTAAGGATTTCTGTTATCTGGAATGTTCTGAGAAGTTCCTAATATCCGATGCGATAAACCTGTGTGTCACGTTGATAGCTTACGATTGTGACTCATCGAGAGGTCTTCAGATGCTGGTTAGTGGTGTGATGTGTGTATACCTAAGTAACACACACGCACACCTTAGCATGGTTTAGCAGGGGTTAGCCGGGGTTAGAAGGGGGTTAGCAGGGTTAGCAGGGGTTAGCAGGGGTTATGCAGGGGTTAGAAACCCATCCTGCCACTTTACCACTAATCATAAAGAATATCACAGTAAACTTAATGTATTATATTTCTGTGTAATCGTAAATAAGATTTCTCTTCACAATGATAATAAAAGAACTAAAGTCAACTTATGTTATCTCATTAAATTAGTCATTATGATATATCTGTTAATGTAGATTACACGATATGCCGTACATACGGCATATAGTTTTTTAATATTATATATTTATTAAAAATATCTCTATAAATTTAATTTAATAGAGTTTATGATCTAAATTTAATATAATCTACTAATATAAATCTTCAATATAAGTTAATACAGTTATCATTTAACAGAAATATTAGTTAATAATTATTATTATTATTTAGATATATATATTATTCTAATTATATAATTAATTATTATAATTATTATTATTATTATAATTATTATCTGTAACATTATGATTACCCCATTAAACGCATATAGTAACCACTAATGCTGTCCCCACCAGCCCCCTACCACCTACCCCACACAACTACCATTACCCAACAGTTGATACTGGAGGCCATACTGCCATTCTACGTGGAGAACATGAGGAAGAAGACTGACACTAGCTCTGACATCGTTAACGCAGCTAAGAATGAGATAAACACCCTCGTCTCCCTCTCCATCAGCATCAGAGCCCTCATCTCCGGGGCTGAACCCCTTATCAGGTAGGGGAGACTAGACAAACATGCAACGAGATGAACAGACATATTTTGCAATTTGTTCATAAATTTAACGACACAATAATATATAACTATTAAATATAATACCCAGTAAACATTCATTATACAAATTTAATATAAAAAAATATATATATATATATATATATATATATATAATTTGAATATCATATGGTATTATTTGAATACAACTAGAAATACCCCACTAATTCATATAGTTTTAATTATAATAAGTAGTGAATCAAAGGTAACTTCTATACACCCCACTTACCCATAATGCATCATTGTAGGAATTTCAGCGGTCCCCACCTGGATAATGTGACTTCTCAGAAACCACAGAAAACTAACAATATCTACCACGATGAACAAAGTGACGTAAGGTAAGAGCTGTAACCAATACTGTCACTAGAGATGTCACCAGAGTTGTCACCAGAGATGTCACCAAGAGAGATAGCTAGCTGTGTATCATCGTGTTCCATGTACTATCTTATACATATGCATTCTATGTTATACTATCTTTTAATATTCATATATGTATATATTGTACAAGGGAAAATCTCCCCTACCTACCCCTACCTTACACCCCTACCCCCTCACTACATAGATTCGTGCACCTAGAAGAGGGTCTCTCCCCTAACTGCGCCTACAATGGAAGTAAAGATGAAGATAACTCTAGGTCCACACTACTAGAGTTCAGACAGCCTCGCGATACCCTACTTACTGTTGTGTCTATATTCACTGAACACTCTACACTCCGGCTGAGAGAACTTCGCAATCTACTGAATGGTTTGTTTACTATACTAGCATAATCACACCAGGCAAACTATTATATGTTAAGGGGATTCACGGTCTTTAAATTTCAATATTATTAGATAAGAAATTTTTTTTTTAAATTCAAAATCTCATAAAATAATTAACATTTAAAAAAATTTAAATTGCATAATATTAAGATATATTACAGTAACATTTATTCTATAGAATTTTTAAATGATGAGAATATAAGTTTTGAAAATATTTGCATTTTAAAAAAATTTACAAATGTGATCAAAATAAATATTTATTTTTTAAATTTTATTATCAACTATATATCTAATCACAAATATTTCCTGTAGGTATAATATAAGTATAATATTAAACCAGGGTTCCATTATTTTCGGTAAAAACCTGTTTTTACCGGGCAAAACCAGTAATAACCGGTAAAAACCTATCTCTACCATGTTAATTTACGGTAAAAACCGGTAATAACCGGTAATTACCGGTAAAAACCTAGTACTCATAAAATATAATACCTTTAAAAAAAATGTATATTGAAATTTAAAGTAATATTGATTCATTTATATATAAATGTTATGGCTAATATAAATCTAGCAGATTTATTTGAAAATTTGTCAACATTTGTCTGCTTTATTATGCCATTTATAGTACATTTATTATTTTAAATCCAACTGGATTTGAGGTCTGCCACCCTTATATTGTAAAATTAACAAGTTGATGTAATTGGATATATTTTATAAATGAAATAAAATCATACTGTGTTATATATTCATAAAATTACACAATGAAAATATTACTAAATAGTTATACAGTATTGTAAAAAATATTTGTAAAAACTATATTTAATTTCATATATATAAAAATAAATATTCTATTCAGTATTTATATATATATATATATATATATATATATATATAATTAACAATATATATAGATATATTTAATTAAATATCATGGTATAAAATCAAATAATGAATACATTCAAATAATTTCTCAATGAAAATATTATTAGTTCTATTGTTTAATACCTAGGGTTCTAGGGTTTAATATATATATTATTTTTTACAATATTAAGTCCCTGTCACACCGAAAAAGTTGGCCGATTTTTCACCAATATCGTACGGATTTTTCTCTCTCTCTCTCTGTGCTACACCCCTACAGATATATCACCAATATATCATCGATATCGTGACAATATCTCTAAATATTTAACTATTTCTCGACGATTTCGTTACTGCGCATATCGGTGAAAAATCGCTTGCTTTATTTGGTGTGAATGGGCTTTCCTTTTACTAATGCAAAAATAAATATATTATTATATTCAATATTTTATATATATATATATATTGACTTATTTACTCATTTATTTCAATATCATATTATTTATTTAAAAAATGTTTTCTTTACAGAGTCAAAATTAATAAAGTTTTTATTTAATATAAAAAATCTTATAATATTGATTTTAATGTAGTATTATTTAACTTTATAATTGTATATTATCTATAAAATCTATAAATAATATATAATTGTAAATTATATAGACACTAGTAGGTTTAATATAATATAGATAATATTATATTTAATTATATAGACAACACTAGGTTTTTACCATGGTAAAAACCTGTTTTTACCGGACAGGTTATTACCGGTTATTACCGCGCTTATTACCATAGGCGGTAATAACCTATGGAACACTGTATTAAACATATTATGAAAACTTGACTAAGTTTAGTTAATTATTAACTGAGAAATAGTATATTTCATTAGAAAAACAAATATTCTGAGATAATTTATGTTAACAATTTTCTATATTATTTATATTGAAATGAAGCTATGGTATTATCAAAGCCCACAGATCTTCGGTATTATCAAGAACATATTATTTCCTTGGTATTATCAAAGCCCCAGGTTTTGGTATTATTCTAGAATAACGCCAACAACCAATCAATAACATGTATAAAATAAAACCAACAGGTGTGGCTAGTTGACTTGAAAATAAGATATTATTGATAACACTATTTTTAAATAATTTAAATTGATAAATTATAACTATTGAAAAACAGTGTTATATTATAATGATTCATTTATTAGAAATAGGTAGTGTTCTAAAATACATTTGTTACGTTTTATATATGTTTTTAACCTATAATATTATACATGTACAAATATATTTTTTAAATAACATTTTATTTACACAATTTTTTATTTTAAAGTGAATCCCCTTAATTTTAATTATTTATAATATTATAATATATAGATATATAGTTTTTAGCATATTAGATTCATAATTCAGAAATGTAAATTAGTTAAACTAATAAATATTAGCGACAGTTATTTAATTACTATGCAACCAGCACATATATTAATCTATTAAATCACTTAGTTTATATAAATCTTGATCATTGATTAGGATCATTATTCAGAACATTGAACATCATTACACAACACATAATACTGTATTATATATATATAGTACTATATATTTAAACTAAAAATCCCTCTTCCATGTTAATCTTCATCCATAATTAATATGCTATAAATTATAGCCTATAATAGATTAAATGAAATACAATATTGAAAATAAGAACCTAAATATGAAAATAGAATCTATTAATAGATATATGTTATTAAGTTCAATGAATAAGGCACATATAACATCAAATGTATATTGATGAGTCATTGAATAGCCATAGGTTTGAATGGAAACGGTATGACGGAGAACATGAACGTATTCAAAGGAAATGACCTTCTCGAGAGTAAAGCTCACCTACGATTGGCCGATATTGCCCACACCCTATTAAAGGTGGCACCTTACGATAGAGAAACGATGAGCTGCAAGGGTTTACAGAGGTTCTTGCCCTAATTAGCGATTAACCATCGCTAGCGCCACCTATATTTACTCTCAGATATATGCTGCATATCCTACCGAATACCGATTGGACGCAAGAGAGTTCAAGACCCGCCATTAATCTGATATCACGGCGCCTAGAACGCTTGTTTTCTAAGATCCACAAGAAATTAGTTCTAAAGGTTTCACCCCCCCCACCACCATCTTCTAGACTCTTCTACACCTCCTACACACTATCTACTACATTCATTACATAAACTCATGCCCAAACAACCTATCATTAACTATTTCTTTCTTTTATTTTTATTACATTTATTAATAGAAAATAGACAATTGTTATGTAATATCTAGATTACTGACAAATCATCATCACTAGTATTACATAATGTCTAATCACAATTCTATTTATAGAACCATCTCGATTGGACTGCAGCCTCCAATCTCATTCGAGGAGTTTACAAAACCCTCGTGAAATATAGTTATATCTCTCATCTACCCCATCTGAAGGTTACCCCCAATAAGTGTCGCACCCCGTCTCCTTTAGTGCTAACCTATTCAATCAACTGCATTCTGGGGTTTCATCTCAGTAATATATTCTTCCAATGGTGTAGTATATGTTCACTAAGGATGTGATGTTTGTAGCATGGACACGTGGACAGATGGACAGTCTACCTATCATTATATCCACGCAATGTATCCAACTGACCTATCTATCCTGACCTATTTATCCTGACCTATCTATCCTGACCTATCTATCCTGATCTATCTATCCCGACCTATCTATCCCGACCTATCTATCCTGACCTATCTATCCTGGCCTATCTATCCTGACCTATCTATCTCGACCTATCTATCCAGACCTATCCATCCCGACCTATCCATCTCTCTATCTAAACAAATGTCATATTATCAATATCACAGCTTAATTTATTACAAACATACCAGGTGTTCATTTCTATATGATAAGGTGTCATCCTTCCCATAATACAGTAGTTTACAATAGTGTACGGTAATGCATTCATAAGAAAGCAGCAGCTTCCTATTATTGTTACAAGCTATGGCTAATGTCTAATGAGAGATACCCCGCTACAGACACTGATGAACGTTTGCATATCCATCATGCTCTCTGAAGAGGAGAGCGGGGTAGGGGGTATCGAGGGCATTCATTCGCTGATAGCACGACCCCTGACCCCTATTCCCGTACCCGCCGTCTTCAGTAACGCAGTCATCAAAACCCTCGTGCTCCAGATACACGTTATCGGGGTTAGTGGGGTGTAGTATAATGTGGAATGTAGTACTATTCAGGGTATTATTATGTATAATAATGGTTATTCAGTGTTATTGAGGTTAGTGGGTAATGTATAATGTATACTGTACTATAATTCTATTTAGCATTGTGTATATTATTGTGTAATCAATTCAAGGTTAGTGAATGGTAGAGTAGTGAGATGTAGTATAGTGAAGGGAAGTGTTGTGAGGTGTCTATTTAACAATGCTCTTTATTGAAATGATTTTATATTATAATTTATTAGAAATTGTTTTATATTGTAGTTTATAACAAAATAAATATGAATACACATCCTTATGATTCTTATTTTCTTCTATAGAGATTCGAAATAAGACTTATTTAAGTTTCATTTTAACTATATATGTGATTATTATTATACATTTATTATGTATATCATTAAGGGCTTAATATTTACTGATCTCTTTCTCATTGAAATCTAATTGAATAGTTAATAGTTAATGTGATCCACTACGCTATAAAGGATACCTACCTCTGCTTCGCTATACTTACTCTACACCCTGTCTCCCCTACTCTACACTCAGCTATACACTGACACAGGAGCAGTATTCACTGGAACAGATATGTGGTCTGGGTACTATGTTCACCTCCTCTCAGCGAACTCTTAACATCCTCAACCACATCCTATTGCCTATCTGCATACGTATGGGCTGCGGTCGTAGGGGTTAGTAACCACCACTGTTATAGGCTATAGCCTCCATTACATCCTACATCAGTCTATGTGTTTACCTTATCACTTTATTCGTAGTTAATTTATATTCATTAATATGTATCAAAACAGTGTTCTATTATTATAAATCAATACATAGAATATTTCATAATAGGTTCATTGGTATTTTTATGTTTTATTTATGATGTTTCTTCAGATGAAATATATCACCTTTAAAATAACCGATGTAATTATGTATTTGATGAATAATTATTTCACATTAATGTTTAATATTAGAACTTATTTATTTTCTAATATATAGTGATTTTAAAATATACTAATTCTATAAAAAACAATGTTAAGTAATACATATTGTTAATAGATTGTTCTAGAAGGAGATAATAATTTAAAATATAATATTTGCATGTATCTCACTATATTTATGTACATAAGTATTTGTAAAACTTATAAAGATACTGACATATTCAGGATTGTTTGTTTTTACTGATTTTTTTGTGAAGAATATTGGTTTTTTTATTCAAATTGTTATTAATAAATTGTTATATTGTTAAAATTGTATTTGTAATAAATGCTTCTATAGATATATGATTATTATTAGATATTTCGTGTATATTATATTAAAAAGTAGTATAGTATAATTTATACAAGTATTCAGTAAATGCTATCCAAATTATATTTGTCTTTCGGCCAGGCTTGTTTTATTGATTAAATGAATAAATTTATATAATACACATAATATATACAATTATTAATAATATTAATAGGTTTGTTGATATTTTTTTTTGTTTTTTTGGTTTTTTTGATTTATTGGTTTTTTTAAAACCGATAAAAACCAACAACATTGTGGTGTTAAGCCATATATAATTTAAAATTATAAGGTATAATTTATATAATATACATACTATATACTATTATTATTAATATTGATACTAATTTTAAATGATATAATATTGAAATTAATATATTTATCAATGATATTATATACAAATACCAAAAAAAACCAAATAAAACAAATAAACCATAGTTTTTTTGATCAAAAAAACCAAAAATACCGTCAAAAATACTGTATTAAAAAAATCGATTCAAAAATACCGAACAATCCTGTACATATTACATAAGACAATAATACTTCTTATATAGAATATTTTACATATAGATTGTCCTAAAATTAAGACCATGAATCTGAACTTTGTCCTGGATTCCATTCTATTCTCTTTGGTGCCTCAAACACACACTGTTCCAGTAGGTAAACATATCTCTCATTCTTCATCAAACATGGGTTAGTTACGTATGCTTGTATAACTGCACTCTCACACTCTCTTACTTACACACACACACTAATGCTCTCTCGTACATATTTGTAGGGGTTACTTCAATCTCTAATTTCATGGGGAAAACTCAGAATCTAATATCTGTAGACATTAGTCCGACGAGGTCTAAGAAGAATTCAGGTGAGCACATATAATGTTGATATTCAGCGCAAAGATTGATCAGGCTGTATTATAAACCTATTTAAACTGATCTACATTCATTCCATATATTTATTGTTTAAAATTATTAATTTATAAAGTATGATTAATAAGCAAATTCATTTACATCTATTATTTTAATTAAATTCACTGATTCCAAATCCTATTCCTTTCATAGTAGTAATTGATAGAGTAGCATATTTTCTTATATCAGATTTATATGTATATAACATATAAAAAACACTACAATTTTTCTAACCAAATATTTTTACAAATTTCATAAATTTTATATATTTAATATTTTTTAATTATAATATTAATTATAATATTAATTATAATATTTGTATAAAAAAAAAATCTGTTATTTATAATTTTAGTAATAATATATTATTAATATATCAATAGCGTATACTAACGTATGCTTTATAATAACGGTACAACAACATCAGTAACCGTGACAACCCTATAACAGCGAACACCAACCTTCACGCCTCGGCCATACTAGGCCTGCGTATAATGGTGCTGTGCTTTGAGAAGCAGCTCTCCTCCCATTGGTTCCGTATAGCCAGCGTTGTGAAGGTGTTCGCCACTCGCACCGAGTCCAGTGAAGCACTGTGGCAGTTCTTTGACTTCATAGCCACCATACGTAGTCCGCTGTTTCTGCTGCTCAGACCCTTCATACAGTTCAATGTTAGCCCCACCCCTTCATACAGTTCAATGTTAGCCCCACCCCTTCATACAGTTCAATGTTAGAACCGCCCCTTCATATAGTTCAATGTTAGCCCCACCCCTTCATACAGTTTAATGTTAGCCCCGCCCCTTCATACAGTTCAATGTTAGAACCGCCCCTTCATACAGTTCAATGTTAGCCCCGCCCCTTCATACAGTTTAATGTTAGCCCCGCCCCTTCATACAGTTTAATGTTAGCCCCACCCCTTTATACAGTTCAATGTTAGCCCCACCCCTTTATACAGTTTAATGTTAGCCCCACCCCTTTATACAGTTCAATGTTAGCCCCACCCCTTTATACAGTTAAATGTTAGCCCCACCCCTTTATACAGTTTAATGTTAGCTCCACCCCTTTATACAGTTCAATGTTAGCCACGCCCCTTCATACAGTTTAATATTAGCCACACCTCCTCTTGATCATATATCTCACAAGCCCATGATCAGTGAAATGTAATTCTAGATAAATTCCTAGACAATTGTCAGAATATCTTTGGTATTATGTTAATATTTATCTATAAATGCTATCCATAGTAGTATATTGGAAAATGGTAATAATTTTATACAGAATCATTATTAAAAAAAACTATACATCGGAAACTATACATTAGAAACTATACATTAGAAACTATACTTTTATTTAGATAATAAATACTTATATATATATATGTATATACACTAGAAAAATTAGAATACAATATTTATCGAATACACATTTATAATACTCGTAGAGTACAATAGTTATTGAGTACAATTAATTTAAAATTACTAATCAGGGTTAATTACTATTATACATCTCAATAAGATAGGAATTACAGTAACTTGACAATTCCAGATGTTACATAGATAACATATCTGAATATTTGATTTTTAACAACATTTATAAAATAATTCTTAATTTTTAAAGAACCCTTTACGATTATGTCAAGATAATATTCTAGTATAATATAGAACGCATTCAAACAAGTGACTTTTTTACTGGTCAAGGGCTAACGCACCTTGTGTAAGGGTTACTCGTGTACTGTGTCACTTTTTTTTACTAAAAGTAGTTACTTTATTACTAAAAGAACTAAAATTTATTACTAAAAGTAGTTACATTATTACTAAAAGAACTTTATTACAAAAAAAAACCTACACAAATTAAAACTTAATCCAACTTAATCCAACCTATCCATAACAGTGAAAATAACTATGACCACACATATACACACACATATCACTATACTTTTATAGGCTCAATTGGGAAGTAATGCAGCTAAAAAAAACCTCCAAAAATTAAAATTTAACCCAACCTAACCACAACCGTGAAAATAACTATATAAATAAATACACTTTTATAGGTTCACTCGGACAGTAATGCAGCTAAAAAAACCACCAACAATTTAAACTTAACCCAACCCAACCACAACCTTGACAATATACTTTTATAGGTTTACTCGGGAAGTAATGCATCTAAAAAAAAACCTCAAAAAATTAAAACTTAACCCAACCTAACCACAACCTTGACAATATACTTTTATAGGTTCACTCGGGAAGTAATGCAGCTAAAAAAAACCAACCAAAATTAAAACTTAACCCAACCCAAACCCAACCAAACCCACCTAAACCCAAACCCAACCCAAACCCAAACCCAAACCAAAAACCAACCCAAACCCAACACAAACCCAAATCCAAACCCAAACCAAACCAAAACCAAACCCAAACCCAAACCCAAGTGCCAAAGTTACCTTTTATAATTTATTCGATACAGTTAAAATTATTAAAATCGAATTATTAATATAGATTTTGAATTTTCTACATGATAAAAATATTATAAATTCATGTTTTTACATGGTGGAGATAGTAAATTTACTTTTGTAAAGTCATTTATGAGGCAAATAATCATAGTAAATGTATCGCGATTGATTACATTTATATCTACTCATCACTCTTAATCACATTATATCGTATGATGAATTTTGTCGAAAAATTAAAACCGATCCGTACCCCAAATGCTTCATATATTAATTGTTTTTCTCATTTTATTTTAGGTACTTTCGTACTCCGCATCCGTTGAAATTATAATCGAAGCGAACGCATTACCGGAAGTCGGTCAAATTTACCCCTCTAAAATCATGTATTTTAACTATTTCGGCTGTAGCTCGAAGAATATTAAATATTAGATATCACAATTTATACCACGATATTATATTTTAATTATCTATGTAATAAATTTAAAATTATTAAAATCGAATCATTAATGTGGATTTTGATTTTTTACATCACCTAATAATTTTAAGAATTTATTTTTACATGGCGGAGATAGGAAAATTATTATATTATCGTTTAACCAAATAACTGAAATCTAGTACGTATGATATATATTTATAATAGTTAGTAATCTTATTGTTATAAGTATATCTATTTTATAAAGATATATTTTTTTTTGTAAAATTTTAAAATATAATTAATTAATATAAATATAATAATTAATACCGATTAATCTAATGACTTATTCGATAATATTAATATTAATTTATTAATTAGATAGTATAGTAATAATAAAATAAGTAAAATAAACTATATGATACTGTTATAAAATAAGTTATTAGAATTTCATATTTTATAAATATATAATTTGTGTTATAAAATTATAAAATTATAAATATAATTATATATATATTTGTTAATAATAGTTACGATAATGAATTATTCGATAATATGTATATTATTTTATTATTTAGATAGTATAATAATAATAAAATAAGTAAATAATGCTTATATTATATATTTATTATCACATTGAATGAATATACATATTTATAAATTTCTAATTGTTGTTATAAATTTATAAAATTATAATATAATTAAATGTATTAGTTACTATTATTTACACTACCATACTTTGCGATAATATTTAAATTATTTTAGTATCTAGATATTATATTATTATTAAAATAAGTAAAAAATAATGAAATTATATTAATTATACTATAAATTATAAAGTTACAAATATGGAAATCCAATGATTATTATAGATTATCTATGTTTTACATGATACAAATATTATAAATTCAAATTTGTACATGGTGGAGATAGGAAATGTACTTTTTAAAGCCATTTATATGGCGAATAATCATAGTAAATGCATATCGGATGGCTACATTTATATCTACTCATTACCATTAACATTATAGAATAGAAATTAGATTTTTTTTTTTTTTTATAAATAGCAATTTTTTTTCTTGACCATTTGTACGATGAATTTTGGTGAAATATTAAAACCGATCTGTACCCCAAATGCTTCATATATTAATGGTTTTTCTCATTTTATATAATGTACTTTCGTACTCCGCATCCGTTGAATCTATAATCGAGGTGAACGCGTTACCGGAAGTTGGTCAAAGTTACACCTCAAAAATCACGTATTTTTCACTATTTCGGCCCTAGCTCGAAGAATATTAAATATTAGATATCACGATTTACACCACGATATTATATTTTAATTATCTATTTAATAAAGTTAAAATTATTGAAATCGAATCATTATCGTGGATTTTGATTTTTTACATCACCTAATAATTTTAAGAATATATTTTTACATGACGGAGATAGGAAATAATTATTATAAACTCGTTAAACCGAATAACTGAAATCTAGTACGTACGATATATAATAATACTCGTCATAAATGTTATTTTTATAATTATATCTATATATTATAGATTTTTTTACGCGATACGAATATTATAAATTTAAATTTTTACACGGTAGAGATAGGACATTTTTTTTTATAAACTCGAAATTTAAATTTAACGAAATCTAGTATCGTAGGGGTTCGATTAATATTAGTATCGGGCGAAAAAAATTCGTATATAACGTATTTTATGTCGTCCGTATACGCGATATAGACTTTCTACCTATCTCCGCCATAGAGAATAGAGAGAACAATATAATGCCTCGATCGATGAATAGAATATTTATAAATAGAATAAATATAGTACGTATAGTATATATTACTCGTTTACTAATTATATCGTAATTATATCGTAATATTATTACTAATTTAGTATCTATATAGTATACATTTAATATATCGCGAACAAAATGCGTATATAACGTATTTTATGTCGTCCGTATACGCGATATAAGATCGCCCGTATAATTTTTACGTTAACGAAAATATTGCGTAAATTTTTTTTGTAACAGCGGAGATAGGACATTTTTTTTTATAAACTCGAAATTTAAATTTAACGAAATCTAGTATTATTAGGGTTCGGGTAATATTAGTATCGGGCGAAAAAAATTTGTATATAACGTATTTTATGTCGTCCGTATACGCGATATAGAGATTTTTACCTATCTCCGCCATAGAGAATCGAGAGAACAATAGAATGCCTCGATCGATGAATAGAGATTATTTAAATATATAAATATATAAAATTATATGTAAATCACGTATACTAACCGTGTCCTAATTATATAATCGATATATATAAATATTATCGACGATTTATTATCTATAGATTATTAAATTAGTATATCGCGAAAAAAATTGTGCCGAGCGAGATTCGCTTCGCTCGTAGAAGGTCTGGTAGCTCGCTAAAAAAATAGTGTCGTACGACGAAGACGATTAAGGCAAATAATATACACTCCTCTAAAGTTTACTTAATATGTACTTAAGGTATACTTACTAGATGTAATTCATATCCTACTTATTTGTATATTATATAATTAAAAGTGTGGTGTAATGGTATATGAATTAATTAGCTAAAATATCTGAATAATTGGGCAAATGATTTATATAAATTTATATATTGAACTAAAAAATCAATAATCTATAACATTTATATTTACGATATGAGATGTTTTATAAATGTAAATTAGTTGAAATGCAACAACTATTTTTAAATGTTTACTCTATCAGTCTTACTAAATATTAAGCTTCTTATTACATGCAGCTTCCACTATATTTATATATCTTCATAATATAATTATTGAATAATAATCAATGTTAATATTGTTCTATGTTAATATTATATTTCATTGAATTGTAGATGATGTCTAAATCATGTGGAAGTGAGAATCAATTCTTTCTGCAGCAGAACGTTCACCAGAAGTTACAGGGACTCAATCTCCCAGAACCCACCAGTGTTGGCAGCACTCTTATGTCTTTGGCAACTCAACTTCGTAATCTCATCGACGAATGTTAGACAACAATGACTATAGAATAAGTATGAAGTGATTATTATTTACTAATAATAATTATTATTTTTTATTAGGACATTTTATTTCTCTTTTATAATATATATGTATTGATATCACCTAAAGGGCTTCAAAATAATAGGATAAGAAATATAATAAAATATTACATATTTTTAACTCAACTAAAATGAATTCATTCGACTAATGTAATATAATTTATGTAACAATTATTAAATACGTTTACCTAGAACATCTTAATATACTTATTCGAAACGATCACACACGTCTTAGTAATAACTAGTATACTATTGTCTACAGATTATAATCTAATGTCTACAGATTCTGAAATCAGGCCTAGATCCGGTACCAATCAAACATCGATGCAGATGCCAGTAAAGGACGCGACCATACCTAGATCTAATTCAGTGCATGATCTACTAGAGAATCATGTTCAAGAAACAAAGAGAAAATCCTTAGGTATTACTATAGTATTACTCCATTTATATGATATTCCATATTCTTTCTACTAGTTCTGTATATAAATAATAATATTCTATTTATTAAACTTAAGTGTGTATGTTGTTATAGCTACTTAGTATTATTATTTGATTAAAAGAAATACATTTGAACTTATTAATTTGCAGATATATAAATCAGAATGCAATAAACGTTCTAATAATATAACTAGAAGTGGAATAATTTCATAATTTCAAATCAATACTAGTATGTTATTTTCAATAAAGAAATTCTTTATAAAATGCAATATCATTTGAACAAAATAGATGCCAAATTTAAATGTATGCAAATTTTTAAAATAGTAGTTAATTATATCTATCTTCATCATTATGTCTATGAATATGATTTTATTAATAAATTATCATCATCGTATTATTATTTACTATTACTATTGAAACTTGTGATACTTCAATATAGACTAGTAATAGAATTTCTTTCCGAATAATATATTATACATGCGCATATTACATATGGGTGCCTAGATATACCAGTGATCATTAATTCTATAGTTGGTGAGATATTGTCTTCAGTTTCTTCCCAGAGTTCAAATATAGACGAGGCCATACTTCCAAAATGTGCAATAAAACGTAAATCTAGCGAAAGAATCACAGCTCAGGAAGGTTAATCTAAGTTATTTACAAGTTTGTAGTTGTTTTTATGTATAATAATTGTTTTGTAGAAGACAAGATAATATCATTCTACATAATATAAAAATAATATTAATGAAATTGATTGTCCTCGAGGACATAGATATGAGCACAAATTTAAATATATTCTGTTATTGCAGAGTAATTACAGGATATTACCATGTCATCAAGTTAATTAATAATATATTAAACTTGCTAACAATTATGAAGTGAACTATTTCATATCATCTCTTATTTTAATAATATTATATATAATATTAATATATTTAGAATATTTTTCAGATATTAATCTTTTCTTCTCAAATCATTATATTCATATATACTTATGATTAATAATTATTAATAATAATTATAATTTATAATTATAATTATTAATAATAATTATAATTTATAATTTAACTTTTGGTAGGGTCAAGAATATTAGAGAAATTCAAGAAATACACATTAACTATGGATTCAAATGGTAAATTATAAATACCCGTCTACCCTTTATGCACTTCTTCAATTTACGTGTATCGCCCTCTACAATCACATTTGTAAACAATTCATTCAAGGATTACGTGCAATGATTTATTAGCAAGTCAATTTAGTTAATGAAAACCTAATTTAATTCATTTAACAATAATATTCTTAAATGAAATCATTATTAAATCACTATTAAGTGGATTCATAATATTTCAATTAGTAACGAATGTATTGCACTTTTCCTTTGTATTAGTCGATTTCAATTTACTTAAGCAAACTCACACATATATATAAATACTCATTCACCCAATAAAACTGCGTTATCACTGTTTCCCATTTCAATGTTTGTAACATTCACAGCTCTATTATAAAGTGTATTTGTTTCTTCATATGCAAATTTATACAGATATTATAATATATTTGAATAGAATGTTTCTTTAATAAATCACAATCTCATAAAAATTAAAATACAGATCTTGAGGTTTTAATAATATTGATATATGATATATGGAAATATATTATTTTCTTTTTCATTTAAATCTGTGTAATAATAAACACTAATCGAATTGTTATTCACTTCGAAGCGCGACAGAAACAAATACATTTTATAAAATAGTCACACACACACACACACCGACACACCGACACACTCACTGTACGCCCACTGTGTGTAAACACACCCCCTGTGCACCCCCTCATTGTAGCTGCACTAGAGCAACGGTTGATTCGTAGCGTTCGAAATCGGCACCTTCGCGTTCCGCTTAAAAACGGCGGAATACTTTCAAATCGTCGCGTCGATTTGATGATAAGGAGAGGTTTGTTGTCGTAAACCCAACCCCGCCGCGCCCCATACACCCGCTGATTATACCCGTCACCCTCGCCCTATCTATCACACTAGTTAGCTACCTTAGTCACGCGTGATTCTATTCCTTCTCTCTCCTCTCGTCGCACTAGTTAGTTCTATCTCCGTTACAACTCTTTAGGGGAACAAACTTCACTGCAAATGTATCGAGATGGATGAGTTTTAATTTCAGTATTATTCGAGAGACTGAAAATAAATTTATATTGAACATGAATATATAATATTAATGATTGTTATTAAAACTGTATTATTATTGATAAAAATGGATTTAAATTAATACTATAATAATTTAAGGTATATAATATTGTTCAATAACATTTATTTTCAATATCTTGGTAGTTAAAGGAATTATCGCACAGTATTGGAATTAAATCAAAACAGTATTGCAATCACATATACATATATGATATCATATAAACTATCTGTACATTATACATACTATACGCTAATATATTTTGTATTTTTAGATATGAAATTGTACTGGTTAATAATATAATATTGATAAATATTATAATATATATATAGTATGCAAGCAATAGATGTTTTGTGTTTAAATAGGTCAAACTTCGTTAGAAATTCCTTAATCGATATAAAGTTGTGATTATATATTATTGAGAATTATTTTTTTTTTAATAAAAAATAGAATTTGACCTAAATCAGTATTCATATGTAATCAGTATAACGTAAGCCCCGAACACATCATCGTGTCTTCATCATGTGTTGTGACCTAAACAGAGGACGAGACAAGTGGAGCCAGCATGTCAGCAGACACCCAGTCGAGTGCTCAGTCTAGCCTGATCAGCGTCAAGTCTACACCCGACCAAGACAGTATTGACCCCATTGACCCCTGCGATGACACTAAAACAGGTGAGGGCTAGCTATAGTGGATATAGTCGTGGAGTTTAATATTACGTAAAGGTACGACATAGCATAGTCGAGTATGTACCCAAAGAGTATAGCTTTGCAATGTCATCAACTCTATAGAAATCCTACTATCACCATCAAACCTTAGAGAATTCACATTAACCTACTCATCTCATCTATGTCAAATATATATATATGAATAAAATGTGTAGAGTGTATACAATGTACCCATGGTTCAACGTATACAATGTATACAACGTGTACATTGTGTACAATGCGTACTAACACACAGAGATGAAACCCGCCGTATCTCTAGAGAAGTTCTCGTACAGATTCAGCCGTCTTCAGCGTCAGGATGCGAAGTCTCGCAGAACATTCAAGATAAAGCGTTCCGTGGTTAGTGTTCATGCCCACCACTAGGTGGCTCTGAAGTAGTAGTAATGTAGTCAATTAGGGATGTGAACTATTGGTAACTATAGTTTCCGCTGAAAAGTATAATATATATATAAACAAATCTATTATTTATTAATTATATTCTCCTTACTTTTTAAATTCTAATTATTTCAGGAATTCTGAATAATTTTATTTCTAATTATTCCAATGGGACGGCCATTTTGTTGAATTTACATTAATAGAGATCGGGAACGCATTGCCTCCATATATTAAATTATAAAAAATTATTTATTAAATTATAAAAAAAATTTTATATATAAAAAGGACATATAGCTATAACATTTGTGAAAAAAAATTAAGATATATATTTTACATGTATAAAAATAGAATAATATTTTTTTTTTACAATTTTTATAAAATCCAATACATAATAATTTTATTTTTATTATATATTATTCGTAAATGAAATTAGGTAGATCGCTTTAATACTTGTATCTAAACATTCACTTTTATATACAAAATATAGCACATCAAATTATTTTGAGTAAAGTGTATTTGAAAAGTCAACAATAAATAAATTCAATAAAAATTCAATAAATAAATTATAAATAAATAACATTATGCTTACTTATATTACCTTCTAGAAAGACTCGCGCGCCTTCCGCGAGATCTTTCTGAGACGACCTCTAGAACTGATGGTGATCACTTCCGGCTCGCTGTCACTGTCATTCCAAGAATTAGACAACCTCTTCAACACTCTTCTTTTCTTAAGTACGGGTGTAACAGGCTCCTCAGTACTGGAGCGAAGCTTTCTGTCGGAGGAGTCGCGATAGTTGGGCTTCTGGTTACGGTTGTGGTGGGGGGTTCTTTCTGATGTTGAAGGATGCTCATCCTCCTCTTCGTCTTCTACCTCTTCTCCATCTTCTTGAGAGGACAGAATATCCGTATCGCTTGCGGAATCGGAATACTTGCAGGCGGTGGATACTTTTTTCGGTGAATCCCTGATGTGATTGTGATCATTACTGGCCGAGTAATGGGGCTGCACAGCTCCTCTGTTAGAAGAGTTTGCAGCAGCAGCAGCAGCGGCATAGAAACTTCTCAAACCTGTTCGACTGATAGAGAACTCCGTGGAGGTAATGGGGGTGCTGGGGGTGGGGGTAGTGCTCGAGGAAGGGGCGTCATGGGTCTCGTTATACGTTACGGATGAGTTTCTCGTGGGACGTGACGACGTTCTGCCATTGGTCAGTTGAGATGTTTGTGGAGATTCATTGATGTGGTAGTAGGAAGAGGTGATCACCTTCCGTTTGCTCGTCTTATGGGACAATATAGTTTTCATTTTGTCTTCAAATCGAGCGGCCATTCTTAACGTCATCGATTAAATCCTAGACTTCTTCTTAGTGTTGTACTTCTTGCTGTTGGTGAAGATGAGGCGGATATCTTGCGTGAACTCCAAGGCTGACGAATACTGAGCGTTCTCTATCTTCTCTTTCACGAGGAGGAGGTTCATAGGGGTGTGAATGATGGCGCCGTAGTCCGGGTAGACATTCTCATCGATAGCTTCGAGGAAAGGCTCGGCGTCATCAGAGTTGATCATCTCGTTGAGCACAGTCTGACAGTACTTCAACCAGTTGACGGGCGGCTTACTTCTGGTTCTCCTAGGGAGGCTACAGGTACACGGTTCATCAGAGTAGAGCTCGTCTTCATCCGTTTGTGAATTACCGGTGGTGGGACGACGCGAGCGTAGGTTCCTGAACGGGGGCATATCATTGTACATCATCATGATGGTTTCAGGGTCATCATGGTTATCGATAAATTTGAGACATAGTTCGGTGATAATTTTGGCACATTGGATTATCGGCGCATTCTTTTCATTGAACACTTCTGTTAATATAAAATAAATATTATAAAGTAATAGTTTTATGTTTTCTTATCTATATATGTTATGTTTATGAAAAGTGATATATTAGATATAAAATAATATATAACAATATATATTAGTTAGGAATGTAGATTTCAAAATAAATAATTTATTTTATAATGACATGCTATAAAATATTCCTCTTATGCTATTTCTAAACTGATTTCATAGGTAATTTGTTCACAGTTACTAAATAATATTTCATAAATCAATTTAACTAATTTATCCATTGTGATATCAAGTGTTCATTTATAGCGAATATTTAACATAGGATTTGTATAAATAAAACATTTAATTTCTATATAATCCTACTATTTTAATCGTATTAAATTAAAATACAAATATATGTATAATATAAATATATTTATTTATTCCATATCTACATAATTTAAAATGTTTTTGGTAAGTATTTACATTAATAATAATCATTATTCATTACTGTATACTGTATACAGAATGAATTGAGAAACATATTGACGACCTCACATTCTCTGCCCCCATCACTGGAGAATGTCGACGTGAAATGTATCGAAAAACCGGTAGCCGCACAACCTACAAGCATCATTAAACCACCCGAGTCTACTATTATCAGCATTGATTCAGACCTAAAGTCTAGTAAGGATGCCTCATCAGTACAGGTTTAGTAATGCAGTGATAAAATATTACAAACGCTATGCGAATTGGGTAAATTAGAAATTGGTATAGAATTGCGTATTTATAAGATAGAAAATATACCTTATTAATATGATGTGAATATAAAAAAAATTAAACCATTTTTATTCGTACGTTTATATTATATATTTATATATTTACTAAAAATATAAAAACTAAAAAACTATAATTTAAATAAAAACTATAATTTATATAAAAACTATAATTTATATAAAAACTATAATTTATATAAAAACTATAATTTATATAAAAACTATAATTTATATAAAAACTATAATTTATATAAAAACTATATATTAACCTTATTGAATAACAGAGGCCCGCAACGATACCGAAACCGCCGCAATATGAACCGAGACAGAGTCCGCCGCCGACATCCTCATCGTGCTCCGCTGCAGTGCCGGCACCTAGTAAACCATTCCGCAGAAGGGTGGCAGCACCCGTTCCTCAGTGGGATAAACTCCAAGGAGAGAGGGCGCTACTAATCTCCACACGGCAGGACACAGACGAAGAGGACATCAGTATTAAGGTGAAGACTTATTTCAAAACGCACGACGGAACAGATCTCAGAGATACCGAGGTATGATCGCTCGAGACGGAGGATGATAGCGCACTAACATCATGTGGCCATATCGCACGAACATCTAATGAACTGGCGATGAAATTATATGAATGTGAATTTTTAAATGTAAACATTTTATATCGTATACATACTTTGTATCGTTTCAACTTTTATCGACTTATATAAAATGTATTATAATATATATATATAGAGAGAGTGAATAATGAATTAATAACATATAAACTTACTATTCACTAACTTATTAGTTATAAAGTTTAGATTAGTCTTAACAATTGTGTTGATTATTTATAATCTAAAGATTGATTGTAATAAAATTCTGAATACAATTTTTATTTAGGTTGTTTTATGTATATAATTTATATTTATTTATTCTGATTGAATAAAGTATATGGTATTTATTAAATTGTAATTTAAATAACTATAGTTATTATAATAAATACAAATATACAAAGTAGGTATAAAATATATATGTTATATAAAACTAAAATATTCACAATAATAACTAGGTCTAAACGAAATAATCTATTTGGGTTCATATCCTGTTGAGGTAACTTATTTTAGGAATCATTTATTATAATGGATATAATTAAAGATAATTATAATTAATATATTTTAGCATTATTAATAATGATAGTACATGAGATAATATTAATTTATATGAATATTACTAAATAAATAAAATATAAATATTAACTTACATAAATTAAACTTAATTACTAGATATTAATTTATTAATACCAACTTTTTTTGAAATTTTAAATATCTTCATTTAAATCAGCTATAAATATAAAATCTAATATATATATATATATGAATCTAGGAAAAAAAATAACCTACTATTTAAAGTTATTCTATTAATTAACAACTCTCTTTACCACAACCATAGAGCTAGAGAGAATTTTCTCTCTAGGTCTATGACCACAACCGACCTGCATATCTCTATTCTTTAATTTCAATTCCTACTCATAATATCTCTCCATTCTACTTCTTACCTTAAGAGGCGAGCGACGTTCATTTGTTAAGGTAGAATTCTACATATAAATTAAGTTAACTTAATCTCCATTCCACTAATATTCGTGCATGGCATATGTCAGAATGACATTGTCGGTTCCTTATATATGGAATAAACTATAGTTTATGTGTTTAGGTATAACTCATAATCTACAATCTACCAGGGATCTACTAAATCCAATAACTGATTTAAAAACAAATCTATTTAGGTTTCCTACCACATCATATCCCTGATCGCTATTTGTATCAATATTTATAAACATTTATTAATATACAGATGTAAATTAATAAATGTTTATACATATTTATATAAATAGTGATCAGGGATATGCTGTGGTAGGAAACTAAATAGATTTGTAATATACTAGTAGGTTATTATATATACCTACTAGTGTTATTCCTTATTGTTCGCTATTATTAGATATCGTTTATGTTCCGTTTATTGTTTTCGTTAAAAAGTTATTGATATTTCCGTCGATTTATTGATCTAGCACAAATAGTAATTATATGAGGGTCATTAAAATAACTAAATAACTCAATAACTAAAATATTTTATATAAATAATTAAAGAAATTAATTAATTTCATTTATAAATAATGAGTTAAATATATAGGAGAAAGTAACCGAATACGGACAGTGCCCACTCTCAGTATCTCAGAAACCATTAATCCTAAAAAAAATGTTTAATGAATAAAATATTCCTAATTATATAAATAGTTTAAAAAATTATTTTTTATTTTTTAATTATGCAAAATATTACTGATATATATAATAAACTGATTTTTTGATTACGTTTTTAAATTTATGAAAAAAAATGTCAACTTAAAACATTCTCAAGAACATACAAATGTATCGATAACACTTTATTATTAAAAACTAAAGCATTCTAAACATTATATACATAATATCTATAATTGTTATCAAATATTCATTAAGTTATAAGCATATATTTATAGGACATATAAATTCCTAATACAGACACTCTAAATGTCTTAATACGGATACCCAGCTAACAGTAAGAGCAGCATAATAGCAGCATAACAGATTATATTATAGCCTCAAATATTTACATTGTGCTATTATGCTGCTATTAAATGTCTATTATGCTGCCATTATGCTAATATTATAATATATTAGAATAGCAGCATAATAGTAGCATAATATACTTTTAAAATGGCAGCATAATATCATGACAAATTAATAACAGCATAATATACATTTAATAGCAGCATAATGGAAACATAATAGCACAATATAAACATGTGAGGCTATAACATATGCTGTTATGCTGCTATTATGAGGATATTACTGTTATCTGGGTACCCTATAACCAATCAGTGTGAATGGTATGAACTATTCTGATTTTCATAAAAATCGCGTGCGTTATGATGGGGAAGGAAGGGTAATTTGGTCGACTCTAATATCTCAGAAACTATTAATGATACCAAAAAAAATTCTATAAACAATTTATAGTATTTCATAATATCTTTAAGAATAGTTAAAATTTATTTTAATAAATAATCAATAATTATTAGTATTTATTGATTTTTATTAAAATCCGGAATTTAAACAAAATAGGTGTTTGTTAATCTGTTTGTCATTTCATAAATACGTGTTGGATTGTGATATTTTTTAAACCCAAATAAAATATAATATGTTCTTGATTCTATATGTAAATATCTACATATTATATCAATATGATACAAAGCTATTGCTGAAATAACAACGTACGTCAAATCGGGTAATTTGGCCGATAAAAGTCGGGTAATTTGGCCGATCATTAACCAATCAGATATCAGATAGTAAAATGATAGAATGTATATACAAATTGAGGGTGTATCATTGAATTGTATATAATTGTAATATATAATTTATAATATAGATGGCCATACCTCATATTTTAATATATATTTATATATTTGTATAAGGATTTATATATATATATATATATAATATCATTAATATTAATAATTAATAATGTCTAACATATTAATTACATTTATTGTTTAATTTATTTATCAATTATCAAATATTATATAAATGTATTGATATTAGAAGTTCATGGAGTCACTTATACAATATATATATATATATATATATATATATATATATATATAATATATAACATTCCTAATTATATAATGATGATTCTATATCCTATACTATATAATTATAATATTTTGAATTATGCATATATAAACGAATGAAAACGTATACATTGAAACCTCTTTATAAGAACATGTGTATCATATTTGGAATTCAACTTTTCCACATTACAAAAACCTCTATAAGAAAATATTATTTAGGAAACACCTCTTTATGAGACAATTATTTTTAGTTTGTTTTGGAAATGTTACCTCTCTATATTACAAAATGTGATGTAGTAGTTTATATCTAAATTTAGGTTTATATTATAATGTAGATGTAAAAATAGTTAATTGCAATTAGTGAATGTGTTTTATTATTCTCAATGCAGTGAGCTCATAAATAGTAACAGGTATGAAGAACTAATTAATAAAAGGTAATATACTGATTGTAGTCAGTACAACAATTATCCAAACAAGTGTTAACAACTATTTTAAATTAAATTAAATTAAACCATATGTGATAGAAATATATTTATGATCTATTATTTTGATTACTACTTTTAAATAAATAAATTTACTAAATATATTAGAGAGGTTTCACTGAATATATAAATAAATGATTATTATATAAATACAATACAAATATCTACATTTATTTTCTAATCTATATATTATTGTATATCCAACACAATATGATAATTTCGTTTTAATAAAAGTACTATTGTAACCTATATTAAATATTATAATATCAATCTGATATATATTGAAGATTATTTTCTAATTAAAATATTGTTATTTTGTTGCTAATTATTGTTTATACATTATATATTTAATACACACATTATAATATCAATAATTGTGTATTTGTAAATATAACTATTCACATATGAGTGAGTAATGTTTGTATATTTTTAATCCTTTTTAATCCAACAATTATAATATATTTATTTATTTATAAAAAGTATTATACTCAATATCATTTATTCACATAAATCGCATTTCTCGAACGTATCTCAACGTATCAACATAAATGCATACATCGTGACACAATTGTCTACATTGAATAGATTGAGTAGATGAATCGACTGATTCATCGATATTCTCCGCACACATTATACAATTAACATTTATTTCACTGGTAATTTTCTTTTTCTTGTTATTCACCGTCTTTTTAACCACCTTCTTCGTCTTATCAGCATTAGCATTTTCTAAGTATTTTTTATACTGTGAATCAGTAATAATTGCTGCGAATCCACGTAGTTTACCTTATAAAGAATTAAAATACCAATTAAAATATCATTTAAAATATCACTTATAATATATATTTATAATTACATTAAATACATATTGTAAATTAAATATAAATAAAAAAAGTATATAAATAAATAAAATTTAGAACATATTTTATTAAATGTGTTAAGTATAAACATTTAACTTCTGTTATCACCCTATCACTTTACCACTGCATACTTGTATCGATATAATAGGTATATCGGTTGTATAACGAATATTATTAGATATATATATATATATATATATATATATATATATATATATATATATATAGTAATACCAAAGCCCAGTGCTTTTGTAATACTATATAGTATTATATTTTACGAATATCAAATGTAAGTTAAGTTAATTATTAATTGAAGTCAAAAGAGATATCTACAATTTAATATCTTTATTGTTTATAATATATTACATCAATTAAAATGAATTTAATAATTATTGTATTATTATATTATTTAATAGATTCTATAGAATTATAATTCAATTATATAAAATTATATTCGATTATAAATTTAATTATTAATATAAACGATATTAATATTAAAAGAAATAATGATTGAAATGAATGAATTATTTAAATAAAATAAATTAAATTAATTAAAATATATCCAATAATACAAAAATAACTTTTTATAATATATTATATTATTTATATACAATATTGATTTAAATTAATTTCAGTTAATTAACATATACTATCATATACATATATATCAATAAATACATTAAATAATTACATACAAATGAGATAACATTATTAACCTATGCTCCCACATGCGAAGTATTGCTTACTGCATGGTACAGTCGACACTGGAAATATGTAGTGGTCCTATATGTTATATAAGTAATATGATTATATCATGATCCAATTAAATCATAAACATTTTTTAGATATATATATATTAAGAAAAATAACTTTAATGTAACGAATGAAACATATTTAACATATTGATGTAATGCATTTAATAAATTATTATTTTATAATATTTATTAATATGATTCTAATCAATTATATAAAATAATATTTAATTATTAATCTAGACTTAATAGAAATAAAAATAAATTAAAAAATAAGTATAATATATTAGTGAAATAAATGAATTATTTAAAAATAACTTTTATATTTTATATTATTTATATACAATATTGATTTAAAGTAACATATACATCAATAAATACATTCAATAATGACATACAAATGAGATAAAATTATTAACCAATATTTCCACATGCTGCGTTATCGGTACTGCATGGTATAGTCGACAGAGGAATTGGTGTAGTGGTTGTATCTGTTATATAAGTAATATTATTATATCATGATTCAATGTTATCATAAACATTTTTTAATCATATATAAAAACTTAAAAAATATAATGTTAAATGATATAATGTACTGAATGAAACATATTTAACTTATTGTTAAAATGCATTTAATAAATTATTATATTATATTATTTATTAATATGATTCTAATCAATTATATAAAATATATTTAATTATTAATCTAGACTTAATGGATATAAAAATAAATTAAAAAAATAAGTATAATATATTAGTGAAATAACTGAATTATTTAAAATGTATACAATATTTGTATATATTTTATATTATTTATATACAATATTGATTTCAATTAATATATACATCAATATATATCAACATATAAATACATTATATATATATATATATATCAATACATACATTTAATAATGACATACAAATGATATCATATTATTAACCTATGCTCCCACATGCGGAGTATTGCTTACTGTATGGTCCAGTCGACACTGGGATGGTTGTAGTGGTCGTAACTGTTATATAAGTAATATGATTATATCATGATTCAATTTTATCATACACATTTTTTAATTATATATATTAAGAAATATAACTTTAATGTAATGAATGTACTTTAATTTATTAACCAATAATGTAATATATTATATTATTTATTAATATCAAAGATTTTCCGAAGGAAAGATATAACACTTACGCGAAATCGTGTAATTCGAATTTGTATACAAAATACCCTGGTGCCACCTATAGCGGGTTACTTTTAGGAACTATGCGTTGTTTATAATGTAAATTCTTATTTAACTATACACTTTTAAAATGTTAAATAATATGCTTTAAATTAATATTTATATGATGAAAACTAAGTGTTCATTACTAATATATAACAAACAAATATGATATGTATGTTTTAAATGCTATAAGTATATATTTAGTGAGTAAAAGCTAATTTATATTGCATGTAATTTAATAGAGCAATGAAAACATTGTTGTATGCAAACAGAGCCGAACCTAAATCTATTTCAGTGATTTCGATACTACTGCTAGCAGCGGTTGGGGCTATAACTAAATTACGTTGCATGCATAGGGAGTGTTATATCTTTGCTTCGCAAAATCTTTGTTAATATGATTCTAATTTAATTATATAAAATACTATTTAATTATTAATCTAGACTTAATAGAAATAAAATTAATTAAAAAGAAGTATAATATATTATAATATAGTGAAATAAATGAATTATTTAAAAATAACTTTTTATATTTTATATTATTTATATACAATATTGATTTAAAGTAACATATACATCAATAAATACATTCAATAATGACAGATAAAATTATTAACCAATGTTCACACATGCTGCATTATCGGTACTGCATGGTACATTCGACAGATTAATGGGTGTATTGTCTGTTATATGGGTGTAATCTGTTATATAAGTAATATGATGATATCATGATTCAATTTAATCATAAACAGTTTTTAATCATATATCTAAACTTAAAAAATATGAAATTAATGTACTGAATTAAACATATTTAACATAGTGTTAAAATGCATTCAATACATTATTATATTATATTATATTATGTATTAATGATTCTAAATTAATGATATAAAATAGTATTTAATTATTAATTATTAATCTAGTCTTAATAAAAATAAAAATAAATTAATAAATTAATAAAATGTATCCAATAATTTATGATATTATTTAATAAATTAATTATTATTCAAATATAATTGTATTTACAAGTATATAAATTAATCTTTAATTTAAAAGAATCATAATGAAATATTTAAAACGCATTATATAAGTTATTATATTATATTATTTATTATCAAGATTCAAATTCAATTATGTAAAATAATATGTAATTATTAATCTTAATTAAAAGAAATATAATATCAATAGAATTAATGAATTATTTAAAATGTAAAATAATATGTAATTATTAAACTTAAAAGAAATATATTATCAATAGAATTAATGAATTATTTAAAATGTAAAATAATATGTAATTATTAAACTTAAAAGAAATATAATATCAATAGAATTAATGAATTATTTAAAATGTATCATATAATTTAAATATAACTTTTATATTTTATATTATTTATATACAATATTGATTTCGAAATCATGTTAATTGATCAATTAACATATACATCAATAAATACATTCAATAATTACATACAAATGATATACAATTATTAAAATATTCTCCTACATGCGGAGTACTGATTACTGTATGGTCCAGTCGAAATGGATGTAGTGGGCATATATGTTATATGACTTATATATATATATTGTTATTGTTATTTTTATTTGGTGGAGTCCTTTCATCCCATCCAGGAACTTAGATGAAGTTTTCACTTATAACCATATATGGCTCTAATGTCCCTTCGAAGCCGCTCTCATGTTAATGCATCAATGGTTTTAACGAGGGCCGATCATTTATGTATACACAATTATATAAGATCATTTCTAAATAATATTTAAGACCCATTTTATAAAATTAATTAATGGTCCGGACGAGGGTCGAACCCGTGTCCTACTGCTTGTGTGTCTGACGCCTTAGCCACTGAGCCACACAGGCAGTTTTATATATATATATAAAATATATAACACTTTGATACTACATATATGTATATATAATATAAATTTAATAATCAAAGTGTTAAATTATGTTTAACATGTATTATGCATTGTTATAAAATTACAACTGGTTTACAACTAGGCAACAAATTTATAATAACAATCTTTAAAACCTAAAATTGTACTATAAATACATTACTATTTCGAACATTTAATATCACTTATTGAATTTAATATACTTAATATTATATATATATATATATAGTATCAAAGTATTAAAGTAATTATATTATATACAAAATACGTATTATAAAATTACAACTGGATTACAACTGGATTACAACTGGATTACAACTGGGTTTTAGTAACTCCCTACATATATAAACATACCATACACATTTTTATTCATTAACTTTATTACTTAAGTAATTACAATATAAATTTTAAAAACTTGAAATTAACTTAATTGTAATTAAATGAAATTAAATATTTAAAATGCATTCAATAATTTAAAATTTATTTTTAATAATGATATATATATATATATATATTAGTTAACTAATCATAATTATAATATTCATTTTTATTCACACAATATTAATTCAGGTTTACATATTATATGTTAATTATACATGTATATCTAAAAGTAAATATCTAAAGTTAATCTATATATATAGAAATATATACATATTAAGTTAATAATTAACCATAAGTATTTCCTATTAAGATATCTCATACACTGTTATCTGTTATATTAAAAAAGTATATAATCTATTATAGATTCTATAGATTATATACTTTTTTATATATTACTATATATTATAGTTAGACACTAATATATAATAATAATTATACTTATATATATAATGTATTATATTAATATAAAAATTATTTAATTAATTAAAATTAAACTTATTATAATTTATTAATTGAAATTATTATAGTTTGTTAATTATTTAATTTATAACCTGTATATGGACTTCTTGTATATCATATTCTTAGACATATTTGACAGTATAATATGTTTAATAAAATATAATAAAGTGCGTAATATGTTTAATAATATAAGTTCAATAAATACGTAATATAATTTTCCAATAATATTAAAACTATAATCTATTGTGGCGGTGGTATTATGTGCGCGCCGAATTATTCATCATTTTATACAAGATATTTAATTTATGTATTTGAAAACATAGATTTCACCTATTGAGTAAACTTGAACTATCGGCCAAATTACCCGATTTTTCTGTTTTTTATCCATATTTATACAGCTTATTAAAATCTAATATATTCACAAAATATACAAAAATATAAATTATTAAAATATACATATCGTAAATTAATATAATATTAGTTATATAGTATATGATGGTTATTTAAAAATATGTATATTTTGATTTAGAGCACTTCTAGTAACACACATACAAACATCGGCCAAATTACCCTTCCTTCCCCTACTATTAATACCACCAATTAATCTAAATCTAAAATTGTTTTTATTTAGATACTTAAATTGTATTATTAATTAAATAATACTAAAAATATTAACTAATTAAATTAGAATATATTGTTATACAATTAATTATAAATAATGTAATTGTAATTTCTCTGATTGATTTATCAATAATATATGGGTTATCTAGTGGTATTAAAGGAGAAGAGTAAAGTACACTTGGGGAACCCATGGGGAATAGACTCAAAATGATAATATAAAAAACAAAAGGGGCCGAATGCTACTCACAAAAATGTAGAAATAGAATTAAAAAGTATTGTGTTTACATGACAGATAGCTTATTATGAATTTCATGTACTGAAATAATGCAAGCTTTTTACAATGCGGAAACACATACACGGGAATACCTACATTTTCTATATACATTATCACAACTATAGGCTGCAATACCTATACTGGATGTTATATATATATACCCACAAATTGTGGGCCACGATACAATTGTAGTATTGTTATATGAGTTATATATATATATATATATATATGAGTATAATAAAATAATATAAGAATGTATGAATATATAAAAATAAATAAATAGAATATAAGATTGTTATAAATTAAAATCAGTTACTTTTAAATATAAATATTAATGTATTGTTCTGAATGTAATGATATATCCGTGTGTATGTGTATGTGTGCTTATGTATGTATATGTATGTGTGTATGCATATATGCATGTATATGTAGATATATATATATATATATAATTAGGTTATTACTATTATGTAATATTCAAGCTCCTAATTTTTATGTAATATATTATTATTATATATATAGCTTATTTTTAGTATAAAATTGTACTAATAACATAATACAAAATTATATTACATTCATCATATTTATGGATTTTTTAAAATGTGTATAACATATCTGATTAATCAAATTAAATTAAATTACATATGAATAACATATTCAGTTATTAATAATGTGTTATCATAAGTCATATATGTATATATGACCATATATGACCATATATGATATATATATGTATATATGCCATATATTATATGGTGTTCATATATAATATATGTATATATGTATACACAGTGTTTGTTTATATGTTTATGCATATACCAGACATGCATATATGCATATTAAACATACAATTGTTATTTCTATAGAATGCTATCATGCATCCATATATATTTACAGGTGTCTATGTATGTTATACTCTGTAGTGCATATCATTGTATAATCGTTTATAGCTGTAATGTCCTACAGCTCTTGCTAAATGTATTCATGCACTGTATGTATATAAATATACACAATACTATGCTGTGTTGATAGATATACATACATAAAGACAGAAATATATATTAAGACAGAAAAACAGACACGTGTTTCTCTCAGAAGTGAATATGTCTGTGTGTACAATACCATGCTATCATTCATAACACATACAAAGGAATATATACATGTACTATATACATTATCATCACTATAGGTATACAGCCTGCACCTCCTATAATGGATGTTATATATACCCATAATACAATTGTAGTTTTGTTATATGAGTTATATATATGAGTATAATAAAATAATATAAGAATGTATACTACATGTATCGTGCGTTATAATAGTAATACCACCAATAAAGTTAAATCTAAAATGTGTGTTATTTAGATACTTAAATTGTATTATTAATTAAAAAATAATAAAAATAAATAAATTATTAACTAATTAAAATAGAATAAATTATTCATAAAATTAATTATAAATAACGTAATTGTAATTTGTCAGATTGATTAATTAATAATATATAGTTTATTTAATGGTATATAGGATGTACGACGTACATTGTACGCCGTACACTGTACGTATTCGGACATGGGTACTGAATACGGACACCCCTGGTATATATGGAATCAAAATATTAAATAAAATTTAAAAATCACAATAATATCTATAATTATATAATATTAATATATTGTAATGTTTGAATACAAATAATGAGTCATACAATATTAAGAACATTTTTGACACTTGACCAACGTGTCCGAATACCTAATATTATAGTATACCTAGGTTACTTTCCCCTACATACATGATTATGTGTATATGGTACATAAGTACATTCCTAATATGTCATATAATATGTGGCCTATATAATTATCATTAATGTTTCGTATACTATATATCATATATACAAATTAATTATATCCCATAAGTAGCTCGTATACTTATTTTGTATTGCAATTATTTTATAATGTATCATAATTATATATATATATATAATATACTATTAGATAATTTATAAAATTAATTACATATATATAACTTATATATGTAAGATTGTTTAATCAATATCATATTCATTTTTCTACATATCCATTAGATGATGTTGATAATTATTAAATACATAATATATATAGGTATATTTATATATTATAGGTATATATACCTTATATATAAATATTTATATATAATATACTATTACACTCATAATAATATTATATTATTTTTATATTAATTGATTGATATTTAACTAATTTATATTTGTAATAAATTATATATATAAAATTTATAAATATATATTTATATTTAAGTTAACGTTTATTATAAATTTATAATACATAATATATATATATATATATATATATGTATAGATTTATCATCGATAATAATTAATACATAATGTATAAATATAATGATAGTAGATATATAATATTTCTAATATACCTATATCATATTCACTGATACTCACGCTTATGTAAATATATTTAAAGAAATATGAATATGAACATTTCTATTCGCTGATTGGTCAATCATTGACCAAAACAGTCGCATCTCATTGACCAAAACCCCTCTACTTTATGTACCATCACTGTTTAATCAATAATTGATATATAATAATTAGTTATTACTGATATATAAGTGTTATTATATGTAAAACATATTGGGAATTATAATGGTATTAAAATTCTAGTCGACATTTCAATATTGAAGTTGTATTATGACATTTTATGATACTTTTTTTTCTCTAATATTAGCTAAAATTAGCGATTTTGCTAACAATCGATAATTTGTCATTAATATTTAATTTGTTTTGAAATTAATAAATATAAATAAGTTAACAACTGTGTTAGTTATATTTCATCAATGTACATTTTTTTATAACTATCACCGTTTTCAGAATATTTCGCATTGACCAAAACCCCGGCACTGACCAAAACCCCATCACGTCCCCCATCTACGAATACGGACAGTGCCCGAATACGGACACTCTCGGTATCTCAGAAACCATAAATCCTATACAAAAATGATTAATGAATAAAATATTCATAATCATATAAATAGTCTAAAAAAAAGTATTTTTTATTTTTTAATAAATAAAAATATTGCTGATATATCCAATAAACTGTTTTTTTTACTATGTTTTTAAATTTATGAAAAATAATTTCAACTTAAAACCTTCTCAAGAATATAAAAATGTATCGATATATAAATCGATATATATATATATATATATTTATAAAAACTAAATTATATTATTATTAAAAACTAAAGAATTCTAAACATTATATACATAATTTGTTATCAAATATTAATTAGGTTATCTAAAGGGTCTGCCATTTGAGGTCATATAAATCCCTAATACGGACACTCTAGATGTCTTAATACGGAAAGTATCGTACACCCGTTGGACACCCTATAACCAATCAGCGCGCAGCGTTTGAACTATTCTGATTTTCATCGGATTTTCATAAAAATAGCGTGTGTTATAATATTAATACTACCAATGAAGCTAAATCTAAAAATATTATTATTTAGATACTTCACTTGTAATTAATTAATAAAATAATAAAAATTAATAAATTAATTACTAATTAAATTATATTAAATTATTCATAAGATTAATTATAAATAATGTAATTATAATTTATCTGATTGGTTCAAACATAATATATAGTTTATTTAGTGGGATATAGGGTGTCCGTATTCGGTACCCATTTCCGTTATCTATTGAATAAAAAGATTCAATACAATTATAAAATCACAATAATATCTATAATCATATAATATTAATATATTGTAATTTTTGAATAAACATATTGGGTCATAAAATAGTAAGACCATTTATTGTTAAAGTGTCCGTATTAGGTTACTTTCCCCTAATTAGTTGTCACATCAGAAATGTAATTAAATAATGATACAGAATATTGTATAATTTACTATTTATACGATGTAGGATTTATATTAAACATATATTATAGTATACTAAATATTTTATTATAATAGTTCGATTTTATATATTATATATATATATATATTATATTATATATATATACTATATATATATATATATATATATATATATATATATATATATATATATATATATATATATATAGATATATATATATATATATATATTTATATTTATATATACATTACATAACAAAATATACAACAAATAATGCGGGATGAAATATACTTTGCCCAATCATAATTTCGAGTGAGGGGCCGATATCCCTCAATGGTCCGAAAACTCTATAGAGTATATATATAGGGTCCCATATATATGTATACTACAATTTTCTTTATCAATATCCTATATTTAAATTCATCTAATTCATAATTAATAAATATTTATTAAGATGATCATTATTTTTCGATATTAAAATAAGGAAAACACGATAGGAAACAGTACCTAAATATATGCTTATATGTATATATATATATATATATATATATATATATATATACTAGGGTGGGTGGTCGGCTTCGCCCGTGTTCGATCGTTAGGTTCACTTGGTGATGTAATGCAGCTAGGTATATAGGTATATAGTATACATATATATGTAATGCAACTAAAAAAAGTATATGCATTTAGCTTTATGTGGCACACTCGGGAAGTAATGCGGATAAAAAAAACCTACGAATATTAAAACTTAACCCAACCTATCCGAAACAATTACGATAACTAAAACTCAAAATATAAATAAAAACATACACACACATATCACTATACTTTTATAGGTTCACTCAGTAAGTAATGCAGCTAAAAAAAACCATCAATATTAAAACTTAATCCAATCTAACCATAACTGTGAAAATAACAATATAAATAAATATTATTTTATAGGCTCACTCGGGAAGTAATGCAGCTAAAAAAAACACCAATACTAAAACTTAATCCAATTAACAATAACAATGAAAATAACTAATACTCCAAATATCAATGACAACACACACATATATCACTATACTTTTATAGGCTCACTCGGGAAGTAATTCAGCTAACAAAACCTACACAAATTAAAACTTAACCCAACCTATCCACAACTGTGAAAATAACTATATAAATGAATATGCTTTTATAGTCTCACACGGGAAGTAATGCAGCTAAAAAAAATCTACCAATATTAAAACTTAACCAAACCTTAACACAACAGTGACAATAAATATAACTAAAAATATCAATTACCACATACACACACACACATATATATATATATATATATATATAGAAATATATATATATATATACTCAATTTTATCATATTTACATTTTAATATACGTAGTCTTAATAAGAACTTTGATAAATTAAAAATTTTTATCAATAATCAAAAAATAAAACCAAATTGTATATGTCTTACTGAAACTTGGTTAAATGAAAGTAATAATAAAAATTTAGATATATATGGATATGAACTAATACAATTAAATAGAGAAAATAAAAATAAAAAACGTGGTGGTGGTGTCGCTATATATATTGACATATCACTAAACTATATCATTATGAATCAATTATCAATAAAAATTCAAGACTCAGTAGAAATACTGACTATAAAAATTGTAATAAAAAACAATCAACATTTACTATCAACTATATACAGAAGCCCATCATATAATGTAGATACATTCATTTATCTATTTTATAATACCTTTAATAATATAAATAACAAAATATTTATATTAGGTGACCTCAATATAAATATACTTTCTGACAATATATATACTAACAAATTTAAAGATAATCTAGAAATACTTGGTTTTAAATCTATTATTAAAAATTATACAAGAATCAATAAAAATAACAATAATACCTTAATCGACCTATTATTAACTAATGTAACTAATATTAAAACATCTGGTGTATTGGTAAGTGATATCACTGATCATTTCCCGATATATTTTCAATATTCTATAAAAAATCAATGTAAGTTAAAAAATACTATCAAAATATATAAAAGACAAACAAAAACAAAAAATATTAATAAATTAATGGAAATATTAAAAAATGAAAAATGGATAGATGTTTTATCAAACAATGACCCAAATGAATCTTATGCTAAATTTATTAATATATATGAAAACATTGTTGATCAATCAATGCCAATAATAGATAAAATTATTAAAATAAAAACTGAAAATAAGTGGATGACTGGTGATATTAAAAGAGATATACACACTAAAAATAATTTATATAAAATTTATATAAAAAATAGGAAAAATGATATACTGGTTATATAAACATATAAAAAATATCATTGCTAATAAAATAAAAATTGCTAAAAAAAAATTTTTTCTAATGATATCAAAAATGCAAATACTTCAAAAAAAAAATGGAAAATAATTAATAATAGGTTAAATAGAAAAAATCACAATACATTACCAAATAATTTTATAAATACAAATAACAAAGTACTTAATAAGCCTTTAGATATAGCTAATGGATTTAATGAATACTTCATAAACACTATTGAACAATTGAATAGTCAATTCAATCAAGTAAATAATAATTCTGTTTTAGACAGTATAAAAACTAACAAAAATACAATATTCCTTACACCAGTTACAGATAAAGAAATAATTAATATAATTGCCCTAAAGGAACATAAACATTCATTAGATATAAATAAAATAAATATGTATATTTTAGATATATCAAAATCATATATAATTCAGCCACTAAAGCATATTTTCAATCTATCAATTAATAAAGGAATTTTTCCTGATAAAATGAAAATAGCTATCATAAAACCTATACATAAAAAAAAAAGTAAAAACAATTTTGAAAATTACAGACCCATATCACTATTACCTCAAATATCAAAAATACTTGAAAAATTAATATATAATAGATTAGAACATTTTATAAATAAACATAAATTAATATCAAATAATCAATACGGATATCAAAGAAATAAAAATACTATAGATGCAATAACTGAATTCTATACAAACATATTAAATAACAAAGAAAATAATAAAAAAACAAATACAATATTTTTAGACCTATCAAAAACATTTGATATGTTAGACCATAATATTCTATTTAACAAATTAGAAATATATGGTATCAGAGGTCATGCCTTAAATTTAATTAAAAGCTACCTATTAAATAGAGGTCAAATAACTTCTATTGATAATAAGTTATCTGATATATTAATAAGTAATATAGGAGTTCCACAGGGTTCAGTTCTGGGACCATTGCTATTCATTATTTATATAAATGATATAACACTATTAACAGAAAATGATATACATATAACCACTATTTTATTTGCTGATGATACATCAGTTAGTGTTTCAGCCAATAAAATAAGTGTTTTAATAAATGATACAAAAAAAATATTAGATAAATTAGAAATATGGTTTAAAAAAAATAAATTAATAGTAAATACTGAAAAAACCAAAATAATAATTTTTTTTAAAACACGTGAATTTTCGAATTTTAATATTGACTACGCTATATACAATCAACAAATACAAATAATAGATAAATATAAATTTCTAGGTATTATAATAGATACTAAACTAAATTTTAAAACACATATATTATCAATAAAAAAAAAAATCTTACAAATAACTTATATCATTAGAAAATTTTCTAATGAATTACCACATCATATTCTTATGTTACTATATAATTCACTTTTTTATCTAATCTTCATTATGGGATAGAAATATGGGGCAACAATTATAGTAATATAATAAAACCTCTATATAATATACAAAAAAAAATACTTAAAATAATATATCTTAAAAAAACTAATACAACCTATAATTCACAATATACAAATAAAGATATACAACCCCTACCCATATACACAAACACACTTACTATAAAGCAAATCACTGAATATAAAACATTATGTTACATGTATAAAAATAAAAATAGATTCAAAAATAACATTAATAAAAACAATAACTATAATCTAAGAAATAACAATGAATATGAAATAAAAAATAAAAAATTTACTTTAACAAATAATAGTTTATTAATAGTTGGAATTAAATTATGGAATAAACTAGATGAAAATATAAAAAAAAGTAAAAACATTAACATATTTAAAAGAAAAATAAAAAAAATACTTATTTCAGAGAATAATTAAAGATATAAGATGAAGAGAAAGAAGAGGATGGCAGCCTTTATAAAAGTCGATGACTTACTGGTAGCCTTTTGGAGAAATTTTTGTTTTTATTATAGCTATTATATTATTATTATTATGATTTGTTAATCAAACATATATGTAATACTCCAATAAATTTGTTTCATTCATTCATTCATTTCATATATATATTTGTATAAACTCACTCGGTATGTAATGCATATATAATTATAGAATAGATTTTAGAAAAAATATTTTTTTATAAATCTATATTTTTTTCTTTGACATATATATGATGACATTTGGCGAAATATTAAAACATAGATGGAAACCCTATTATTCATATTTTCATGATTTTTCTGATTTTATTACATGTATTTTCGTACTCCTAATCTAATGAATTCATAATTTATACGATAAATTTACCAGAAGTCGGTTAAATAGACTATTCTAAAATCATGTATTTTTCACTTTTTCCGCCGTAGCTCGAAGAATATTAAACATAAGAAGTCACAATTTATCAAAGTATATTCTATTTTAATTAACTATTTAATAAAGTTAAAATTATTGAATTGGAAATAATTAATATAAACTCGTAACGTAAAAAATATTAACTCGATTTTACTCGTTCGTGAACTTTTTCTCAATAATACGGGTAAATAAATTCCGATTTACCAATTGTTATTTTGATATTCAAACCGGAAGTACCATTTCGTAAATCTACGTAATGTATTCGAAATTAAAGAAACTCATTTTTACGAAATTATTTACGATATAATTCTCCATGATAATGTTTGTTATTAAAAATTTGCGTCGAATTTAAATTTTTCGATTACGTAAATCGATCAAAAAATGACACTATTTAACGATTATTGGTATCGGGTGAATATATATTCAAAAAAGTAAATCATACATGTTACCCCCGCTGCCCCACTTTATCTCCCGACGTTTTCCTTACGTTTTCCTTACGTTTTCCTTTCGGCGAATTTTAATTATTTGAATTTATATAAAATATAAAATATTAAATTTTAACGATAAAAACCCAAAATACTACCAGAAATATTGCCCGTAGATGAAAATGAGTGTGCGCATACAATGTATTCCTAAATGTATTTCGAGTAGCTAACCTCATATGTATACATTGGCAAAAAAAAATTTCAAATCTAGCATTATTTGAATTTAAGTACACACTTTGTTGAAATTTTTGACGGAAAAAGACTTTTATGGGAAAGAGATTTTGAAAAATTTTGAAAAAAAATCACACCTCAATTTAAAAAAATTATTTTCCTATCCGTTAACGTCGAGGTAGGGACGGATCGGCCTGCGGCCTCGGCGTACGAGCCCGCCGCGCACCACCTAATTAAAGTATGTTTAGACGAATATATATATATAGATATATATGTATACGGACACCTAAACATTAAATAATAATACAATGTGTATTACATAATATTCAAGAATTAATACACATATATTAAATATAAATATTATTGTCATTTTATAATTGTATTTAATATTATTATTATCTATTAGCAAAACGTGAGGTATATACGGACATACTGTATTATGATAAGAATACACTAAGTAATACTACCTATAGGTATACAAGGGAAAGTATACAAGGGAAAGTGGACACATAATACGGACACTTTAAAAATAAATAGTCTTAATATTTTATGGCTCAACATTTGTATTCAAAAATTACAATATATTAATATTTATATATAAACATATGTTTATAGATATTATTGTGATTTTTAAATTTTATTTAATATTTGTATTCAATAGATAACGGGGGACCCCGTCGGGGGTGTACGACGTACACTGTACGATTAGTTACCCATGTCCGAAAATGGATACCCTGTGTTATAATATGGACACCCTATATACCACTAGATAAATTATATATTATTTATGAACCAATCAGATAAATTACAATTACATTATTTATAATTAATTTTATGAATAATTTAATTAGTAATCAATTTATTAATTTTTATTATTTTTTTAATTAATAATACAAGTTAAGTATCTAAATAATAACATTTTTAGATTTAGCTTCATTGGTTGTATTACTATTATAACGCACGTGATTTGTAATCAGTATAGTTCACATTCTGCGCGTTGATTGGTTATAGGGTATCCGTATTAAGACATATATAGATCTATAGTATTAGGGATTTATATTACCTCTAGATATATTCTTATAACTTAATTCATATTTAATAACAAATATAGCAATTATGTATATAATTTGTAGAATGCTTTAGTTTTTAATAATATATTGCTTGTTTTATATCTATACATTTGAATATTCTTGAGTGGTTTTAAGTTGAATTTTTTTCTTCATAAATTTAATAAAACGGCCCTTAAAAACATAATAAAAAATCAGTTTACTGGATATATCTGCACTATTTTAAATAATTAAACAAATAAAAAATACTTATTTAAACTATTTATTTAATTATAAATATTTTATTCAATCACAATTTTGTTGTATGATTTATGCTTTCTGAGATATCGAGGGTGTCCGTATTCGCGCACTCTCCATATTCGGTTACTTCCCCCTAAGTGTGTCTTGTATACAATAATACAATACTATAGTACATAGTGCAATACAGGCAAATTTACATTATATATTATTGATTTATCAGCCAGGTTTATTTATATATAAGAATATATTAGATAGTTATTGCTATTGTTATTTTGGTGGAGTCCTTTCATCCCATCTAGGAACTTAGATGAAGTTTTCACTTATAACCATATGTCTCTAATGTCCCTTCGAAGCTGATCTCATGTTAAGGCGTCCATAGTTTTAATTAGAGTTGATCATTTATTTATACAATATATATAAGATCACTTCTAAATATTATGTTAAGACTTTTTTTAATTGTCCGAACGATGCTTGAACCCGCGTTAGAGCGGCTTGAAAAATATAAAATGCTCAGATAATGTATCGCTTCAGTAAGATAATATTAGAAAACATGTAATATAATTCAATACAAACAAAATTAACTTAATTCGTAAAATATTGAATAGTCAATATGACTTTCAATTTTAACATAGGATTGATAGGAAATCTTATAATGGAGTAGGTACAAAATTAATTCAATACATTTTATAATATACTTCCTATTAATGAATTTTGTCATACGATATATATGTACTAGAATTAAATATTATTAACAGAATAGAAAAAAACAAAATTTTTAAATAATAATTTCTTTATAATTTTATCATTTCTAGGATTGAACTTTTTATGTTTATTATTTATTGAATATTTGTTGTTTTTTGTTTTTAATCAAAAATAAAATTCAGATCAAGTTTATTATATTCTTAATAAATGTATAATATATATTTACTATATATAATACTATAAATATTTTTCTAGGAATAATTTGAATTTTAATGATTTCTATAGAAAAAATTAATATTTTCAAGGAAAGATGAATAAAAAATGTCTAGGACCTAGTAAATTTTTTTTTTGTTACCATAATATAATTTTAATTATCTAATTTAATTATTATTGAGGTGACCGCAATACAATTTTTTTTAAATTATATTTTTTTCTAATTTAAAAAAAATAAAAATATTTTTAACTATACAAAATTTAAAATCTGAGTTTGTTAGATCCATATTTTGATTTAAATATACTTAAGTCTTTTAAATGCATATTAAATATATAATTAAATTAGAAGATGATATAAATTAATTGGTTGTCAAGGTAAAACTAAAGATAAATAAATGCTACGCATGCGCAGTCAATTTAATTATAAATAAGTATTTGTCCTATAAAATGTTATTAAACATCAAATTGACACCTCAATTGAGTATACACCATTTACACCATTTTTAGTTGTTACACTACTGTTTATATATATTATATGTTTATAGTTTACTGAAGCAACATATTTAATGACTGATGAGCCACCCTAAACCGCGTCCTACTGCTTGTGTATCTGACGACTTATTCAACTGAACCACACGTGTAGTTCTATATTGATTATAGAATGTCGGTATTATGGATTTATATGACCTCTAGAAATATGCTAACAAAATATAAATTACTTAATTACCTAATTAATAAAAATATCAAAAATTTGTTTTTTTGTTTTTTTTTGTATGTAGGTTTATATATTATGGTTTATATATAACCTATATTATTGTTTCTTAGAAATGTTAAAAAGGTTGAAATAACATATGTCCAAATTTAAAAATATAATGACAAAATAATGTGTAGGATATATATTAATATATATTAACATAATTGTATTATATATTATTGAGAAATACAAATAAACTTATTTAAACTTATGAATATTGTATTCGCTATTTTATGCATTATATTTATATTTAATAGGCTGTAAGTATTAGTGAACTTTATATTACTTTACTTTACATAGCAACATATCTATAGGTATATGGACATACCTACATACCTATTAGGATATACCTTCGTATAATATAATACACTTTTTAGTATGTGCAATTCTCCTATTACCGACCCTAAATGAATATTTATAATAACTTATTCAATATTCAATATATTTATTTGAAATTTTTTAATTAGGGTAATATTATGGTAATAAATATATTACCTATTTTTAAATATTTTATATAATTATATTGACAATAATAAACAGGGGGTCGTTAATTTCTTACATGTGCCTAATACCTATAAGTATATTATATATAGTATATAGTATATAGTATATAGTATATAGTATATATACTCCATAAAATACTCAAGGTATAAATAATTGTAGTATTATAATATTCACTCAAAAGAGCAGACATACATAAATTTAATAAATTACAAAGCTTATGCATTTATTTAGTATTGAATTTAAGTTTAATATTCAAATTAACTTTATATTTAAACCTTATATTGTTATATTAAATTTATATTAACTACATATACTAAATAATCATTGTATAGTCCTATTAACGCTGTTAATATGTTATACACACAAATTACGAACAATTGTTAATTAATTTAAAAGTAAACAAAATATATATTTTGATTTGATATTATAAATCACAATGTGTCGGTATTAGGATAATGTAAGGGGACGGTATTAGGAAAATCATATGGATTGATATAATTAATATATATTTGTTAATAAGTATTAAATTTAAATTATTTTTATAATATTTATGAACATTTAGCATTTAGTTAATCTACAATAAATTGCATAGAATTATGTTTTTTTAATTAATAAAGTATTTACAATGATTTAAAAAAAGTTATTATTTAAATATTCAAAAAGTATAACCAGAATATTACATTTTATCAAATAACAATTGCTGGATTTATATTTTGAAAAAGAAAATATTTATTCTTATTTACCCTTAAATTACTAGCAGTTCATATTATATATATATATAATTGTTGTATATGATAGTTAGTGAGATTAGAAAGGGTGTATGTAGGCCTATTATTATGGGGTCGGTAATTAGAGAATTTCTCGATCTATCGTCATTAGGATCGTCAATTATCTCAGCAAATAGGCTTGTCCTTAAGTCTAATATTGTTTATCGTACTTACCTATACCTACTTATAAATGTCATCACATTATATAAGACCTATAGGATAATTATTGAACTCGTTTAGTTTCTTACGATGAATACATTATCGAATATAAATGTTATATTATAAAATAGTTATCTTGTATATAGGGGAAAGTCCCCGATTACCGACCCCTAAATGATTATTTGTAATAACGTATTCAATATTAAATATATTTATTTGAAATTTTGTAAATAGGGTAATATTATGGTAATGAATAGTGTGGCTATTTTATATTTTTGATATAATTATATTTACAAAAATAAACAGGGGGGTCGGTAATCGGATACCTGTTCCTAATACCGACCCCCTTCCCCTATTACCGACCCCCTAAAATAATCGTGGTATACATACTTTTAGTATTATAATATCCAATCAACATAGTAGATATTAATAAATATAATTAATTATAACATGCAAGCAATAATTTTGTATTGAATTTATGTTTTAATAGTAATATTAAATTTAAATTTAAACTTTATAGTAATTATATTAAAAGAGTATATATTATTATTTAATATTTAGTTATTAATCAGTATGTATATAATATAATGGAATCTATATCAATGATAAACAAACAACTTATGACATATTTTAAAGTAAAATACTGATCTATTTTGATTGTATATTATAAATCACATGGGGGTCGGTATTAGGGTAATTTAGGGGGTCGGTATTAGGAAAATCATATGGGTTGCTATAATTAAGATATTTTGATTAATAGTTATTCAAATTGAATTATTTTTATAATAGTTATAAACATTTTATTGATCTACAATATTATGTGCAGTATTAAGTTTTCTTTTAATTAATAAAGTATTTACAATGATTTAAAAAAAGTTATTATTAAAATATTTAAAAAGTAAAAACAGAATATTACATTTTATCAAATAACAATTGTAGGATTAAATATTTGTTAAAACTAAATACTTATTCATATGTATCATTAAATTACTAACAGTTCGTGTATATATTATTTTTTGATATCTCTTATAGTTACTGAGATACGAGAGGGGGTCGGTATTAGGAGTGGGTCGGTAATCGGGGACTTTCCCCTACTATAACTATAGCTATAGTTGTGCTGCTAGCTACAGTTAGCTGTGTAATCTTCGTAATAGTATGTACTACATACTACGTATATACTAAATACTAAGTATACTCAACTAAGTATACCTACATGGTATATTATAAACAATCTCAATCATAAACGATAATATGGAGAATTCTCCATACAAATATATGTGTGTACCAAAACTGTAGACCTACGTATGCACTCGTATATATTCTGTGTATTCAAATATACTCGTTTATCATTCATTTAAATAATATAAATATTTTTGAGTACAAGTCGGTACAGTTGTACTTATATGTAACAACTAATTGTTTTAAAAATATATATTTATTTACAAAACGGTACGCCTGTAGGACCTATTATGTGTACGGTTGTACTAAAATATACCCTTTATGTTAAAAATATTTATTAGTGTTACAAAATATCAAACCCTACTCAAAAATGTTTACTGGAAGAGAGATTTATAGGACCTATATAAAATATGTTTGATAATTCACATCGAGACACAAAATCGAATTTGTTAATGAGCAGACGGTCGGCGACCGTCGGTCGCTCCATACTAGGAACTCGCCGCCCGCCATCCGATAACAACCACGCCCACTATAAACGCCCACTCGGAGTTATTATAATCTAGTAGCGAGTCTATTGTAGACATCTCAGTATACTCGCATACGAATATACACGCGCACACACACCAGCTGTACCACCATGACCGAGCCACCAATCACAGACAGGACGGTCGTCATAGCAATAGACAGCAGCGACGAGGCAGAGAAAGCATTCGAATGTTAGAGATTACGTAATAAGTTCATAAATAATATATAGGATATGTACCGGCATAGCCACACTAATAGAAAATGTGTACTTTTACTGAGTACAAGTTTTACTATCTCTATATATATACATAAAGTAATATATAAGTAATTATAACATATATGTACTATAGTCTATGATATATTTAATGGATAGTTAGATGATGATATGTATATATCTATAAAAGTATAAATATGATAAGTAATATCCCAGGTTATATATATATATATACTGATTATATATAAGATTCTATTTATAGAACCTAAATGAATATTCAAATATGTAGTTCTTTGATCCATGCATGTATTACTTTTACACATAACTTTAATACAGTAACCAGCATACAATAGTTGTTATAAATAGTATACATAAATAAAATCTGGTGCGTATATAATATGTATACAATTTAAATCATATACTTATTTTAGTACCTATTACATAATCGATATTTGAGGCTTTGATAATAGGTATCGCAGTATGGTATACACGGTACGAATGATATAATCTATAGGTCAAATCGTTCATATAGAGGTCAACTCGTTCATATAGAGGTCAACTCGTTCATATAGAGGTCAACTTACTTACGTAACAGTACGTATACGTAATACACGTATACATGCATTGCAGTTAGTCTGACATCATATTTCTGAATTCCTATAGATCTCCAAGTACTATACTATATATAGCATACAAATATAGTTATAGACTATAATAACTATAAAGACTTATGAATCACTATGTGGTATAGACTGTACTCGATAGATTTTCATTTCGATTATGTTTGTAATGTTTAGATATCCCTTGTTTACTGCAAACTTATAGTCAATAATAAGAATCAATAATATATCGATTTATAAAATTGTATATATGTATACAAAAGTTATGTAAGATGGCCTTGGTTATTGCTCTATTACACCGTGAAAGTAGGTCAACATTAACATAAAACACTGCTGGTATTCTATTGTATTGTGTAATCACCAGTGAAGCGATATTTATTACGTCACATATTGTTTGAACAACACTAAAATGAATACTTTTGTTCAACTCAACTTTATTATTGATAGTTTTTAGGGACAATTTATCAACTATAAATATATATATATATATGTGTGTTTGTTTGTATGTATGTAGATTATGTGTGTATCTATAGATATCTTATATATAACATACAGAAATCAACATTTATTAGGTGGTATCGATTATTATTCTTCTATAGAACAATACTATAATATATATATTACATAATAACTAATTAAACATTACGCACACATATTACGTAATATATTACATTAGGTTACGCGTGTAACGCTATTACATCACGCATTGCACGTATGGTACACGTGTGTGTGTGTGTGTGTGTGTGTGTGTGTGTGTGTGTGTGTGTGTGTGTGTGTGTGTGTGTGTGTGTGTGTGAGGGAGAGAGATGTTTGCACTGCGAGTTTAAACTCGTCTGTCTAGATCAATACACGTGTACGCCGTACACTGTACGCACCCACATTGTGGGACCCATACACACACACACATCCACATCCACACACACATCCACACCAACACACACACCCACACCCACATATACACCCACATCCACATCCACACCCACACCCACACCCACACCCACATCCACATCCACATCATCACCCACATCCACATCATCACCCTATCACTGCAGTACACACAAACATTCACGACTTGTATTAATTACAGTCGTTGCACCAGGATCTCGCGAATCTAGTTAAATCTATAAATAGAATTAAGATGCGGATACGCGTTACGTAATACGTGGGCGTGTCTAACTTCTATTGTTTACCTCCCGTGTATACACAGTAGTAGGGAAGGTAGCGCTATCCTATTACGTAATAATATTGCGATTGCGCAATAAGCGACCTAAATGCGACCTAATTGTGTACCTATAGGTATGACATCATATCACGTGTATCACAACCTATCATGTTATGTGTATACTATATGAACGTATGTGTACACAATATATATATATATTACATATAACGTAGTTATTGCGTAATACTTTATTTCCGAATGCAATACGCCCACCACACACGTGATAATTACGCCCCCTTTGATGTGGATTGTGATAAGCTAGCAGAGGCATTCAGCAGAATATCTCTAATGAAGAGCTCACGATAGTATATCTATATCATTACATGCGCATTAATACATGTGTGTATGTGTGTGAGTGTGTATGTGTGCGAGTGTGTGTGCGAGTGTGTGTATGTGTTAACAATCAACAATGTTAAAGAATTTTCACTAGAGGGAGGCAAACACAAATGTAACTTAATATATTCTATTTATAATCAATATTATTAATATTTATTCAAAACTCGAGATTCATATAATTATTTAAATAAATATACACATATATTTATTTTAAAAAGTGCACAAGGAATTCTGTGATTGAATACTTAGTGTAATCCACCTTTTCACTTATCACAAAAAAGTAACTACATCCGGTCATATATGATATATTGTATACAATACTAGGCATATACTATTCCACTATATTTGCATTCGATAATTTAGAGTTAATGTATATGTTGAATTTAATCTATAACTTAAATTCGTAGTATACTATAACCAACATATATATCAAGTCATTACAAATAAGTCATTACATTATATTGTTAAATGATAATTTGTTTTAACTGGGTGAAAAGTTTCAATGACCGAGTGCTTACATTGCAAGCCAACTGTACTGAGTCTGTGCTATAGCATACTGACATGACATGTTCCCTGTGATGTACTATTTAGTCATGTTTATAATACGTGTTGCGTGATTTAATTTATTGATATATTATATTTATTTAAAATAGATATATTTTGATAAAGAATATATAATAAAATAATTATTAAAATATAATATTATCATATTATATATATATATATATATATATATAAATACGTATACACATATACACAGACTATACAGAACATCTTCACCAGACCGGTAATCGTCTCGTTCTAGTACACAGCACGTCACCCCCTCACATCAGCAACCAACGTTAGTCACTAGTTGTGAGTCATACTAGTAGTGACTCATACTAGTAATGACTCACTACTATATCATATGTATCTCCTATGTATAAGCCCCTTCCATCACTCTAAACATGCATATAATAGGTATATTGTGTAGCTCTATTAGGCGATCCATTGTCTCCTCATCACAGATAGTGACTTTCTTTAATAGCATCTATAGGTGTGGACCCTGGGTTGTGGCTTTATTGTTATTAGTTCTCGCCCCTTTTAGCTTATAATACATAAAGTCATATGACTCATCTATATAGTAACTTTATTGTCTGTGGAGTGATAACTTTATGTATTATCAGATAAAATGGGCTGGGATCCAAATCTAACTACAATACAGCGACCACACTATGCTTAAACATACACAAATGAATCAGATTAATCACACCGTGATGACCTAGTTAGGGATGTGTATTATTGTGTACCGCAATGACCACTGGTCAATATTTAATTGCTTAATAAACGCTTATTGTTCCTAACTCTAAATACATGTTTACCAGTGGGTTAGGATCTACAATACAGTTGTGAAGTTAAGCAATACTGTTAATCCCAATAATGCTTAACATCATTATATGTTTAGTATAGTTTATTTTGATTAAACATTAATATATAACTATTATATTAACTCGTGTCCACGAATCAATAATAACACACTTGTACCAAAGTGCTTTGTTTGTATTAAGATTAACATATTATATAATATCACACTTAATATAGTTACAATATATGTATAGTATAAATAGGAATTAAAGGATATATATATATCCTTTAATATTAAACCATTACGTGAAATCAATAGAAGCTCTGCTGCTCGATCCAAATGCATGGGATGAAATAGTTAGTCAAGAGAAGTCAAAGGTCAAGATTCTAGAGACTAAATATTCAGAAAAGATGGTGAAGGCGAATGTTAGTAAACAGTTCTATTGTTAAGATTCATAAACTACAGATTTATGACTTTAAACATGTAAATATTATTTATAAGATAGTCATTTGTATAATATAGGGAAGTCAACTCATATATATATATATATATATATATATATATATATATATATATATATATATATATATACATACACACATATATATTTATTATAATATAAATATAATTAAATATAATGATAATAATTAAATATGATTATTACTTAATACTATTGTTATAATCACTATTTATAGTATACACTGAGTCACGTGACTTAGTGAATAATTAGATATTTTGTAGTTCATTAAAGAGAGCCATTGTATAATGTTTATTATCTTAGAGAAATTATATATAATTAATTGCAATCGTGATATTAAACCATCACTATATGATATTTTTTTTCTACAAGTTTGAATATTATTAATATAAATTCTTATATTTATGAATATGAAATTTTCCATTAATTTGTAAATTAATTTATAATTTATAAGTAAATATACATTATGAGCTTATGTTTTGTACAAATTATATAATCACATATAATTAAATTATAAAATAACAGATAAACTAATGACAATTATTATTGAATCTAAAAATAGATTTCATCTCTGTATATTTATTACTCCATAAATCATTGGTTTCTAGACCTTATATTCTTTCATCATTTACTATAAATAATATCTAAAAAATGGAATTTCTAGAAATGCGTATAATTACTGTATGCATTGTTACATAACTAATTTTATTATTCGGCTTCAATGATGATAAATATAGAAGCTATGCATGTCATTAACTGTTATTCTGTTATTCAACTATGTTATCTATAATTATCTATTTCATTTCGCATAACGATTATTTAATGACTGCTAGAACTTAATAGCTGTACTGTGGTCTACAACTGCGACATGTCGACTGTAGACTACAGTCTTATAGGAATCTTACACAATTAAAACTTTATATTCAATAAATGTATTTTTTATAAAGAGTAAATCCTAACAGTAACTCATATTTTCACATATAATAGTTTTATAAATAAATGATAAAAATACAAACAATATATATATATACTATATAATATAGTATGGATATATTAATAAGACTATTACAAACTCTGATAGATGCATTCGAGTAAACTATAACCATACAAGGGGCATTACTTATAAGAATAATCTCAATAAAATATGTACATATATAAATTCTACAAATATAATACGTAGTACTATTTAGCTATTCGTGTTCACTAGAAATGATAACCTGTATACATAGACAACATTCTATATGGTATTAAGTATATATTACAAATATTGAATTATATTATAATATATATATATATATATATATATATATATATATATATATATATATTTCACAAGCCTATAAGCAAAGCCCTTTGCTACGAGTGAATACAAATACAAGTTTGATTTATACCATATTACTAGAAATATAAATCATAGATTATAATTATATTTCTAATATTTTATATATATATATATATATATATATTATATATATATATATATATATATACATTTTATTTGTAATATAAATATAAGTGGTGCGCACTATTTTTTTTGTAATATGTTTTATATGATTATTAATGTTGTATATATTTAAAAAAATTTCTAGCAAAATATTAAATAAATTAATCCCCGCGTCTCGCTTCCAACAGGTATCCGGTACGATTAAGGCGATCTTCAGTTCGAAGGCTGGCGAGCTGATCGTGCAAACCTCCAACGAAGAGAACGCAATGCTGATAGTGATAGGTAGTAGAGGTCTAGGCAAGGTCAGACGTACCATCCTCGGCTCGGTGTCAGACTACGTACTTCATCACGCCGCCTGTCCAGTGTTTATCTGCCGGAAGTGACCGATGACAGCGAAGACACGCCTTCCACGATGACGTGAAGTAGCGAATTACGAATTTGAAATAGTGAATTTAAAAACGCAAATTCATAAAAAAACTCGCATTTACCATCCGCTCGCTCGTAACCCAGTTGTAATCGTGACCTAGTGAATCGATCGTCACGATTACATATATACTTACACTCACACGCCTATATGTACGTGTGTTCATTTCGATTCGCTGTTGCATATGTAAATAGACAATTTCCGTGTATATATATATATATTTTATGTAAATATGTGATCACTTTTTAACTCGAATAAATCATGAATTGATAGTGTACACGTGCGTAAACTATTTGCATTATTTGCCCATCTCTCTATCCGTGTGTTCAGCAAACACTCTACATTTCTCGCTAGCGTGCATGTACGTAAACAATGTACTATTTAATGGGTCTCATCATTAAATACACACCCACACACACATCATTAACTATCACCTGGTGATAGCTGACAACAATAGATGTTGTTATTTCTATAGAGGCCAACAATATGCAATTCTATTTAATGAATACTACTATTACTACTACAACTACTACTACTATTACTACTACTACTACTACTACTACTACTACTACTACTACATATATAACGACTGCATGAGTACTAATAGCAGTATTAATTGTGATGTTTACTGTAATTTTTCAATTTTATATTCTTGTATTATGTTTACTGGGGGAAAATAATAGAACAGTTTCCTTCCTTCTTATATAGAAGCCCCTACCTCTTATTTATAAACCCCCCCTTAAATAGAAGACCCTTTCTCTTTTTAGAATCCCCTCCCTACTATTTAGAAGCCCCTCCCTCTTATTTAGAAGCCCCTCTCTATTATTTAGAAGCTCCTCACTCTTAGAAGCCTTTTGGTAGAAAGCAATACACATGATATAATCTACAAAAGAGATAACACAAATTTTCTTCTAATAACTAATACTAATTATTATACTTAATTCATATTTAATACCATTGTTAATGTTATTTAAGTTTATAAGATAGCAAAACAAATAGAATGATTATATAATTATAATGTTTCTAACTTGCGGAATGGACTTTTTAAATTAATATACAAATATTTACAAATACAAAAATTAAAACAAAGATTTGTCTAAGGAAACATATAACACTTACGCGAAATCGTGTAATTCGAATTTGTATACAAAATACCCCAGTGCCACCTATAGCGGGTTACTTTTAGGAACTATGCGTTGTTTATAATGTAAATTCGTATCAAACTATACACTTTTACAATATTAAATAATATGCTTTAAATTAATATTTATATGATGAAAACAAAGTGTTAATTACTAATATATAACAATGTGATATGTATGTTTTAAATGATATAAGTATATATTTGGTGAGTAAAAGCTAATTTATATTGCATGTAATTATTATTGAAAACAGAGCCGAACCTACATATATTTCAGAGATTCGATATAACTGCTAGCAACGGCATCGGATATTACTAAATTATGTTGCATACATAGGGAGTGTTATATCTTTGCTTCGCAAAATCTTTGATATAAGTGAAGATAAAAAGTATATTTATAGTAGATTCGTGGGGAAATATTTATATAAATTTTCTGTCCTCAAACAAAGTAGTTAATATGAATTACAAAGTTATATGATACCATATATTATATAACTATAAAAATATTATAAGTATACCTATATGTATATATATATATATATATATATATATATATATATATATATATATATACATATATATATATATTATATTTACATATTATATATTTTGATAATTATAAATTAATATGTTATATATGATGAGACTCCATCGTAGTTGTTTCCACTTACTATAGGTTCAATATACATAATATTGAATGTAAACAATAATTAAATGAACATAATAATATAAATTATAATAATATTAATGGTCATAGAGCGAGAGTTTCTCTCTAGATCTATGGTAATGGTGCACGATTAAAATAAGTGAATAGTAATAAAATGGTAAAATATATGTAGTATTTTATAAAGGAATGTGCGTTATAAAGGAAGTATTTGAATAGATAGATATAATGGAGGTAAGGGAGAGTTCCATAAGGATGGCACAATATAGCTGCCAGCGGGTTTTCAATATTTAATGGATGGGTAAATTAGAGAAATATCAGTATTAGAACGTTAGTTCGACATATTAGTGTTAGTAGGGAAGTCATGTAAGGAGGAGAGATAGGGAGGTTATTATATATATTTATGAACTAGTGAGGGGAGGTGTATGAAGGATCGGTAATTAGAGGGAACCAGTTAGATAGGAGTTGGTAGGAATTATGGGGTGTCACAGGGTGATTAAAAGTGGGGGGGGGTTATCTCAGACTCATCAATTATTACCATATAATTTGCTAAGAAGATAAATCTATAATATCATTGTTTTCTATTTATATATATTTATATATATATATAAATATAATATAATATTATATTAAAATATAGTAAATAATGAGTAAATAAAATTCAATGATACTACAAAGACTATAAATATCAGAAATATAACATTCATAAAGAATAAAATAATTATATCTTAAAAGTGGGGGTTTCATAAACCGCTATATCTCAGTATGATTGGCAAATCTTACTCGCCTCTTTCTCTGCTTAAGGGGATGTCACACACCTTGTTTTGGTGAAAATAATTTTTTATTTAAATTTTGTTTATGCATAGACATTATAATTAAGTAGACTGCTATTGTAGATAAAGTTTGTTCACCAATTATAATTAAAATCCGTCATTCTGTTTGTCAAGTTTGTCATTTACATCATATTTTCAATACAAAGTCAAATTCACCTAACGGAAAGTAACCGAATACGGACACTCTCGGTATCTCAGAAACCATAAATCATACAACAAAATGTTTAAATGAATACAATATTCATAATTATACAAATAGATTAAAAAAGTATTTTTTATTTTTTAATTATTCAAAATATTGCTGATATATCCAATAAACTGATTTTTTTATTACGTTTTTTGAAAAAATATTTCAACTTAAAACCGTCTCAAGAATATACAATGTATCGATATACAATATAACACTTTATTATTACAAAATATAGCATTCTAAAATTATATATATATAATTTATATATTTGTTATCAAATATTTATTAAGTTATAATCATATATATAGAGGTCATATAAGTCCCTAATACGGACACTCTAGATGTATTAATACGGACACCCTATAACCAATCAGCGTGCAGCATATGCAAAATTCTGATTTTAATAAAAATCGCGTGCGCTATAGCGCATATATAATATAAATACTACCACAAAAGCTAAATCTAAAATTTTAATATTTAGATAATTAAATTGTATTATTAATCAAAATAAAATAAAAATAAATAAATTATTAACTAATTAAATTAGAATACATTTTTCATAAAATTAATTATAAATAATGTAATTGTAATTTGTCTAATTGATTCATCAATAATATATAGTTTATCTAGTGGTATATATGGTGTCCGTATTATAATACAGGGTGTCCGAATTCGGACATGGGTACCGAATACGGACACCCCCTTTATCTATGGAATTAAAAGATAAATAAAATGTTAAAATCACAATAATATCTATAATCATATAATATTAATATATTGTAATTTTTGAATACAAATAATGAGTCATAAAATGTTAAGACCATTTAGTGTTAAAGTGTCCGTATTAGGTTACTCCTACATTACTATAATTACTCGTAATTGCTTTCATAAGTATGACAAATCTATTAAAATAAACTAAATGGTTATAATTATACAAATTAGTACACCTATAATATACATTTTAAAATAATTGTACCTACCAAACTTAGTAAAAAATTATATTATATAATATTTATTTTAAAAAATTTAAAAATAATATTTTACTGACTAAATGACTAAATATTAATTTACTAAATAATTAGATACCTTATATACAATGGAGATTACACGATGTTAGATTAATATATAATTAATACATATATGTATAAATAATGTAATATATGATACATTCCAATTAAATATATATATTATAATTAGATATTTACAACTACTATATCTTACATATCAATTGACAAATTATAAAGGATATCATTGACTTAAATATATTGATTCAAATATAATTCAGTGATATTTTTTATAATTTGTCAATTATCTTTGAATTATATTTGAATCAATATATTTAATTCAATGAATTCACATTGTATATAGATTATTCAAATGGTGAAAAAAATACATTACATATTTATATAAATATCAGACTACCTAATTCTATGATATGTATTTTAATATCTGTAAACGAATTATTCATGAAAACAATATAGAAATGCCATAAAAAGTGGTTTATATATACATTATATATATATAATATATTCATATATATTCAAATGCAGTTTTCTCTAAATAATGAATTCACACTAACAGTGTGATATAAAGGCTATTATTATAAAAAAACTATTATAACTATATTATTATGTTTTGTATTATACAAATAACATATGTTTATATATTCCAATAGAGAAATGGTTCCCAACTAGGGGTTGCGACCCTCGGGTATAAATGCATATATTATAAATAAAATACCAAACAAAAAACAGATTTATTCAATGAATAGAAATCTGCGCACCTAGTTTTGTGTAGACCCATTATTTGCTATCTCTATACATACAATAGTGATCGTCGTATGATATGACTTTAACCATGATATTCCCCAGGTATCCCTTCTATTTCCATCCATATTTTTATTTATAGCCGCCCAATTACTGATCTAATTAAATTCTTTCCAAATATACACTTACATTTTTTTTCTGATGATATTCAACTTTTCTCCATATATTATCATAATACCTCAATAATACCTCATAATACCTAATTAACTCGGAATTAATCGAGTGTGCAAACTACACAAGATTAAGGCTCCCTCCAAAAAACTACTAAAGGATGCCTTTAAAGGGGGTATATATACCCCTAAGGTATACCTAGAGGGAGTATACGTCTAAAGAATGATATATCCCACTACAAGTATTTTCGGCAACTTGCCGGAAATATTTTAAGTTTAAAACGATTTTCTATCAAGTTAACTACAATTTTAGTGGGAAACCCACTTACTTTCCGGCAACTTGCCTGAAATATAAAAACTGTATAGGGGGTATCCCTGTGCAACTTGATAGAAAATGGTTTTAAAGTTACAATATTTCCGGCAAGTTTCCGGAAACTCTTGTAGTTAGATACATCCTTAAGACGTATATACTTAACATATCTAGTTATGATACTTCCTTGCAAAACTTTACTCTAAACAATATGATTATTTCTCCTTCACATTCTTCTAAAAACCTAGGATTAGTATTTGGTAACATATTATTATTTAAGAATCACATATTAACCATTACAATATCCTCCAATTTGTATCTCTTCTGAATTAAAAAAATACAAACATCACTTTCCAGAAACCTTTTATAAATGAAAACTATAATAAACACTCTTGTATTCTCCCGACTTGACTACTTTTCTTCCTTACTGAATCTAATGCCTGCAAAACCTAATGCAACTAAATCGGATTATCCGTTCTTCAATAATAGTATATAATAATACTTAATGCATAACACGACTATATCACTCTACTACAATATATTATCAATCATATCGTACGTGGCTACCCTTCTTCCTTAAAGCCGCGTGTACACCGAACGTTAATTAGGTGTAAATTACGTGTGCTATCTATATTCCATAAATCAATATAAAATCCTATATTCTTTCACAACTATTTATATTTCTGATCTAATTAAAATTTTTTAAAGAATTTTAGAAGGAGTCAAATCTAAAACCCTCCACTAACTCTACTCTTTATTGACTTTTCAAAAGCTTTTGACACGATAAATCGAAAAAAGATGAAAGAAATACTTTTAAAGTATGGTATACCAGAAGAGACAGTTTGTGCAATTATGATGCTCTACAAGAATACTCGTTCAATGGTTCGCTCACCAGATGGAGATACACCTTACTTTGAAATCACATCTGGAGTCTTACAGGGTGATACACTTGCGCCGTTCCTCTTTATAATCTTTCTTGATTATATTCTGAAGACGTCATTGGATAATAATCGAGATCTAGGTTTTACTCTAACAGAGAGACTGAGTAGACGATATCCCGCTGAACAAATTACCGATACGGACTACGCTGATGATATCGCCGTAACAAGTAATACTCTGAAAGATGCTAATACATTATTACTGAAAATAGAATCAGCGCCAAAGAAATTGGACTTTGCATTAACACTGACAAAACTGAATATATCAATATCAATCCGAATAACAACATGCAAATGAAAAGTATATGTGGAAGTATAATAAATTAAGTAGAAGATTTTAAATATCTAGGAAGCTTTATTTAATCAACTAAAAGAGATGTTAATATAAGGATTGGTAAAGCCTGGGCAGCATTAAATAGTATGAATACAATCTGGAAATCAAAACTAAGTACAACTCTTAAGACATTTTTTCAGAGCGGCAGTCGAATCAGTGCTCGTTTAGGGTTCTGTAACCTGGACTCTAACAACCTCGTTAGAGAAAAAGATTGATGGAACATACACACGCATGCTCCGAGCCGTAACAAACAAGTCATGGAGAGATCATCTAACAAATGAGCAATTATATGGTGATATTCCAAAAATTAGTAAATCTATACGCATGCAAAGGCTGATGTTCGCTGGTCACTGCTGGAGAAGCAAATATGACGTAGCGAGAGACCTGATAATCTGGCAACCACAGCATGGTAACCGTTCACATGGATGCCCAGCGAAGACGTACATAGATCAACTGCGGGATGATACCGATCTGCTAACGACAGACTAAATAAAGACGGCGATGAATGATAGAGAAGGTTGGAGGAAGTATGTCATGGACTATCGAACAATCTCGACTTGGTAAGGTAATTAAAAAAAGTACAATATTATCTTCTCTTTATATCCAAGAACTCTAGTAAAATGTACCTAAATTCTAGAGCTGTTACAAATTCCAGTACCAATCAATATAATCCCTCTATTCTTCCATCCATTCTATAAGATCCCACGAAAGATTTATAAATATTACTTATTCTTTTATCTATACTATAACCGCTAACTCATCCACCATCATTTTTTTCTTCAACGTATTATTATTATTATCTAATTTTTATATTATCTTATTATTATTTTCTTTCCGCACAAGGGGTCTATTTGTCTATTTTTACATGGCCCTATTTTACTGCGTAATAAACTGTATATAATCATCATAATTATATATATATATATATATATATATATATATATATAATATTTATATATGATAAAGTCTAGCCATATTTTGAGATTATCAGCAATATATTATATAGGCTAATGCTAATCCTATTGCTTTTTAATAAATTACTCTAATATAATTTAAATAAGTATTTATAAGTTTAGAACTACATTAATTTACCTGCCATAATATATAGAGATTTAGGCAAGGTAGATTATAAATTTGATTTAGAAAAATTAATAATTTAAAATGTATTATTAGTAGGTATGTAAAATACTTCATTACTAATTACAATTATGGTATATTTTTTAATTAATTAATTAATTTAAATATCCCAATTTTATTTTAATATAATTTGTTATCATTTTTTGCAGATACCATTAAATATTGAAGTGTATACATTTACATATACATAATACTATTACTAATTATGTATATGCCTACTAAAACTACATATAGTTTTAGTAGGTTATTATTAATATATATATATATATATATATATATATATATAATATATATATATTATATATATATATATACTATGGAATAAATATAAATAGTAGAAAGTAAAGTGAGATAACAAAAACTACTGTGGATTAATACAAATTTAGGTATAATACATATATGCATTATTATGTTAAATGAATTACTTAAATTATAAATATATATGCTAAATTAAAACAATTCGTAGGTCATATTTGTTAACTGTATACACTATACCTATTATTCACGGAATTTTTGCTGGTATATGTAGTTGATATCACTACTTATTTAAATATTGTTTTGATAACGGGGAAACATTACGTATCTATCAATTTGGTCTTTTACATATAAAGTTAGTAAATCAGATAATAAGATTAATAATATTAATTAATATTATATATATAAATATAAAAATATAAATCTAGATTAAATATTAATATATTTAATACATATTTGAAAATAAAATTAGTATTTTATAATTATTTGTGTATAATCGTTGATCCTATATATATATATATATATATATATTTACACACATACACATCAATATAATCATCAAACAATACACATGTTGAAGTCACCAGATGCCATCTCCATAAATATATTATATGTATACATATATATATATATTAACATATATGTATACATATATATATATATATATATATATATATATGTAAATATATAATATATATATATATATATATATATTATATATATACTAATCATTAATCTAGCTTAATATATATATATATATATATATATATGTATATTAATTTGTAATTAACTAACCTTTATAATAAATGTTTATTCGATATAATTATTTATCGATATTATTTCTAGACATGTATTTTCTACATAGTATCGACAAACCCCTTGGGGCTTTGGTATCGAGGATTATGTGAGATAAATTTATATACAAATTCGTCACTTAAATGAAATGATCGAATATACGTGTATTCATCAAGGTTCACGCAGCTATATATGAACTACCGCTTATAAAGTGATGTCAGAAAATACCTAGAAGTATTCGTCATGCGTGAGTGCACACTCACAACGATTACATAACCTACGGCGCATCTATTGGTTAATACGGACTTTTACTGGACACAATCAATATTTGTCGCTCTTAGCATGCGATAATAACGGTTTCATACGGGTTATAGTTCTAGGCTAGTGTTATTTGTATTGCAGTCTGTGTAGCTTGTTAAAATGGTGAACACAAAATACATTGTAGATTTATACAATTAGCAGTCAACCTGTCTGTGGTTATTTGGTAACATTATTATTAATATTTATATGTGATCTGAAATGACAGAATATTTAGGTCAACATCAGAGAAATGATTAAATAAATGCTATATCATCCATGATAATACTTACTAGTTTCATTACTTCATCCCATATAGGTTGAATTCCTATAGTCGGTTGAATAAGTAATAAGGAATGATAACACGTTTTTTTATGAAATCCACATAATTTGAATCTAAAGATAACACTCGAATAATTATTACTGTAGGAGTTTATTGCTAGTAGAGAAGTTTGATAGTTCACCAGATTTAAATGTATCGATCTGCATTATACATTGTGCAATTTACATTGTATAATTATTTAATTATTAAATTATAGTAACAATGTAGGGGAGAGTGGGGTTGTATGAAAGGTGTCTTGCATGAGCCACTGGAGATAACAATTGTTTGCTACAGCAGAAATTTTATTTAACTGAACTAGTATCGTCATCTATAATTAATACAGTTGCGGAAGTATCATTTTTAATAAAAAAATAAAAATAGTAACATTTTAATCACATTTTTAACTAAAGAACGCTCAAAAGTAAAAATTCCAGACATGGTAATATATGTTATAACTTCTATAATAATTATTTGATTATTTTCATATTATATATATATGATTTTAATATATAATTAACTTAATATTAATATAAAAATATACTTAAAATTTTAAATAAAATATTTAAATGTTATCAATTAATAATAAAATTTGATATGGGGTTGAGTGAACCACTAAAAATGGGGTTATATGAACATTGTTCAATCAACCAAATATCATATGTTAATATTTATAATATAATATTATAATATTATAATATAAATATTATAATATATATTAAATGATCCGAAAATAAATAAGTAATGATTAAATATAAATAATATAATCAATTATATATCAATATAATTAATTAAATTAATTTTAATGAGGGTCAATTACTAATTCATAATAATTATTTAAATATTATTTCTAGGAATCAAATATGAGAAACTATACTCAACAAACTGATAGAATACGTGATAAAACTATCATGACAAGAGCAATTAAAGAAGTAAAATATGGTATGTTCATTCAACCCCTCCTTTGGGGTTGAATGAACTTTTTTATTTTTTTTTATTAATTGTAATTATGAAATCTTATAAGTATTACTTATGTCTAAAAATGATATATTAGTTAACTAATATCATATATAATGCAATACAATTTAAATAATTAAGAAAAAATTATTATTACAACAATGATAGAACTTTATACAAAAACATGGTCATACAACCCCACCCTCCCCTATATTGTATAAGTAGGAGCTAAGAATGGAATATAAGTGAGTAAACTTATAAGTGGATATTTTACTTATTAGCTAAGATTGTAATCTATAGGCATAATATTGAGAATTCTGATTTTAATTTTAAATAAATGGATTTGAGGTCAATAATAGAACTATGGAGTTATTTTTACAACGGGAACAAAGACATATTTTCATAGGTTAGAGATAACCGAGGAACAGCGATACAAGGAAGAGGGTCAAGGTTAATATGAGAAACATAGACAAACTATACATTGAAATCTAAAATATGACGAATTAGGGAGGGTATACGTATATTTTGGAGGACATTAAGGTTACTCCGTTAAATAGGTATAGGACATAGAACATAAAGTCGATATGATGATGAATACCTATAATGTAACTATAGTTGGTATACCATTCAATATGCTGGGATATAATTGTGAAGTCGATATTTCATCAATGATTGATTGATTGATATTTTATTTAAGCAAATATATAGTCGAAAGTATTTGCTAACTATAACATAAGATATTGAAGTAATCAAAGAATATTACGAAATAAAAAAAATTAAAATGATCGAAAATAGAAATTGAATATAGTGTACAATTAATCGAAACAAGAAGTAAATAATGAATTTTACTTCTAGTTTCGATTATTTGTACAATTTAAATATATTAAGTATATATAATTTATTTGTATACTTAAATATATTGAATTATAATTTAAAGTTATGACTATAGTCTTATATTGTGTGATACTAGACAAGGATAGGTTACAATTATTTATTAATAGAGATAAGTTGCGTTATCTCGGATATGTAGGTGTGTTAGTAGATATAATATCCGCAGCATATAATCTAAGAGGAGTTATTCGAAACTTAGATATCGTTTTAATTGTAATGTAATGTAATGTAATATTGTTTATGTAGAACATAATTACAGCATTCAAATAAATATATCGCATATTATTTAGAAACTCAACTTATGAAATAGATTCAGGAACATCATAGTTTTTCTATACAGTAATTTCTATGAAATGGAAATTAACTTGTTTACTACGAATACAGATATAAGGTCAAATATATATTTGTATATGCATACATTATAAAAAAAAACAAGATTATAAGATTATATAATAAAGTTATCTTTATATATATATTGTATAAATATAATACATATTAATTGTGTTAATCTGTTAACGAAGAAAGGTTAGGCCTAGCTCTACGCCGTAGGTTATCATATTACTTAACATAATTCATAAGTATACTATATACATATACCCTATAGAGTCTATACGTGTAGGGGTTATATGTTTATATGGACATATTTTGTAATTACATTAACATATACCGACAACGAAATACAACGAAACGTTTAAAACTTCATTATCAAATACCGATTTATATATTTCGTTTTCAGTTTTCATGATAGCGATATTATTATTGTAAGTAGATATTTTTTAATAATTTAGTATAAGTGTTACTAAATAGATCTTACGGTTTGTTTATTATTTAACTTATATTAATATAATTTTGTTATCATATAATAAGACCTATTAATAATATAATATCGTTTTCATTATTAAAATATAATTATAGTAAACATAATACTATTATTACGGTAAATAAATTAGTAACCGTTTATGCCATTAATTTAGCGAATCCTAAAATAAATTATGAAAACATTCTTATTAATTTTTTTATTAATATTAAATATTATTCAGATTATTTTATCTGAGTTATTAATTTGTTAAATGATTATATTGATTACAAGTTAACGAACATGATATTTTATAGAGTTGAATAATTACTTATTATTAGTTATTCATTTTACTTGTAAGTATTCATATATGTTTTCAATATACTATAGTATATAGCATTCATATATATATATATATATATATATATATATATATATATAATATACAAACAAAATGTTGAAATTAGGTAAGAAGTTCTTTCAAATGAATCTCTATAGTGAAATAGCTCACTCTATATATAGGAAAATAACCGAATACGGACACCCCAGTTATCTATTAAATAAATAGATTAAATACAATTTTAAAATCACAATAATATCTATAACCATATAATATTAATATATTGTAATTTTTAAATAAAAATACTGAGTCATAAAATAGTAATACCGTGTATTGTTAAAGTATTAGGTGCAGGCCACTTTCCTCTATACACGCGGACACCCATTTTTATTAATCTAAATATAAACACCTGGCGGATTTGGTAAATTTCCACATAAGTGATAGTTTTTAATAAATATTATATTATTGTATTACATTATAATTTATTTTATATTTCTCTAAGTATATATATATATAACGTAGTAAAAATTAAAAATATATTATTTATTTAGAAATGTATTATAGAAATGTTATAATATTAGTATTAATTATGTATTCCATAAGATTAATAATATTAACTCTATTTATTCTATATAGTGTATTACTACCATTTTTACATTAATTCCTACTTCTTATTATTTTCTACATAATTATGAAGAAATTAAAATAATGTAAATCCTGTCTCAATTTTCTTAGGTTTTTTCTTCTTTTTAATCTTTTTACCCTTTTTATTTTTAGTTCCAGGAATTTCCTCTTCGATTATATCGCCTTCTTCCTCGTAATACATCTAATAATAGTTATGTAATGCTGTATTATTTAATGCTCATAATAAATATATTGTTATTTTATAATTAGATATATAGATTACACGTTTTCTTTGTACTAACTATTATAGTATCATGTCAGTTATATTTTACTACTTATAAGTAACAGTGTGTTTATATTGTTGTTATTGTTATTGATATTATATTTTGGTGGAGTCATTTGATCACATCCAGGAACTCAGATGAAGTTTTCACTTATAACCATATGGCTCTAGTATCCCTTCGAAGCCGCTCTCGTGTTAAGGCATCCATGGTTTTAACGAGAGCCGATCATAGAGGGGTAATTGTCTCGATAAGCAACACTGCTTCTATAATTACCCTGGCATTGCCTAAATCTGATAATAAATAAAAATAATATACTTAAACACAATTATATAAGATCACTTCTAAATATTATTTTATGACCTATTTTAATGTTCCGGACTAGGCTTGAACTCGCGACGCGAGTCTCGCGTCCTATAGTATACTGCTTGTGTCTGACATGTTAACCAACTGAGCCATACAGTCAGTTATATAATATATATATATATATATATATATATATATATTATAATTAGTCAAACATAATAATATTAAATTAATTAACCTATTATAATTATTGCGGATTTGATATATTTATTATATTAGCATATTCACCGTATATATTAGAAATATACCTACTTAATTTCCTAGTTTAAAGCCATTGCAAAACAATAAAAAAAGTAATGTAATAGTTACATTCCCGTGATTAGCTCGATACTGACGGCAGCACATACAATGTGACGGAATCAATGTTATATAGCTAGTACGTGATATATTAAATTGTTTAGTCACTCTTCCTCCTAACCTTAATGGGTAGATACAAACGCCTACAAACTTAAGGGTATCGTTGCATTGATCAACTGTGCCACCCACGCACACACACACGCTCGCGCTCGAGTAACCTGTTCAGTCTCTGCTATTTCGAACGGGTTCAATAACTCCGCGAACCCCATGCCCCCATCTTCGTTTTCGGCAGCTTCGTCTTCCTTTACCACTTCTTTATTGGCGGTCGTAGCTGCGGTTGCCGGAGCTTTCACTTTAGCCTGCGTGGCTACGCCCACCTTAACGGGTTGCGCGCTGGCGGCAGTTGCTTGAGTGACAGCTGGTTTATCTTCCGGTGGCTTCACTTTGTCATGCGTAGAGTCGATATCGTCGCTGGCCTCGAGGTCCGCAATCTCGAATAGTTTATTCTGTGAAATACCGGTCGTCTTCTTATTTAGTTCTGTGTGTTTGTGAAGTGGGCGTAGTTAATATAATAATGCATTTCCTAATACGTTTACTATTACAATTCATAGAATGCTATCATTAAAAAATGTTATTATTATTACAAATTGTATGCACCATTACTGATAATTATGATAATTTTTTCCAAAGTTATTGATGTTTAAAGAAATATCCATGGATAGTTAACACGATAGAAACTGGAAAAAAATAAAAGAGATAATTTATTCAAAGTTTTATAAAATATTTTGATAAATATATAAATATTTAAATATATACATACAATCATTATGTTACTCAGTAGCATTGGCCTATATTTATGAAAACAAGCTTTCTATTATCTTTCTATTGATTTTAATTTTTTTGAAATATCTAGAATATTAATACAATTATAAGTATAAACTTACACCCAATTAATATATATTATGTTCATTTTGATAAATTATGTGATATATGATAATTTATGATTCGTTGATCATTTATGATATGTATATCCACTTTTATATATAAAGTTATATTTCATTTTAAAGATAAAGATTGATTTTTAATATTATAATATACAGTAATTAACAACATTATTTTTGCACATGTTTTGCCGCCACTTAAATATACATAGCTACATCAAAGATTTTGCGAAGCAAAATTCCTTCAAAAAATATTTGGCTACATACACGTGATATATATGTGTGTGTATGTGTGTTTATATTAATATCCATACATATATTATAATATTAAATTATATAATTTATTATTAAATAAACCTTTATTAACTTTAATATTGCTGATTTTATCAGATTCAAATGGTCTACAATTATATTTAAATTATTATTTGAATTTATTTATTGTTACTAATATTAAGATGTATATTTATTGTAAATATATATATATATATATATATATATTTATTAATTTGGTTGAATATATTATGCATTATATTATAAAATATACATTAATATATTATAATTTACTATACATATAATATATTATAATGTACTATAAATAACGTATTATAGAAAATACTATACAGTATATAATATAATATACCATAATATACATAGGTATACCTATATATATATATATATATATATATATATATATATATATATTGATAAATTGTATATCAAACTTAAATTTAATAAAGTAGAAGTTTCCTTTCGTTAGAATACAAAGCATATTAAAGATAAACAATCCTACCATGATGAATAACGGCTGAAAAAGTTTATTTGTTAGTAATAGATAGTCAATAATCAATAATATATATATATATATATATGACTATTAATAGATTTGTTATATAATTATAAATATAATGAAAGTTAATTGAGAATTTTTAAATCTACAAGTGTAACGTTAATCCATCAACTTCTTATTAACCATTAATATGTATATAACTAATTGTCGATATATCGGGGTAGTAAACCTATAGGAAGTAAAGGGTTAACTCTTTTAACTTAATATACTTGCCTATTTTTATTATAAAGATACAGAGTTGTGTATATGTTTTATATTTATAATTATAACATTTCAAATAAGTATTACTATATGAAATATTGATTTTGTAACAACAATTGTATTTATTTTAAAGGTAATTGAATACTCTTTAAAATATAATAAAATATCCTTAGATATATATAGTCACGAGGGGATGTATACGAACCAGAAATCCATAGATTCCCTTATCGGTGGTACCTTGAAAGAAGAAGAAGTACAACTTTGATCCTATTCCGGTGATCCCCAATATCAAAATAATAACGGACGGTACTCTGCGAGAATAGGTGAGATCAGTATACACAATACTAATATAGGTAATATATATATATATATATATATGTGTGTGTGTGTTAGCAATGCCGGATTTAACAAATTTTGTTCCCGGGAAAACTTTATTTATGGGCCCCTAATTTTATTATAATTTAGTTATAATTAAGAAACATATTGGATATATCTACAGTATACATATAGGAAACGTTGGGCAAAGTTATTTTTTTTAGCGGTATCCGTTCCCGTTCCTTTTAATGTATCCGTTTCAGTTCCTTTTATATTATCCTTTCCCGTTACGTTCTTTTTATATTACCAGTTCCCGTTCCCGTTCCTTTTATATGTAACGTTCCAGTTTAAGTTTTTTATTAATAAAATACAGTATGCAATTTATACTTCCCAATATACACTATACAGTATACAGTTCCTATAGGAATAGTATACTAAACATTGTATAGTGAATATTTTACGGAATAAGTCTAACTGTAAGTACAAGATATTACCGGATTATCCGGTAATACCGTGTACTAATTATACGGTAAATTGTACACGGTATTAAATATGCATAATCTAAAATGTAAAGTATACTGTACATTGTACAATGCACATTATCCATATTACAAACTATATAATAATCTGTATATAGTTAAATATAGTCTATAGTTCAAACAAATGGACCTAATTAATAATACATGAATCAGTATGATTTGAGTGCAAAAAGAAATAGAATTGGCGATAAAACATTCGAGTATATGCAATGTTGGGCGTCGTTCCCGTTCATGGAACGGAGTTACTTTTGGAACGGGAACGGGAACTGGAACGACGCCCAACACTGTATATAGGTAGTACATTTTGGGCATCTAAAATATGTATGGTGTAAGCACGTATATATGTGTTATCTATTCCTTTTAAATTTGATAAAGGTTTATATAAATCTTAACACAGCGTTCCAGAAGAAAGCAAGACAAGATAAAGAGAAGAGCATCATAGATAAATTAAGAGAATAATAAAATGGTAAAGTAAAGTATTGGAAATTGAAGTACAAGAAGCAATCCGACATATATCTAACAGAAAATATCCAGGTTGTGATGGAATACCTATATAATTCCTAAATGCATGAAGTGATGAAGCTATAAGAGTCATGGCGAGTCTGTGTAATAGCATATGGGACAAAATATATGGCCAAATGACCGGAAGAAATCTATATATGTACCTATTTACAAAAATGGCGATAAAAAATAATGTGGAAACTAAAGAACAATCGCCTACCTCCATTGCTATTCAATATCTATGCAGAAATAATAATGCAATATGTCCTGCAAAAGTGGGATAGAGGCATTTGTATAGGTGGAAGTAAAATTACAAACCTTAGATATTCTGACGATACTGCATTGATAGCGGTGATAAAATATGATATCAAAGAGCTATTTATAAAAGTCAAAAGAGCAAGCGAAGAAGCATGATTATATTTAAATGTCAAGAAAACAAAGGTGATGACTACATGTGAATTGTACTATATCATAATAGATGATCATAATATCTAAATCGGTGATAAATTTATCTTCCTGCGAGTCCTAATTATAAATGATGGAGTCACCAATAAGTTATAACTACCAAAATAATGATTGTTCAAACACTGGTATTTCCAATTATCCTGTATGGAGCAGAAACCCGGACTAACAAAAATGTAGAAAGGGGAAACATTGATGATTTCGAACTATGGTGTTGGAGGAAACTGCTCGAAGTTACCTACTTAGATAGGAATAGAGATACCGAGATAATTGATATAATAACACCTAAAAGTATGCCCGAATCTAGAATTGTCAAGTCTGCCTTATCATTTTTCGGACACGTTGTTAGAGCAGATGTGATGGAATTGCAAATGATGATGGGATGAATGGAAGATCGGCGAGAAAGAGGCAGACCACGTTGCATTTGGCTCGACATTATATAGACTCGTTAAACTCCCGTCTATATCGGCATGGTTATCACTGGCACTATACATATCACATACAGTATACCTGTATACGGTGTGCGGAAATACAAATTAATTTGTGTACGTATAAAATATTGTATTATTATTATCAATTATGAATTTATGTATGTGTATCTCGTTATATATCTCCCCTTATCTATATATATATATATATATATATATATATATATATATATATATATATATATATGTATCTACCTATACATATATTATTGGCCCTATATTTACATATACATATCTATATCCCTCACCTGCCATCCCTATATATATAATACATTGCATTAGCAGGGTCGTTTTAAGAATGTTATCAAGGGGGGCCTCATAAATATAATATTAAATTTACTTATGAAATTGATTTTATTAATAAATATATTTATATAATATTTATATTTATATTTAAATTTATATTTATATTTATATAAATATATATATTTAATATTATAAGGTAACACAAATATTTGTTTGTTGATGAGGGGGGGCTGGTACCCGTATGACCCCTGGATCCGCCCCTTATTATTGATTGGCTACTAACACGAGGAAACAGTTGTATATTTTAGGAAGGTGGATATCTCGCGGATTCACGTTGATGTAGTTTTTTCTGAATTCATCTGGGCCAATGTACAGCATCATCAGCAGGATTAGCAGACAGCTGTAACTCAGACCCAGCATAGATGTGTAGTCCTGTAGGGGTACAGTGTAGGGGTACAGTGTAGGGGTACAGCGTAGGGGTACAGTGTAGGGGTACAGTGTAGGGTACAGTGTAGGGGTACAGTGTAGGGGTACAGTGTAGGGGTACAGTGTAGGGGCACAGTGTAGGGGCACAGTGTAGGGGTACAGTGTAGGGGTACAGTGTAGGGGTACAGTGTAGGGGTACAGTGTAGGGGTACAGTGTAGGGGTACAGTGTAGGGGCACAGTGTAGGGGTACAGTGTAGGGGTACAGTGTAGGGGTACAGTGTAGGGGTACAGTGTAGGGTACAGTGTAGGGGTACAGTGTAGGGTTACAGTGTAGGGGTAGAGTGTAGGGGTACAGTGTAGGGGGTAGTCGGGAGGGCAAGTTGTAGTGCAACGTTTGCTCGTTAGTGTATTGTGTATTAAATATATATCATTAGTATAAGTAACTAGATAGGTAAGACGTACATCGTATGATGTCATACGTGTATATATATATATATATATATATATTAGAAAGACTGTAGGTAAGACGTACATCGTATGATGTCATACGTGTATATATATATATATATATATTAGAAAGACTGTTAAAAGAGGCTAAATAAAATGAATAATTAAATATCTCTAATCGATTGTTCGAACACATTTTTTCCTGTTTTATATTTGTAATTTCGAATACAAATTATATAAGTTTAATAATATTAATAATATATTACACATATTAACATATAAATATAATTAATACGTGCTATTTTAAGGGGATCCCGCACATTTAAAGTGATGATAATTTATTTTTTTATATTTTTTTTTATTGCATAATAATACTTAATGTAGTGTTTTTTAGTATCTGTAAAAAAATGAGAAATGAATTTAGTCTAGAAATGGCATAAAAATGTGTTTTATGACGATACTATAATGCTATATTATATACTTTTCAATATTACATTTTTATGCTGTCAAACTTCAAACGCTGTTTTCTCAGAATAATTATTTCGCGTTAGGTATGTGCATTCAAAAATATAGAACATAAAAACATTTATAATTATTATATTAATTTGTTTTGCTTTATACAGAATTTAATTATGTGAATAGTAAAATAGAGAGATAATTAATCAAATGTATAAAATTCATTGTATAAAATGATAATTACTATAGAAATACCATCATTTTTTATCGCTAATTTTTGATTTAGATATATATAATATAATAAATAATAATATTAAAAATAACTTTCTATTTTCCTATGCATGTATAAGTTACGAATACATTACAAAAAAAATTAGGTCTATTAAATGAATAGAATATCAGTTCTATTTTTGTTAGTGGACCTATATTTTTCCTATCTATTTATACACGAAATTGGCAAATTACGTGTTATGTGCGGGATCCCTTTAAGTCTTGTAAAAATGTAATCATGAAGAAGTCACCATATTCAAAGTAATAATGAAAATTGGACATTGTAAATAAATAAAAATAATAGGAAAACGTGAATTTGGTTTAATTTTAGGTTTAAATAGATAACTCAACAGATAAGGTCACAAATATATTATAAATCAATAATATACTATACTATGTATACATAAATAAATGTAACATATTTTTTAATATGCATAATCCGTTAAGATATGAATAAATATAAATAGATTTGAAAAAAAAAACAATAAATGTATAACTGAAAATATTTAAAAGTTATACATATTTATATTTATAATTTTGAATAAATATCTGTAAAATCAATTATATATAATATATATATATATATATATATAAATCTGATTTATTTGTTAGTTATATATATATATATATATATATATATATATATATTTAGAGTTATAGAGTAAAATATACAATAAAATATAGTCTATATATAATTATATTAGCTACATATAGATTATATTACATACGAGTATTAATAAATTACGATATAGAGTTATTGTATTACCCATAGGGCAATCGACGTGTGATGTATCGAGTGGTAGATAGACACCAGCAGCGAGAAAAGGGTGATGCTCCAGATACCTCGTGACCTAGTAACTATTATGTAATGTATGAGTGTTTGTGATTACGTAATACATAGTGTGTGACGTCATAACCACACGCTTAGTTATATGGGAGTAAATATATATATATATATATATATATATATATATCTATGATATATATCTGAAATCATCTGGGAAAGTATTCCATCGTTGAGATTCAACATTTGAGAACGGTGCTTAGCTAAATTCACTTTTGAAGAATGCACACAAAATTTGAAATATTAGCGAGGAAGAATTATCGGGGAATTCGGGTATTAAGCATTTCTTCAGTAAATATGTGTCAGAAAAGTGGTTACAGAAATACGGGTAAACAGGGTAGTATAGTGTTTTAACCCGATATATATATATACGATATACGACCAGCTTATAGTATTACCCCGCTAAAAAGAAAACGTTATACTAATTAGTATAGTTAGCGGGGTGTTAACACCTCGCTTATAATTAAGTACTTATTTTGTGAACGCCTCGCTTATAGTAAAACCTCATTAGTATTAATACAGCGTTTATTCTAACCATTATCTTATAGTAAAACCCCACTTATAATAACGCTGCAGCGGTTGACTAACATCCGGCCTCCTGAAGCACGCGTACACCGACCTCCCTCAGACTCGTCAAGATGCCCACAGCTACCATGAACATACTCGAGAAGTACACGATCGCGATACTACGACCTAACTTCTGCATCGGACCCAGTAACGTGTGAGCCCTATGGGGGGAGGGTGGGGGCAGCTGATAACGCGGGTAGTAGGGAGAGGATGGAGCAGCTGATAACGTGGGTAGTAGGGTGCATATGAATTTATATATTATATATTACGGCATGTGCACATTATAAATTAATACACCATTTTATTTTTACTATAGTATATATATATATATATATATATATATATATACTATAATATACTATTATACTATGTATTATATTATATTACGATTATATGTAATATCACACGATAATATATCTCTGTGGTCAGTGTGAGTGTCACATGTCACGTGATTTCGTCACCGCTATGTACATAACAAGTAATTAACACGTGACTATGGTGATACATAACAATACGAACACGTGCCTGCAATACTGGTATCAAGTTATCGCATTAGATTTGTATTTTACCATTTGGTAAAATACAAATAGATGGTTATAACTGATAACATCAAACGTCTCGAACACGTTACAACTAACGCTACGAACACGTGACTACTAACGCTACGAACACGTGACTACTAACGCTATGAACACGAAGCCGATACTGTGATCGCTGATATTAGCGATAACCTCACTAGGGGTTGCGTTCACAACCCCGTTAATGGTCTCGAACTTTCTAGAGTGTCCGTTCACTACGGTCAGTAGACAGGCCGGACCCGAGAGGATGCTGCCAAGGGGTGGGGTAGGTTAATCTAGGGGAGTGTGGCGCACATACGCAAACATATATGTAAATATATATATATATATATATATATATATATATATATATATATATGTGTGTGTATGTGTGTATGTGCCCGGATTTCCCAATTAATTGTATGTTATTAATATTGAACATTTCCATAGTATTATTACTATACACTATAACTATTATTAGAAATATTTATTGTATTGATAATAACATAAAATGTATAGACTGAATGTCCATCTACCCACTTATCCACATGTCCACCTGACAATCTGTCCACTTGACCACTTGTCCACTTGACCACCTGTACTATTACCCTAACAACACACGTACGACGTACGTCGTACGATAGCATCTTTACTGACCTGAATATGAAAACGATGAAGATGCCCCCCACCGACCTCTTCACCACGTTGAAGTGGTCGGAAGAGATGTACCGACCGTACGAGATGTAGATACCGTATCCGGCGGAAGTGGAGAACGCCGCCTGACTTCCGGAAGACCAGTAGTTCTGCAGCGAGGTGAACCGTTCTGTGTAGCGAGGTATCAGTGTTAGATCACGTTAACTATAGGGCATCAATACATGTAGAGAGAGGAGAGAAGAGGAGAAGTGTGGTTCCTGAGGTATGGAAGTGAGGATCATTGTACTATAGAAGCAGAAATACAGAATGGACAATTCTAAGAGTATGTTGAGGAATGGATAATAGATAGTATGTGATAAGAGGTCATGGTTTCAATATATATATATATATATATATATATAGGAAAATATATAGGAAATATATTAAATCTTAAAGTTTCATGCATATATACCATGTTGGTATTACCAACTAATTTAGGATAACACAAACATATGTTAATACTTGTAGTTATTATTATTTATATAAAATGTAACTTCTAAATAATCCATAGATTACTTAGCATGTCTTAAATCCTAGTATTACTTAGTAGTTAACCAGTATTAACCAGTATTAATAAGTATTAACCAGTATTAACCATTACACAGAGAATACTAACGCATATTAGGTATGAACAGGGGCAGACCGTAATAGGAATTCTCTTGAACGAAAGACAACACGGTTAAACCTGTGGAGCGAATGACAGGTGAGTGACAGGTGAGTGACAGGTGACACAATTGTCTATACTTAAAGTATAGATATATAGTTAGGTTAATAGTGTATTGATTAGATTCAAAACGATTGGTAACAATACATAATAATGACAGAAATATATAAAGAATAATAAGAATTATAAATAAGTTGTGATTTACACACACAGAAAGTAAATAAAATAATAATAAAGGGTATATTTGGATGTTGAACAAATTATATGATTACAATCATCAAATAACTAGGGAAGAGATATTGGGTTAGTCTAGGATTATATGCCCATACACATTCTGAGGTATGGATGGTACCTGTATATTGGTTGTTTGACATCTATAATATCAAATAATTATACAGCATGTATGTGCATGCAAAGACTGTCATTTTGTAAAATTAATCAATTTTATTAACTATACTTATATGTATTGCGTCACATAAACTCCCTTACGTCACACACTCACGCACGCACTAACCGAGCTGAATAAGGATGAGCAGAGGACAAGCTATGAACGTGTTGATAATAGAGATCACCCACATTCCCTTCAGCATGAAGAATGACACCACTAACGATATCGCTATGTTCAGCACTATGAGGATTCCCACGTACTGTTCGACGAGGGGGCGTGGTTAGGGGCGTGGTAGGGCGTGTTCATATATATATATATATATATAGGTATGCAATATTATTACGTTATATTTTACTTAACATACGTTAGAATATGTTATCATTAATATTCACACGCACACACACACACACACATTAATACACACACAGCCATGTTAACATTGTTTAGAACGGCTGTATACTATATAGAATACATATGTATGTGCACACCATGGTGAGTTGGCATCCGGATAAAGGATGTCATGCGCGGAAATCATTTCAGAGATCATTTTTTAAAATTACTTATTACCTAATATACGCTAATATATATATATATATATATATATATATATATATATATATATATATATTATAATAAATACTATATATAGTTTTTATTAACACTATAGTATGTATATTAATACATATTAATTTTATTAATGTCATTAATTTTATTGACTACTTATATTCAAATATAAGTTAAATAATTTAACTTAATTAATGTATTAGTATTCAAGTGGTTATCAATTACACAATATGTACAATGTACATACATGTTGCATCTCTACGAAGAAGTCCACAATATCGTCAGGCTCCTCAGGCATATCGTAGCCGTACGAGCTTACCATGTAGTACATCACCCAGCTTGTCACCAGAGATAAGTAGCATCTGTTTGTGATGGGGTAGGCATGGGGGGTTATAGTGGTGGTTTGTATGGAGGTGGTGGTGGAGGTAGTGGAGGTGATGATAGTGACGGTAGTGATAGTTGTGGTGATAAAGAAGATATTCGAATTGATATTGTTTGTGGAGGTGGTGGTGGATGTGGTGGTAGTGGTAGTTGTGGATATGGTGTTGATGCTGGTGATGAAGGTGATATAGGTGGTATTGTTGATGAAGATGAAATAAGGATGACGCTGAATATGATAATTAATGTAAATAATATGTAAAGGAAGGTAATGATGAAGGTTATATATAATATGTGGTTACATATTATAGTAATAGTATACCAAGATGGTAAATAATTAAATATTATTAATACATTATTTGTCAATAGTATCATAACAATTTATAGAATATATAATATATGTATATATATATATATAAACATTATACACACACATATATATATATATATATATACACTAATATAACTGACGATGTAGTGATGGCTATGACAGCGATATATTGTCCCATCCACCGGAAGTACTTTCCCATCAGCTCCACGGTTGAATTAACCACTCCTGTTGGGTAGAGGTCAGTATTACGGTATAGTATGTAACTCACATACACACGTATATAGAAGTGTTGCAATCTAAGTTCGGACTTCGAACTGATACTAAAGAATTTAAAACTGATAACGAAACTTAATAATTATAAAATTTCGAATTCGGACTTGTACTAATACTCGACTATTTCGAACCTATACCAATAATCTGACATTAGGGTTCGATTATAACACTAACACACACACGATATCTAGGTGTTGTTATCTGACAAACGAAACATTACTACACACACATATCATAGTCGCACAGCACTAATCCTAATGCAACTAGTGTGTGTAGGTGTATTGAAGGTGTATACGTTGTTTATATACGATACCACGAATATTGCACGTATTTTTAAACTTCCTATATGTAATATCGCAAGGGTGTTAAATATTGTTATGGTATTAACCCCGTTAAGTATATGTAGGTAACCTTGTAACCTTGTAACCTAATGGTTTATACACTGCCATCAACATCGTGTGAGTTTTCGGCCGTGTTTTCGTGGGTTATTTATATGCGATTTCGAACAGGTGTGTTTTTAATTTACGTTTAAAGAGTGGGGTTGAGGTGATTTCTCTTATATTGTAAGGGAGGTTATTCCATAATTTTGGGGCAGAAATTGAGAATGCGGTTTCTTGTTTGCGTGATAAGTGTTTTGGATTATGTATAAGTAATTTGTATTTATTGATTTTACGTTGTATTCTAGATGGTTTATTTTCTATTAGTATGTCAGTAAGGTAGTCGGGGTGATTGTGATGAATGACTTGGTGGGATATCAGTAAGGTTTTGTATTGGATACGTTGTGTGATGGGAAGCCAGTGAAGAGATTTTAGGTATGGAGTTATGTGAGTCCTGGAGTATTTGGGGATTCTGTAGACAGTTCGTGCAGTGGAATAAAGTAATCGGTTGAGTGGTATTAGTGCGTTTTTGGGGAGTCTATGAAGTATAGAGTTACAGTAGTCAAGTCGTGGAAGTATGAGGGATGTTGCTAGTAATTTTGATAGTTCTGTGGTTATAGATGGTCTTATTAGTCTGATTGTGTGTAGTGTTCGGTTAATGGATTTTGATAAGTCTGTTGTGTATTGAGTAAAATTCAGTGATTGGTCAATGGTAATTCCAAGATTTTTTACGTAGGGGGAGTATTTTATGTTATGGTTGTTTATCTGAATGAGTGGGACGATTGGAACAGTTTTAGTAGTATTGATTAGTATTGCTTGTGTTTTGTGGGTGTTTAGTGATAGCGAGTTGGTTGAGAGCCATAGTCGAATGTCTTCTAGACATTTGTTTAGTGTGGCTATGTTTGTTGATGGGTTGGGTAAGTTGCAGTAAATTTGTAAGTCGTCAGCGTAGGTGTGGAAGTAAATGTCAGGGTAGTTATCAAATATGTCTAATAGGGGAGATATATAAATATTAAAGAGGATGGGAGCAAGAACGGAGCCTTGAGGAACTCCATGTGATATAAGTCTGGGGTCAGTTGTGTGTGATTCGATGGAGATCGAGTAGGTACGGTCGCTAAGGTAGGAAGAGAACCATGCGAGTGCCGTACCAGTTATGCCGATATACTCCAGTCGATGAATCATGATGTTGTGACTAATGGTATCAAATGCAGCTGATAGGTCAAGTAGGATGATGATGGAGCAGTATTGTGTTGGGTACAGTCTTATTTTGTTTAATATGTGGGTTAATGCAGTTTCGGTACTTTTATTTTTAGTGTAGGCGCTTTGAAATTTATTTAATAATTTGTGTTTATCTAAGTAGTTTGAAAGTTGGGAGCAGACTACTCTTTCGAGAGTTTTTGAAATGTACGATAGGTTTGATATGGGGCGGTAGTTTGATAGGTCTGATTTATCTAGTGATGAATTCTTTATTATTGGAGTTACATGTGCATGTTTCATTGAGGAGGGGACAATACCTGATATAAGAGACCTGTCTATTATGTTTTTATAGTATGGAGTGAGATGAGTGGATAGTTTGTGTAGTAGTGTTGTTGGTATTGGATCAAGCTTACATGATGATTTGACGGGTTGAAGAAGCTTGTCGATTATTGTTGCAGTTGGGATGGTAAAGGAATCTAATTTGTATATAGATGTTGTTAGTGGTGGAAGCGTTAGAGGAGGAAGGGAATTGATTATTATCTGTACCTTGTTTTTGAAGTATATATCAAATAATGCAGGTAAGGAAGATAGGGTGCCCTCTGGGAGAATACGGGGGGTTATACGACCGAGTAGAGAATTTGATATCTGGAATAGTTTTTTTTGTGTCGTTTCCAGCAGCTTTAATTGTGTCAGTGTAATAATCATGTTTTGCCTTCTTTATCATAAACCTATATTCACTGGAATGTTGCCTGAAAGAAATTAAGTTGTCATGGCTTCTGAACTTTCTCCATGTTTTTTCAGCGGATCTGAGTTTACGTTTGTATAAGGAAAGTGTGGGGTTGAACCATTTTATATTATTACGTTTAGTGATAATTTTTGTTGTGATGGGTGCATGTTTGTCCAGTGTTTTAAGAAGAACTATATCAAGGTTGGTAGTGTCAGTAGGGTCTTTGGAAGTATTTAGTAGGTCAGTAAAATCACGCATGTAATCAGTAATATTTATGTTGTTAGATTTTCTGTAATGTATAGTTTGTGATTGTCGTTTAGGTTTGGGAGATTTAACAATGAATGTAATAATGTGATGATCTGTGATAAGTCTATTAACGGATGTATTTGTGATGGAGGTATTCGTATTATGTGTTATGATCAGATCAAGAATATTGCCTGATGAATGAGTAGATGATGTAACATATTGTGTGCAGTTGTGAGAGTTTATAGTTTGATTGAGTAGTTTGGAATAGTGCGATGAAGGTGATATTGGAATGTTAAAATCACCTAGAATTATAGTGTGCTTATTCGTTGTTATGAGTAGTTCATTCAGTTCATCAATAAAGAGAGGGATAGATTGATGTGGTGGTCTATATATTGTGATAAATGTAATGGGCTGTGAGTTAGTGGGGTGGAAAGTGCATGATAAGGCTTCGGAATATATTTGTTTCAGGTCTTTGTTGTTAGTCAGTTTGATATTTTTGTTATAAAGTAGTCCGATTCCACCACCGAGATGGAGACCATCCCGAGGTAGGTGGACAAAACAGTGTGTATCAGTATTCAGTGAGGAAATAATAGGTGTATCATTATTAGATAACCAGGTCTCTGTAAGGCATAAAAAATCTAGATCTAGATCATTGAATAGGTCAAGGATGATTTCAATTTTGTTTCTTATTGATCGGATATTAAGAGTGGCAGCTTTAATATTCTGTGTGGAAGATGAAGTTACCATTGGTGGTGAATGCATAGTTATGGCGGTAAGTGAGACACTGGTGTGGGGTTGGATTGGGAGATGGTGCAGTCAGGCTGGCGGTATAGATGAACTGGTGTTATGAGGTTCATACGATTTGGCTTTAATGTAAGATTCATAAGAATGTTCCCAGGTTTTATAGGTATGAGGAGTTATATTTATGGGACTTGATTTCCAGTCAACCTTTGAGTTGATTATGTTTCTTAATTCATAGGTTTCGTTGGAGTTATTGTAAGTACATTTAGTATTGGGTGGAGTCAGATTTGCTTTTGTGGCGTGGTATAATAATTTACCTCGTGCTCTTTCAAGTAGACTACGTTGTTTACGAAAATATAAGTTTGTATAGTGGGGATGTTTCATAATATTCTGTATTTTTGATGTAAATGTGTAGTAGGAGTTGTCGGAATTAAAGTATATTATGACTATATTATTGATGAATTTATAGGTAGATATTGCATTAGATGGGAGGTGTACAAGGTATGTCATAACATTGAATAATGTGTGTATACATTATGAATAAGAGTTAAGTGCCTCCTTTATTTATGAGACAGCTACATTAATAAACTCAATATAGCGATTGGAAAATCACTGAACGTAGTTGAAACTATAGAAGGTAATTTTTTCAAGACAACTTCGTTGGTTCGGTCATGTAGCAAGAAGTCGAGATATGATTAATGCTAGCTACAAGTTGAACTTCACAAATCCAAGACCAAGATTTAAGATTTTCCAATGGACGTCTTCCATTAAATAGATGGTCGGATTGCATCATAGAGAATAATGGCGTTCTACTTCTGACCTCGGAAAAAAGAGCAGCAAACCGAGAGGCCTACAAAAATCAAGTGTACATGTGTTCTGCAAGGGGACGCCAGGTCCTACGCAATTAAGTCAAACTCAATTATTTATATGCATTTAAGTGATATACTATTAACTTTTAAATCCAATAAACATATTAGTAGTAGTACTAGTATTATATATATATATATATATTTATTATATTTAATATTATAATATATTACATAATACATATTAACTACATATGATATAATGATCTATGCAAACCTTTCTGTATACGTCTGCCTATGGAGTTTTCCACAAGTATGACCGGAAGTGTTATTATCGCCAGTCCGAACACGTAGGTAGCGAAACATACACTAACACCTACAGTATGTCACGTGTTTGGTTACCATGGTTACTATAGTGTTAGCGTATACGTGTTATAACACTATAGTTCTATCGCGATGTGCATACAACAATGTTTTCATTGTTATATTAAATTAAATGCAATATAAATTATCTTATATTCAACACATAAATATGTATTGCATTTAAAACCACCATATCCTATTGTCGTGTTATATATTAATAATATACATGTAGTTTTCATCATATAAATAATAATTTAAAGCATATTATTTTACATTATGAAACGGTATAGTTTGTATGAATTTACATTATAAACAACATATTTTTCCGAAAATGTACCCTATATATATTAGCGCTATTTGGATACAAAACGAATTACACAATTTCGCGTGAGTGTTATTTATTTCATTAGAAAACTATTTGATACTACTATACCTTAAGATTAATTAATATTAAATTCACATACAAATAATTAAATTGAGATATATAAGTATTACATAATATTATACATATAATTTTGTTCTATGCAATTACTTGTTAATGATATTATATATTTCAATGTTTACAAGTTTTCAATTTGAAGTGATGATAATACAGATTACCTTCACATTATTATTTAGTTATAACTATAGATCTATAGATCTTAAATAGTGTTACTATATGAATTATGGTTAAATAATATTCAGTAATATTAAATATCGTCGTATATATCTGTATATATATATATATATGTGTGTATACGCATACTCTGAAAAACATAAGTACGAAATAATTTGTTATTTAATAATCACAAATTATTCTTAAAGAATCAAATACAAATATATATCTAGAATGGTGAATCTAATGCTTAACTAATGCAGGTGCGTGTGTTGATGCGTATACACATGCTTGCGTACCTCCATTCTCACTGGACGAGCCGAGCACGTGAGGTAGTCGCCACATGTTCGCTAGGGTTGCGGAGTAGGTGAGGATAGCCGTGATCTCGGGTAGTCTGGTTCCTACCTGCAGGTATCACGTGGGTGTGGGGGGGTTGGGGTGGGGGTGTGCGGGGGTGTGGGTGTATGTCTGGGGTGGGTGGGTGTGTATGTGTGTGCGTGGGGTGGGTGGATGGGGGTGTGTGTATGTGTATATGCGCGCCTATATATATCTGTTCATATATGCATATATATATATATTCACATTTATATTTAAAATTAGTCAACAATTAAGCGTAATAAATGCACTTATTATTTCATATTTATTTCTCTTATTTGTGGACAGGTTTTTAAGTTACAACCCGTCTCGCACCCGTCTCGATGAGATAACTTATCAGCCTCTCGTGATGATATTAACCTTTATTAGTCCAAGGTCATCTTCACTCTAAAATAGTGGTGTAATTCATTAGATAGGTGATACGTAATAGGTGTGATACACCCTGACCTATGTATGAACACAATTTAACTTAACATAATTATATAATATAATACATATAGGTATATATTTATGTATATGTATATGTATTAATATATATGTGTGTTTTTATGTATGCTTGTATGTACAAATATATGTAGAGTAATATAATATATAGTCATATTATAACCATTTGATAGTCTAATGAAAATACATTAATGCAAAATATAATCATGTGGTATTTTGTATTCTAAAAAATGACTAGCCATTATTCAAAAGATAGCTAAGGTGAAAATGTACATATTAATTAATTATGATATACCCTTTTGATATATTTAATTATATTATCAAAATAATGAATAATGAATAAAATATAAAAATAACGTTTACCAAATATATATATTATGTAAAAGTTAATAAATTTGTTGACTGTATTAAAATTAATTTGTTATGGACATTTTGCAGATAATTCACTCTTACTTTATAATTTTCTGAATTATATTCTATAATTAATGATAATCAAAAATTACGCGCATGTGCAATTTTTTTAATAATATAAATAAATAAATATATTAATTAATAGGGGGAGGGGGAAGTTATTATTGCTAATATAAAAAGTGTTAGTTCAAAATATCCATTCCTATCTCCCAACTGTTATTATCGTCTCCAAGCGCCACCCCATGGTAACCACTTCATCAAGTGGGGTAACACAAATGACGGGGTGTACTGTATAATGATCGTACGAATTAATAGTTCAATAATCAATGGTCAAGCGCGGATGATGATCCATGATCTCAACGATCAAGTGTACAATGTACAGCGTATAGACGAGCTATAGCAAACTGTAGTTTCGGCTGATAAGTTTAAGTCTGGAGATGAGCTAGGCACCACCAGCATTAGATAGCCTACATATAGAACATGACATAACTACCAATAATGCCGGATGAGGCCCGGATTAATAACTCCCAAGAATACTATGGATTTATTCCAGAATGGATGTGTTAAGTCAGCTACTGGATTAAGTTCACTATTATCAAATGCATCAACAACGGTAACAACAACTATAACAAAATAACTAAATACTTATCAACCCAACAATCCTATACTAAAAATTATTAAATACAAACTAAATCAATGAAACTCACATAAAAGTAATGACGATAGGAATATGGAATGTGAGTACCATTAAAGGATAAACTCCGTGAACTCGCTAGATAGATATTGATGAAGTGTCATCGGTCTATGTGAAACACGATGGAAAACTAATGAATATTCTAAACTTTGGATAACAAATGACAGATGAACGACATAAAATCGTATATAGTTGCTAACAAAAGTATCACCAACAAGGAGTTGCATTCATTGTAAAGAAAGAGCTTTTTTCTGCTATCCTAAATTACGAACCAATTTCAAGCAGAATAATACTAATACGCTTGGAATGTTAACCTATGAATGTTACGATTATACAGGTATATGCTCCAACATCAGACTATGATGATAACGTTATAGAAGAATTCTACGTACAATTGAATATTCCATTGCAAAAACACCCATAAAAGATTTTCTCATCGTTCAAGGTGATTGGAATGCCATAGTTGAAAATTGTTAACATAACTGGAGAAACGCTATTGGTCAATTTTCAACAGAGTTATCAATCAAAGAGGAAATAGACTTTTAGAATGTTCAACAAAGCATAGTCTGTCAAATACACTACATCTACAAAATAAATCGCGTATATCAACATGACATTCACCAAATTATTTAACCCATAATCAAATTGATTTCATTCTGACACCACAACGGTTTACATCAATTATAAATAAATCTAGCACACGAATGTATCCAGGCGATGTGATTAATAGCGATAATGACTTAGTACTCTGCAACTTAAAATTAACTTTAACTTCTATCACAGTAAACCAAGCGCAGTAACAAATGCAGATTGAATTTGGATACATTAAAAGGTGAATCAATTATAAATAAGTAAGACAAATAAATAGAAGAATAACTCTCACAGTTAAAGATTGATAGAAACACTACTAATGATAAATTAAATTGCCAACATAGTTACAGTTATAGATCATATATATTAATGATATACTTTTATTATAAGTCAAATGTATACTTAAAGTGATACATTATTAACATAACTATTTGGTGCACACGATATTATGTACCAAATAAACCTATAGCAGATTGTCTACCAAATGGTTAGTATTATTCCAGAAACGTCTAACAAATATTGTATATTTGGTAACATATATATATATATATATAGGTATTCATATACACATGATTAATCCTAAATAACACGAATATTAATCAGAAGATTCATTATAATATATATATGTATAATAATCTCTGTTTTAAATAACATATTATGTATTTAAGGAATATTTAAGGCATATTATTTTATAATTATAAATATAATTTTAAGTTGAATATTTGATTAAATATTAGAATATTTATTATTTTATATTATCAATGCAATATATTTACAATATTATGTTTATATATATAGAGTATAATACAATATAGATGATTAAATAATATAATATAAATTAATATTTTCCTATTTTCATTAAAAATAAATATATTTATTAATGATTATTTAATGATATTTATGTATACTTAATATAATATTTTCTAACCGAAGCAGCCTTATCTACAGGGATTATGGCCTGTTGGGAAAAGTAAGGGTTATATATTATAAAATACAATTTAACATGTTATATAAACTAAATTAGAATATTACTATTTACTTGTATGTACTATATATATATACATAGAGTAAATATATTGTCTATAATAACAAAAAAGTAAGCCAATATTTTATATAATTATATATATATCAATCAATATACTAATATACTACGTATTAATTACTGTATGTAAAATGGCATTAATAATCATATATAATACATGTGACATATTATCTATATATTTGTTATAGTTCATATTAATATAATCTAATGTGTATTATACTTGTATACATATTATCTATAGTAATAATCGTAACGATATGTATAGGATAACACACGAGTAAACGTATAATTATAGTTATATATTTATAAGGACTAACATATCACATGTGTAAATACATAAATAATAATATATGTAAGGCCACAATGTATATTTAAATGTCGATATTACAATTAAATATGTATTTATTTAAGATAGTATATATACATGATATACATGATGTATATGTATATGTATACCTCTTAGTATAATAATTAATGTTGTACGTTCGATATAACAAACACATGTGTCAGATGAACACAAAACATAAACACAAGTTACCTTTTCCTCAGGAGCAGTCTCGGGAAAGAAAAGGGCATCATCTGCAATAATGGTATACCATTATACATATACATATATAACATTACATAATATATTATTGTTAATTTTATTTATTATTTTTATTTGGTGGAGTCCTTTCATCCCAACCAGTAACTTAGATGAAGTTTTAACTTATTAACCATATATGGCTCTAATGTCCCTTCGGAGCATATCTCGTGTTAAGGCATCCATGGTTTTAACGAGAGCCGATCATTAATGTATACACATGTTATATATAAACAATTACAATTATATAAGATCACTTCTAAATATTATTTTAAGACCTATATATTATTTTAAGACATATGTTAATGGTCGGCGGACGGGGCTCTTACTGCTCGTGTCCTACTGCTCGACGATCAGTGCTCGTGTGTCTATCTCATTAGCCAACTGAGCCACGCAGATAGTTCAAACATATATATATATATATATATACAGACAACTCTCGATATCTCAGAAACCCCCATATATCATGTCATAGGTCAACATTGTAATTTGGTTATTATCACGTGTATCTCAGACACATTACTTCGGTCTCTTAAATTATGAGATATCAAGAGTTAAATATATATATATATATATATTTATAATAAAAAATGATGATGTAAATAAATATCCTAATTATGCTTTTATGTTATCATTGTTATAACACAAAATCACGCATGTAATGGTATTATAATGTTATGTATAATATATATATATATATATAACATCAAGCATTGATAATACAAATTTAATATATATATTAATACAAAATTATTCATTCTTAGAATTCAATTATCATAAATATTGTTACATGGTATACCTATAGTTATCATAATTTATTAAATATCGTATCGGTAATCGAGGGAACCCATATTTAGTTAATATATATATATATATATATATATATATATATATTATAAATATACGAATAAGATGACCTTGACAACTGGCGAAGGCGTACAGATCTTTCACATTCCACATGTCATCTTTCTTGGTCTTCTTCTTGCCCATTTATAATCCGGTATGTAAACTATACTAGATAATCAAGTATGTATACACACGTGTGGTTGTCACTGCTACTAGGTAGTGTACGTAATACTTGATGGGGTAATAATAATTAACTTTAATTAAGTAATTAACTATAATACGCGTCAATCATTAGCTTAATGTATAATGTAATTATAAAGTAAAATACGAATAGCGAAATATTATTTATTTAAGATAAATAGGTAATTTTTTAAATATATTATTTATGTTTATATTTTTTTGTTTACAAAGAAACTAGATTATCACTTTAATTTATATTTATTTATATTAAATATTTTTAAATATATTTACAAACGCCTAATTATTTATGAATTAAGTAAGAAAAATATATATAAATTTATAATCGTACATAGAATAGTATATCTATATAAATATTAAAATCGTTATTGTACTACAATTATAATATATTGAATTACAATTTTATAAAATATTTTAAATTGAATGTATATGTTGCTATGGAAACATATTTTAATAACATTTAAAAATAAAAATAAATATTAAAAAATTTAAATAAATACCTAGAAATAAAAGTATATTTATAATGTTGTTTATTCATGCATTTTTACATTTATCAGTTTTCGGACTCTAAACTGTGCTTATAGAGCAATCGGCCACCCATATATGTGTGAAATTAAGTTTGTACATTGAATAAATGCGTTTTAAGAAGTTACTTGAAATTTGGAGTCGATGGTGTAGTACGGATGGTGTAGGGAGCATATTCCAAGAGTAATGTATACATGGGTAATGTATTCCAAGAGTAATGTATACATGGGTAATGTATTCCAAGAGTAATGTATACATGGGTAATGTATTCCAAGAGTAATGTATACATAAACTCCACGTATACGTGGAGTTTAGTAATATACGATGAGGAATATTGTAAAGGATAACATTTCAGTAGGCAGAATTCTTAAGCTTAAGCTATAATAGTATCTGTATATATTGATATATAATGAAGACTAAGGCGTAGTAAGTATAGTTGATAGTTTAGTAGCTTTGTTATGTGCACACATATGGGACAGTTCTAACCAAATGTATTGTCAAATGTAACACCACAATTTTGACATGGGTTGAGTAATGAGCTCTCTGTTAAATTTGATTGGAGGAGGTGTTGGTTATGTTTTATTTCGGAGTGGAAGGTAAAGGAAGATAGCCTCAGGTATACCTGTGATACCTATAGATGTAATACGATGTATGAGAATCGTGTGGTCAATAGTGTCAAACGCGGAGGAGAGGTCAAGTAGTGCTAGTATTGTTCCATTATTATTATCAAGATTAGTGAGAATATCGCAATGGTGGTTTATGTTGATTTAGAAGGAAGATATGCGATTTGGAAGATATGTGGGATTTTGTAAGATATTAAATAAGTAGTTAGTTGTTTCGTGACGATTCGTTCCAAGGTTTTTGAAAATATCGACAGGTTTGTTATTGGGCGATGATTGTTGAGGCTCTGAGGGTCATTGTTTGGTTTGTTAAGGAGGGGTGTAATGAATGCGTGTTTATAGGATTTTGTAAAAGGATTATATTTTATAGGATTTACATAATATAATATTGAGAGGGATACTGGGGGATTCAGTGATTTCGTTAAAGAGGAATAGGGTCAAGAGGAGATGAACTTTTATTTGCTTTAAGGATGTACCTATATCTGATATGGAATGGACTGCAAATACATTCAGTGAGTTTGAATGAGGGGTTATTAAAGAGGTATATGGTGGGAGATTGCTGATAATACTTGTGAGATTTGTATGGAAGTAATCATCGAAAGTTGAAGACATGGTGTCTAGTGGAAAGTGGGGAACATTTTCTTTTTATTACGCTCTAGGAGTTTCGAGCATACTTACACTACCTAAACAAAATCGTAAATTGCGTACATTTGAAAATAAATGGATAAAAATCAAATCAGACTTAAAGGTATGCAATTATACCTGCTCTTTGTTAACTGGCCAACTGGACTTAAGCAATTTACGATTTTGTTTAGGTAGTGTAAGTATATACCAAGAAGTAGGAACCTACACCTCTACATATATTGTCTAAGGATAGCATTTGTAATAATGATTGGAGCGTGGTAATCAAGGGTAGTAGAAAGAGCGGTAAATAATTCATTGGATGAGTTATGTGGGAAGGATAGGAAAACTGATGAAAGTGTGAGTGTTGATGATATTTTTTTAGCGGTAAGAACGTATACGTATACGTATATATATGCTAGTGGGTTGGGGTGCTTTAGGGGATTAAAGGGTAAATAATATAATGTGACAGTCAGTAATAGAAGGGTCAACAGAGTGATAATAAATAAAGTTGGATGACTTATAAGCCCATATATGGGTAGATCGAGGGTATTACTATGTTTGTATATGTGGTAATTATTGTGAAATTTAAGATTTGAGGCTGACAGTATATTGAGTAGAAATTTAAAGTAATTAATTGATTGGTTAGTGGCAATGTATACATAAAATCTGATCCTTATGTATTTCAAAATAAATAAAACATAAAAATTAAGAACATTTTTATAATAATATAAATGTAAAAAAGAAATTAGATAAAATAAAATAATTGTATAATATAAAGTTACTTAACTAAAATTCTCGAGTCTATTAATGATAGGTTAATTATATTTCCATATCTAATATAATCATATATATATATGAGATATAATGATATATATCATATATGTTAATTAATTGATAACCAGCATCATACTATTAATCTGAAAAGTGTATATATGTAGCCTATAGGATTTATAGACATTATAATGTGTATGTAAAGGTATAGCCTATGGATCAGATTCACTTCACCTATACGGTATAGGTAACTCTATACTTTTGTGTCAATAAATGATAATATGTATTCATATTTACAGCAGGTAAATATTCATCACCGATCCAACATCTATACATATTTACATGTGTTCATTTTAAATAAAACGTTAAAGCAGTTATGCATAATAATCTATAAATAGATATATCTATATATAAATAGATATATAAGAATAATTCGTTATCCGTGTTGCTAGTATGTGTATTTATTAACAATATACATAGGGCGATATATTTATATTGTAATATGATCATTTGTATTTAATTAATTAAACAATGTTTTATTTATATTTTATTTTAAATAACAAATATAGTATGATGATAACGGTGTATTGTATATCACTATAGTGATATTAGTGCTATAGCTTAATATGTGAGGTCCTTCGATCGTCACGATATTAATAATATTATATGAATAATTAGTAAAATGAAAATAAATAAACAATATGTGTGAACAAATATATAACTATATATATATATATATATATATATATATATATATATACCTATATGTATACACGCACATATTACATAACTATGCGGAATCAACACGGTTGCAGGTAGATTCGCTGACACAAAGTCCGTCCTTCATGAAAGGTTTGCTTGGAGGACAGTGGCACCTCTTGGTACACACTTGTATACAAATAGGGTAGCGATCTTTACAGGTGGCTGTGCAAGGACTCGCGCACTCGCTGTATACCTGGTCACCCGGGCATTCTGGGTAAAGGGGTACGGGTAGGTTAGATATATACTTGTAATTATAAAATAATCATTTATATATTGGATTGGATTGGATAGTTTATTTTTTAATATAAATTATAATTAATATATATATATATATATATATATAAGTAAGTAAGTAATTTATTTATTTATACACTCGTACATTTTTAAATCTCACAAGTGTAAACGAATAGAAAATAACAGAAACGATAAATAACTAAAATAAATATATATATATATATATATATATATATATATATATATATATATATATTTATTTTTATTTTATTTTAAAATATTTTATTGACTACAAAATCACGTGGTGGTTATGGGCGTCATGAGAAGGAAACAAAAATAAAATAAATAAAGTACAATAAAAATAAAGGAAAAGGTAGGTTACAATGTTAATAGGTGCGTGGAGAGTTTACATTTAAATAGTGACAAGGATTTCAAACACCTAATGTCATATGGTAGAGAATTCCAGTATTTTGGAGCTACCACAGAGAAAGCAGATTCAGAGTGAGCAGAGATAGTCGAGCGTTGCACAATTTTCATCGTGTGACATTTCCTGCTAGCTCGACTAAGGGTATGCATACTGATCAAGTCAGCTAGGTACTCGGGAGATCTAAGATGTATCACCTTATGGGTGATGCATAGTAGTCTGTACCTGCAGAGATATCTAAACTTAAGCCAGCCGAGTGATCGCATTAGAGTCGATATTGATACTATTGAAGAGAACTTCAGTTTATATAGTGTGCGTATAGCACGTCGTTGTATCTTCTCAAGTTTAAGCATAAGCTTTAGGGGTAGATTGCATAGAAGTGAGCAGCAGTATATGAGTCTACTGAAGACTAGCGAGTGTATTAGACTTTTAGTCATTGAAAAAGTCAATTTATTACGTGATTTTCTAATATTGTAAAGAAAATAGTTGGCATTGCGAATCATTATAGATATGTGGTCAGAGTAATCTAGGTGGGAGTTGATGGTGAAACCAAGAGTTGTTATGGATTGTGATGTAGGGAGGGCTAGTAGAAAGGGGTGGGTGATGATTAGGGGGTAGGTAGGTCTGGAGATAATGATGGTGTCAGTTTTGGTCATGTTAAGTGATAGGGAATTATGGGAGAACCAGTCAGTAAGTTATGTGAGGCAGTTAAAAATAGACAGTTGAATTGAGTTGGAGTCACAGGAAATGGGAAAAGAAGTATAAATTTGTAGATCATCTGCAAAGAGATGGTAGTGGATGTAAGGATATTTACGAAATATGGATTGTATGGGTAAAATATAAATAATAAAAAGTAAAGGACCAAGCACGGAGCCTTGTGGAACACCATGAGTGCTGATAAACGGGGTAGAGAAGGATGAGTTGATTTTTACTGAAGAGGACCTTAAGGAAAGGAATGACATAAACCAGCTGTGTACTTGACCATGAATACCGATTTCATTGAGTCGTAAAGAAAGAATGTCATGGTTTAGAGTGTCAAAGGCACTGGATAGGTCAAGTAACACAAGGTAGCACGGGGCTTTGTTGTCAAGGGATATTAGTAGATCATTAATGATAAGATTCAGTGCTGATTCAGTGCTCCGATGGGGTAAGTAAGCACTTTGAAACTTATCAATAATTGAATTGGTAGTGATATAGTGAATAAGTTGAGCAGATACAATTCGCTCTAAGGTCTTAGAGATTGATGAAAGCTGGGAGATGGGTCGATAGCTCGACAGGTTCGAGTGGCTAAGGGTAGTTTTTTTTATAATTGGGGTGATATATGAGTGTTTCATAGACTTTGGTACGATCGATGTAATAAGGGACGCATGAATGATCATTGTTATGGGTTCAATTAGCAATGGCGAAAGGGTACGAAGTAAAGTAAGGGGAATAGCGTCGAGTGGGGAATTGGATTTTAGGGATGCCATTAGAGAGAGCACATATGGACGAGTAGGGAGAGTGAAGGAGGACCAGTGATTATGGGAAGCTAGTGAATATGAGTTGAGAGTGAGGATATCAACATTCACATTGGGGAGAGCAGCTATGATGTTCGATACTTTATTCTGGAAGAAATTAGCAAAGGAGGATCAGAGGACTGTATCCGGTTGGTCAGGAAGGTGCCTGGGTTTTGATTTACCTACTAAGGTGAATGATAGGTTGTAGGCTTGCTTAGATGAGGTGCCATATTTACAAAGCAAGTTAGTAAAGTATGATGATTTAGTGGATAGGAGTTTTTTCCTGTATAATGAGCGACATACTTTAAAGGAACACAGGTCTGAGTTAATTTTAGTAGAAGCATAAATGGACTGTAGACGACGAAGTGACTTTCTCATATTGATGAGTTCAGTGTTGAACCAGGGGGATTTGGGATGATTACGGTGGGTAAGAGTAGTTGAGGGAGCATAAAAGTCAAGAGAATTAGATAGCGCCGTGTTGAAGGCGTCAAAGAGAGTGTCAGGATCAGAGAGCGGAGATGTAATATTATTCATATGATCAAACACGGAGTTAACAAACAAGGGTTGATTTATAGAGGAGATGTTTCGAAAGTATCTTAGAGGTCGAGTATTGTGCACTACTGATAACTGTAAATCAAATAGGATAGCGAAGTGATCAGAGATTAGAGTGCTTTGGGTGGGAGAGGAAATTAAATTGGAGTCAGATGGAGATAAAACAAGATCAATGATGTTACCATTAGATATAGTTGGGAAATGAATGTGTTGTGTTAAGGAGTGCTCAAAAATAAGTTTCTTAAGAGAAAGGGAAGCATGATTATCAGTATTCACTTGAATATTAAAGTCACCAAGAATAATTGTGTTGTAAGAAGACATGGATTCTAAAATGGTAGAGAGATCATTAAGGAAAGATCGAATGCTGGATGATGGTGGGCGATAGATGATTATAAACACAATGGTAAATAGGGAGAGGAACTGAATGTCACATATCAGCATTTCACAAGAGGAGAAATTAGGGGTGGAAGAGGAAATAAGTTTGAGCTCAGTGGAGAACAACAGGGCAAGACCACCACCACGGTTAGGTGTGGGTCTGTTAGCGAGTAGTAATGTGAAGCCATTGGGAGTTAATTGAGATGCTAAAGCAGAGTCATCATTTGTAAGCCAAGTCTCGGTGATAGCCGATATGGAGCAATTAGAGTCAATGATTAATTGAGTGATTAAATCTACTTTATTCCTGATTGATCTCGCATTGAGGAGTAGAAAGGAGTAGTTATTGGGAGAGTATGTATTTAGTCAATTCGAAGGTTTAACATTAGTGCGGGAGGATTTATATATATATATATATTTGTATATATATATATACATATATACATATATATGTTTATAATTATAATTTAATTAAATAATTTTTTAGATTAATCTTGAATGTTGAATGATTATATATATATATTTAGTTATTATGTAGTTAACTATCGATATCAGAATTCAACATCAGAAATGTGTCTAATAAATATTTATATATCTTATAAACTCACTTATATCTCTAGATATCGAGTCTAAGATATAGATATGCTTACATGTATTTACACATAGGTACTTATTAAGTATAATCAAACTATATTTTGTAAAAAAAAAAAGACTGAAATATCTAGGTTTCTTATATATAGAGTTTTAAATATCGAGATGTTGTATGCTTATATATATATATATATATATATATATATATATATATATATATACAGTATAAGCCGCTTACTTCGACAGCCACGTATATCGATAATTCGGCTACATCTACATTTCGAGATATTTTTGTTGGATTTACATATATTTACATGTACATTAATCCGCGTACATCGACAATCCACTTATATCGATGATTCGGCATTATCGACATATTTATGAGGTAATATTTGGAATTGAATCCACTTATATCGACAAATTTGATTATAAAACAAATTATTTACAAATTTTAATTTGTATGAAAAGTATTCCCATAGTATTCATTTATATTCCCCTATAGGGGTATACTACACAATATCGTCAGTATATCTATAAATAACTCGATCTTTAATATCTTACGTAATTGGTAAATATTTAGATACGCCTACAAATATGTATCATATATAATATAATATGCTATAATATATTATATCATATTATATAAACATATTGCATATTGTATATATATACTATAATATATTATACACTACTTGTATATCAGTATAAATACTATATTCTATTTAATAAAATTAATTATAATATTAAAGTTTTATAATACTAAAGTACGCGAGAGATATAAAATGTGTACTCAGTTGTTGATACATAGTTTTTATCATATACAAATATCAAAACATTAACATAAGTAAAAAGTAGGAAAGTAACAATTAACTATATAATCCGTAGTCATATATTATTGTGTCAGTAGTGTATAGTACCCTTAATTACTGGCGTCACTATTACGTACTAACACCTATGACTCATTGTGTAGGTATATATGTATATTCAATTAATATCTAAATATCATATTATCCATTATAAGTAATACTATATATAGTTAAATATTTTGTATTATAGTACAATATGGCACGGGAATACTATAAACTATTATATGATATACAAATAAATTGCATGGATCAACTCTCTGAGTACAAATCGGTGGTGCAGTGCTTCACCATATGCTGGTATATGAGCTCAATTGTAATTAACAATTATTAAAATAGATTTTGGTCATAATATCAATAGTATCAAAGGTATTGGCTTAACTTGCTAACAGGTCGCATAACGAATTGTTACGTCATTAGTTTCCATTGTGTGATTTTTATTTTTTCTATATCCTATGTTATATTTAATAAAGTAATTCATTATCATAAAATATGTCTAAATAGCATTATATTATCTATTATACATCATTGTATTTCGAATATGTAAACTAATAGTATATTATAGTATGTATATATACATACATGCAATAATTTAAAAGTAAGATATAACTATATAACTATATAACAAAAACTATCAAAAACATAAATAATAAAATAGACAAATATTCTAATAAATATAAAGATCGTGAATCAAATAAGCCGATCCAGGATCGCCGATCAATTATCGCGATCCTACCCATCACTAACTATACTGTATACTATCCTATAGGTTAAGTATAACCTATACTTTATAGTTAAGTATAATATATACTATATATTATACTATACTATATATCATATACTCTACTGTACTATAATATACTATATACATTTAAGTAATACTTTTTAATATATTCTTTGATTGAATTGCGATGGGTGTGTAAATAATTAGTTATTAAATATTAATAATATTAATATTATTTAATAAACATGTAATTAAACCTTTCTGTTATTATATTATATGCATATATTATATTATTACATACAATTAATTATAAATAAACTAATGCGTTATATATCATTAGGGATACGCCCCTATCGCTCATATAGACAATCCGCCTATATCGACATTTTTGGAGCTTACACAACCATGTCGATGTAAGCGGCTTTCACTATATATATATATATATATATATATATATATGTATATATATATATTGATACAAGCTTGAACGAATACTAACGTTGACAACACACAGAGGGGTAGTTGTGAGGATACAAGTTACAGACATATCCTGGGGAACATGTTCCTCTTTTAAATGTTTGTCCTCCGCTGCATTCTATTACGTGTCCTTCATTGTTCACTTCCGGTTCTCCGTGAGGACACATGTCTATAGATGTAATCAATGTGTACATATGTTTATATATATATATATATATCGATTGGATATATTTACGATGGAATTCCTTAGTTGTATGGTAGGTATATATATATTCCATGCAGCTATAATTATAACCAAAGTTATTATAAGATATCTTACAAGTTCAGATAATTTAGTTGTTCATTATAATCATAATTATTATAATAAATATTATAAATATATATAATAAACTGCATTATAGCAAAGATTTTTCCGGGGAAAATTATTTTATAGTATATCTAATATACTAAAAATATTTAATAATCTCTTTAGTAATTCATAATTATATATTATATTTATCAATATTTGTGGGTTTCACATTACCGATTTTTGGATAAGCGAATAATTAATAAATTATTTCTATGTAATATATTTTATAATTTAATTATTTTATTATTTCATATATCGTTTAAATTTTGTATACATAAATGGGCTAACAAATTATTATATAATACTATATATATATATATATATATATACATTTTTACAATGAATTTATAATAATATTTAGTGTCTTTTAATTTTATGTTTATTATATATAATATATGCTGATTGTAAATAAATATATATATGTGTCACACATAATGTATGTATGTGTATTTGTATGAAATATATTTTATAATTTAATTATTTTATTATTTCATATATCGTTTAAATTTTGTATACATAAATGGGCTAACAAATTATTATATAATACTATATATATATATATATATATATATATATATACATTTTTACAATGAATTTATAATAATATTTAGTGTCTTTTAATTTTATGTTTATTATATATAATATATGCTGATTGTAAATAAATATATATATGTGTCACACATAATGTGTGTATGTGTATTTGTTTGTATATAGCTAATTAATAATGATACTCAGGTATGCCTATAGGTAATTATATATGTATTATAATAGTATAGTGTATATTATTATGCATAATATATTACTAGATATAATCTAAAATAAGATTAAATTAATAATTATAAATGTTAATCAATTCTAAAATTTCATTACTGTTATTACTGCTACCAAAGCCCTATATAAATATGGCGGGAATACATGTATATCGATTTATACATAACAATATTGTTAAAACAAAGGTAGGTCATATAGATAGGTATACCTATAGGTATACGTTACAACATACTATGTAGTAACTCATAGGTTATAGGTAACGCATAGGTTAACATGCTAACCAGTACAAGTGGCGACTGGAGAGCAAGGTTTCATTAAACACGGAGGCTGAGTGAGATGACATATTTGCGTTGATTGACAGGTGTCACAGGGATCCACGCATGCGCAAACAGTGCATCCGTTATCATCCCGGAATTTGGTCAGGTAGGTTCCATCTGCGCAAGTCAGCGGGCATACTGGTCGCACACATGGCGAGCTCACAGAGGCTATAGTGTAGGTAGGATCGTTTAGATATATATTCTTAGGATATTAGTAAGATATTACTTGTATACATGATAATATATATAAATAATATCCTATATAATAGTTATTTATATATATAAATTGTAAATATAATTAATAGTATACAATATATATATTTATATATACTTATATCTTACCTGATTTTGCGAGACTTAAACATGAAATCAAAATAATTATTAAACTATTCATTTTTAGATATCAGTTGATGACTTTCTTGATTGAGTATGCTTAAAATTGACAAACTCTTCGGTATATAAACAATTATATTTACCACGTGACGTTAACTGTCACGTGATCTAAATATAGATTATTACTATTATAGAATGCGTCAGCAAATCTTACTTTTTTTACACCGATATTGATCGATTCACAACTGCCAGTTTGTATAGACTATTGTATACAATATAACTATAGTTATGAATCAGTTACTATAGTAAAGTAGAATATTAAACCTAAGTCGTAAAATAGGTGGCTGATCTTTGATATAATATGTACTTTTAATCACGTGACTATAACTTATATTTCGTAGAGTTAATAAGTAAGTTGATATATATATACAGTGAAAGCTGTATATATCTACTGTCATATATATTTATTAACAATAATAATAATAATAATAATATTTATTTACATTATAATAATAACGGATACAAATGGACCTCTCAAGAATTCATAGATTGTACATGTTATAAATAACTGTGAGGGGCTCAGGACAATATATTTGTATACGAAACAAATATGTAACATTTTTATACTTGTGTTTTGATTAAATATTTATTAAGTTATTGATATAAAAAAACAATATCTAGGAGTGGACTAGGGAATCCTACCTGGAGTCGAACTATAGTTCCCTATAGGGACCTCTCTAGAGCTTGCCAGTAAGTGACTGTTCTACTGAGCCATATACCCCAGGCACACACATATATATATATATATATGAATCAGATAGAGTGTAAACACTCAGGAAAATACAAAAGCAAAGCTTGACTAGGTATTTTCCCACTCAACTTGATAACAGCATTACAAGAATAAAAAATAAAAAAAATATTAGTATATTATAAAATGACAATAACTTATTTTAAAATTTCAATTTTGTATATCATTAGAACTATAATTTTGTATATATATATACTATTGTATATATTATTAAACTTATTTTATTTGTAAATGTGATTCGTGTAAATGAAAATCGTGCTGAATAAATAAGTAAGAATATACTTGAATATTGTTATCAAGGAGAGGTCATCATTTTCAGTTAAATACAAAATAAAATATAATAAATAATAAAAGTATATATAAATAAAATAAATGTATATTAAAAGAAGAAAAATATATAACACAAATGAAATAAATGCATAAAATATGTAAAAAATATAAAAATGAAAGAGAAAAAGATAAAGAAACTAAACACAATAAAAAATATAAAAAGTTAACTAATACGAAGAGGTAATAAATAATTTAATATTTGTTTTAAAAGTTTTTTTATTCATTATTTTGTGAAAAGAAGCTTGTAATGTATTCCATATCTCAGGAGCTTTGTTAGTAAGGCAAAACGATTTTCTATGTGTTCTAATTTTGGGTAAAACCAATTTTTTAGATAAAGGCTTATAAATATTTGAATTTTGTGTAAAAAGATATTGTAAAATTATAGGCAAAGATTTAGTCATATATCTATTTATATATTTTAAGATATTAATCTTTATAATATCTTGAAATTTTAAAAGATTGAATTTTTTATAAATTGTATCTATATCTACATTAAAAGAAAAAAACAAATTTTGTATTACCCTATTTTGCAATATAATAATTGGTTGAATATTAGACAAAAATGTACTACCCCAAATAGATGAACAATAATTTAGATGACTTTCAAAAATACTATGATATATTTGTATACGATTTTGTAAAGGTAGTTTATGTTTTATTTTATTTATAATAGCAATGGATCTACTTAGTTTTGATCTGATATAATTTATATGATAATTCCAGTTACATTTATCATCAATTATTATACCAAGGAACGATAAATGATTCACCTGCTCTATAATTTCATTATAAACTTTTAATTCTAGTTTCTTTTTTGATTTAGAATTTCGAATATTATCGAGCATAACTTTGGTTTTTTTTACATTTAATGTTAATTTATTACTAAATAGCCAGTAAGTTAAATTATAAAGGTCATCTTGTATATTAGTTTGCAGAATATCAAAAGATTTACTACTGAAAATTAAATTGGTATCATCTGCAAAAATTATAGGTGTAGAATATTTCAATATATTAGGCATATCATTAATATATATTAGAAAAAGTAATGGCCCTAAAACTGAACCTTGCGATATATATATATATATATATATATATATATTTAGTTAATTGTATGTTGGATGTAAACGGTATATTGTACAGTGCACATTTACACCTTTGTTTATGGTAAGCTAATCTGTTATATCGATAATTCGTAAATAGCGTTATATTTTTAATTTTATTTGCATATATTTAATTTCAAAGTATAGACTATGGTTGTAAAATGTCAAATACTTGCATGACTTCGAAGCCATTAAATCTTAATAATCGAGACTTTAAATCCACAAACAAATATTAAAATCCTAAAATATAGGTCTTCCAATAATTAAAATTCAAAAATGTAAGACTTCGAAGCCTTCTAATCCAAATCAATTCTTCGCAATTATAGAAAACATTATAAATGCGAAGTTCAAAGTTCACACTAATCAATTAAAGATGACGTGACTGATGTTTAAATTAATAATTAATAAATCTATATTCGAAATATAGTATTTAATAGAAATATAGTATTTTTAACTTACTTCAACTACGAAATAATTCTATATATTTGATTTTACATATTTTATTCATATTTTATTCATATATTAATTACAATATTTAAAATTGTTTTAAATAATCGAATCGTGTCTAAAATCAACTATAGTAACTATGTATAGTGACTCCATTTCATCAATTTATAAATGGACTCTAATATTTCAGACTCGAATCGACATGGCATTACTATGATTCGAGATTTACACTTGAGGACACACAATTGTATATATCTAGTGTATATATACTCAATGCATACTCATTCCTACAATATATATTGATAAAAGGGCAATGCCCATCCTCATTAAGTATATTCACTATCCCTTTCCTGTATGAAGTAAATGACCTACTCATTAAATATCACCGTACCTCCCACACTGAAGCCCTACCTATCTCATTATATCACAAAATGCATCCTTATTTTATCCTATTTTCTTGGATATTATTGCGAACTCACTAAACTTTGGCCAGGTTTCACTCTGCCTCGAGACTGCCATAATATCTCCTATTAAAACCAAACCTCTAAAAACCAAACCTTAAACCAAATACCCTTATCAAGTATCGCCAGATCTCCCACCTACCATTATTAAGTAAACTATAAGAAAGAATTATCTCCAAACAACTTGTCGTCCATATAAATAAAAATAATATTTTAGATCCGCTTCAAAGTGATTTTCGTAAAGTTCATTCAACCGAAACAGCTATCCTCTATATTACTGACATAATATTGTCTACCTTAAATAGCAACAAATAGCAACACGTATAACCAGATAATCCTACTTGAATTCTCATCTGCTTTTGGACCATAACATATTAATCTCGTGGCTTACTATGATGGGTATATCGGCCTAGAATTAAAATGTTTACTTCATATCTGACACACCGTAATATCTTTATTATGATTGCAAAATCATAGTAATTTTATATATATAGTAATTATATATATACATTATTGATATTCTAAAATTAGTAAATTTAATAATAAATTACATAACAATATACAATATTCGTGATAATACATGTACGATAATACACCTAATCTTTTTATATATCACCCGATACTTAACTTTATATCGCATGTTATCTAGGTTATGACCTTCTATATTGACATATTTTAAGTAGTCGTGCTTGGTCATATAGCATATGTTATTATAACCCATTTTGTAATGCATATTCACATGTTGTATTGTCACCTTATTGTTAATCATTGCTAGACTGTAGATTTCGCAAGTCATATCGTTATCAGTAGTACGCTTGATTGATGGGCGGTATTAGTCATTAACACGTGACACCCAGGTGTACTGCTGTGATGGTCCGTAGTGTAGGTAAAGTTATTTCTATTGAATAGACTGCAACACTTGTACTTAAAATGTGACTAATTATATGACATTGTTATTAGTTTAATGATAATAACAACATATATATATATATATATATATATATATATATATATATATATAATTAAGTGTATTCGTGTAAATTTAAATGTATTACATATAGAGTCATTTGATCTAATAATATTACAAATATACTTGTAAGTATACACGATTGTAAACACGATTTTTTAAATTACTAATAATTACAGATATATAATTGTTATTTTGTTATTTTTATTTGGTGGAGTCTTTTCATCCCATCCAGGAACTTAGATGAAGTTTTCACTTATAACCATATATGGCTCTAATTTCCCTTCGAAGCCGCTCTCATGTTAAGTCATCTATGGTTTTAACGAGAGCCGATAATTTATTTATACACAATTATATAAGATCACTTCTAAATAATATTTTAAGACCCATTTTATAAAATTAATTAATGGTCCGGACGAGGGTCGAACCCGTGTCCTACTGCTTGTGTTTCTGACGCCTTATCCACGCATTAAATATGATATATACAGTATATAATATACTTAGGGTTAAGGGAGGCGCCCGTCGGGCGTCGCCCGTTCATCTAAACAATTATATTTTAGCTCTATCTAAAAACGCTAAGGATAAATAACTAATAGAGATAATTACATAATATTTGTTTACTCAACAGATACTTTCATCCATCATTTAGGTTCTATATTTATATAAATGTAGTTAATTTAAAATGGTGTAAAAAAATAGTCTCAATTAGTTAAATATTTATTTTTTATGTATGTAATTAAAATGCAAGTTTATCATCATTTATTTAATTAATATAAAATATAATAATAAATCCAACATGATTCATATAGATGTATATGTTATACACCTCGTGTTACAACTCATACAACTCGTGTTATTTTTTCGATATCACAATTCCCTACGACTCAATTAGGACCTACAAACATTGAATCTGCCGCTAACAGGAATATAGAAAAGATTCGCCACCTCGGATATGTAATTCCCTTTTAATTCCCTTTTATGTGTTGGTTATTTGGCTCTTGGTACTCGGTAAACCAAATTATCAAGACAGAAATACATTTTCCTTCAAATACCTGGAAAACATTGAAGATCGCCAGTATTAAAGAATCAATAGAAGGTTCGGGAAGAATTTTATCGACATTTTTCAAATGTTTTTAAAACGTTTTATTATTTTACTTAGTATTTTATCTTGTATATTTAGTTTATTATTTTATTCTCTACCTTTAACTATTTTTATCACAAAATTCTATTGTTCATATTTTATCAATTTTTATTTTGTTTAATTATTATAGATATTTTTGTACCGTTTATCTTCGTTTTGGTTTTAGGATCACTAACTATGATGAATAGGTCATAAGCTCAATCTAACATATTTTCTTAATTTATGTTTAAATAAACACTTCTGAGTTATATATATATATATATATATTAGCAGGTAGTGAATCTGAATTAGCCAATCTTATTAAAATAATCTACAATAAAGCACGTGCATATGGAATGGACATAAACTTTACGAAAACACAAATAATGGCAAATTCTGAAGGTAGTTTCACATCAGAAATAAAAATAAATAACGAGCCACTAAAAGTATTTGACAGTTTTAAATACTTAGGAGCAATCATCGACGATAAAGTTTCAAAGGCTGAAATATTAGCTAGAACCGGACAGACGATTGCAGCTCTATCTAGACTAAATGTTATATGGTACGATAAAACACTAAAACTGAAACTTAAAATCCGACTACTGCAGTCACTAGTTAACTCACTTTTCTTATATGCGTGTGAGACATGGACAATAATGAAGGAACTGCAAAGAAAAATAACTACATTAGAAATGCGGTGCTTAAGACGATTATTGAACATATCATACAGAGATAGAATTACTAACATTGAAGTACGCAATAGAGTTACCAAAGAAATCGGTCCACATTCGGAACTACTAGTAATGGTCATCACGAAGAAACTGAGATGGTTTGGTCATGTGATAAGATCAAATTCCATGTCCAAAACAATTCTTCATGGTTCTATTGAAGGTACAAGAAGATGAGGTAGGCCAAAAATGCAATGGCAAGACAATATCGTGAAATGGACTGGTCTTGATATAAATAAAGCGATGAGAGCTGCGTAAATAGAGAGGGATGGAAAAAAATTGTGACGAAATCTACTGCGCCCCTACGGCATCCAAATGCTATGGGATAGGTAAAGGTAATATATATATATATATATATATATATATATATATTATTGTACAATATTATTATTGTCAATATAAATATTGTTTTACTAGAAAACAACACTGGAGATCCATTCAAAACCTCTGTAGGTGTACGACAAGGATTTCCCATATCCCCTGTTTTATTTAATATATTCCTCAAACAAATTATATAAGATACCCTTATAAAACCCTTGTAAATCACCATTCCAGTATCTCCATAGGTGGTAGAGAAATATCTAAATTTCGATTCGCTGATGACATTGATCTAATAAGTGGTAGTAACGATGAACTACAACAATATTCTATCAAAACATTCTAGTGATTATGGTATGGAAATTAGCTCTGAAAAGAGCTAAACCATTGTGAATAACATAGATGAAAGTTTATATACAAATATCAGAATAAATGAATAAATATTGGAAGAGGTAGATCAATTTAAATATCTAGGAGCAACTATAACCAAAGATGGTACCAGTGAAGCAGAGATCCTAATCAGACTAGCCACATCTACATCATAGTTGATAAGATTAAAAACTATATAGACAAGTACAAAAATTAGCTTCAAAATAAAATTCAGTATTTTAAAAAAAACTTGTGCTCTCAATAGTACTATATGTCTGTCTAGTTTGGACGATTATTGAAGAGGTGGAGAAAAAAAATGACAGCCTTCAAAAGATAGCACACAGATGACTATTAGGTATAAATTACAGAGAGCACAAAACGAATATCTGCATTAAAGAGAAAATTAACTCATATTTTGGGAAGTTTATAACCACTGTTGTCAATTATCAAAAAAAGAAAGTGGTGATGGTTTGACCACGTATCACGTAACAATACATGTAACGACTGAACTCAATATTCAACAAGGAAAAATCAAAGAATGGATGGACAAAATTTACAAATGGACATCCAAAGATATCGACGACCTATTGATTATGACAAAAGATCGAAATAAATGGCGACGATTGTTGTGTGAAATATTAATATTCCCCCTATCGTATACGATTCAATAGGTCTTGGGATAAAAGTAAAAGTATAAAGTAACAATATTATAAAAGTACGTACATAATAAATAAAGTAAATTCGTAATACATATAGACTACGTAGGTAAATTAAAATATTATAATACTTATTTATTAGTATTACTATAGTAATACTTCTATACTATATGATTATGATGATGATGATATTTTTATTAGGCACTAACATAGGGGCATGTAGACCCCTTCGCTCGTGCGGGAATAAAATATTAATAAGATAATAGTAACACGATAACAATTTAATAATAATATACATTGAATTTAACATGGATAAAAATAATAAGTTAGATGATTTAATGAGTAGAGGTAGAGAGAAAAGAAGAAGTAATATTTATAAATCTGTTGTGGAATCTAATAGAACGAATGGTAGGAGGGAGGGGACTGGAATTGTATTGGGTGCACCCATGGGACTGGAATTTGTAAAAGATCTAGAATTTAGGGAGGTTTTATTAGAGTTAAGGAGAAGAACATTTTGGTAACGAAGAGAATTTCGAAGAATACTATTTTTCGTTTTTTAATTAGATCAGATATATAGCTAGGAGTGAAAGAATATATTTATTTATGGATTATAGATAGCACACGTAATTTACACCTGAGGGAGAAGGTTAGCCACATACGAGATGTTTGATGAGATGTTGTAGTAGAGTGATCCAGTCGTGATATGCAGTAAGTAGTACGTATTGATGAATTGATAATCCGATTTAGTTGAGCAGTAGCTTTAGAAGAAAGTAATTTCAGTAGGGAAGAACAGTAATCAAGTCGGGAAAAATAAGAACATTTACTAGAGTTTTCGTAAGGTTTCTAGAAAATGAGGTCTGTACTTTTTTAATTCTGAAGAGATGAAATTTGGAGGATTTTGTAATGGATGATATGTGATTCCTAAATGATAATTTGTCATCAAATTCTAATACTAGATTTTTTACGGTTTTTTACGAGGAATGGGAAGGATAAATAATAATTTTGTTTAGAGTAAAGTTTGAAAAGGAAGTATCAGAAGTAGATATTAAGTAGGCTTAGAGTAGTCTTAGAGGAATTAATTTGTAGTTTATTGAACAGTAGCCATAATTGTATGCAGTTTGCACACTCGATTAATTCATAGTTAATGGAAATATAAGAATTTACAAGTTTAATATCATCAGCAAAATTATGGTATACCACTATAGTGTATATTTGGAAAGTTCTTAATTAGATCATCAATAGGGTGGATATAAATTGAAAAAATGGATGTACATAGCACGGATCCTTGGGGAATACCGTGGTTAAGTGGAGAGACAGGCGAGTACGATTTGTCAATCATAATAGGGATATTTGGTTAGTCAGATATGAAGTAAAGCATGTTAATTCTCAGCCAGATATATACATCATAGTAAACCGCGATATTAATATGTTATTGTAGGGTGTAAAAAGCAGATGAGAGACCAAGTAGGATTAGTTGGCAACACGTTTTGCTATTTAAAGTAGATAATAATGTGTCAGTAATACGGAGGAGAGCTGTTTCTGTCGAATTACCATTACGAAAAGGGCTTTGAAACGGGTCGAACATATTATTTTTATTTATTTGGGCGATAAGTTGTTTGGAGACAATTCTTTCTAATATTGTATTTGATAAGAGTAGGTTATACATGGGAGATCGGGAGATAAATATTAAATATTAAGGGAGTTTTTATATATATAAATAATAAATAAATCATATTTATTATTTCATGTTGTAAAGCATGAAATAATGGAGAAGTTAATAAACAAATGTATTTGTTTTTTTGCGAGAACTTCCCATATCATCCTATTCTTGATAAGTTAGATTCTCATTAGTAAAAAAATGTAAATATAAATAATTAAGATGTAAAGAATAAATATATGTATCAATATGGTAAGGTACAAAATAAATTATATAAATAATACAAAATATGTATCATTAAGTCAAGTTTAAAAATTTAAGATGTAAAGTTATATTAAAAAAATCACAGAAACGAGCTGAATTCTGAATACCAAACCATAAACAAACTGAAGGTTGAATAAATAATACCCGTACAAAATAATAAAATTGTATAATAAATTGTTTAATTGATTTCATATTTTAAGTTTTTTATATAAATTTTTGTAAATAATAATTTATTTAGTTATATATTATTCCTTGATTTATGGCTTTATATGATACTGATTTATGATGACGGCTTGATTTTTTATAATAAGATAATTTGAAATTATGAAAAGTATTATTGTATAAATTGTTATATCTAGGAAATAATAAGGATATTATGCTTAGGCATTTCTTTAAATGTACATTGTGCATGAATACAATATTTGAATAAGTTACTAAATCTTTAAATATATATATATATATATATATATATATATATATATATATATATAAAGTATTAATTTTAGATGGGGGTAAATTCCATATAACATTAGTTCATGTGTAATCATTATCAAATGAATACATAATACGTAATACGTGTGTGCATACTATGTATACATACATACATATATACATATATATTCATATATATACACATGTGTATTACACATGTGTATATATATGAATATATATGTATATATGTATGTATGTATACATAGTATGCACACACGTATTACGTATTATGTATTCATTTGATATAATTAGTCACATGTAGGTATTCTAGTTGATAAACAAAACGGCACCGACTATGTGGACCAAATAACTAATCTCACTTATGGCACAATATCGTGAATCATTAGTGTACAAAATCATTAGGTGGTGATATCTAAATGACTTGCTAAATAATATTATTATTAATACCTCAATATATATATATATAGATATAAGTGATTATTAAAATATATCGTAAATAAGTTATCGTATAATATATAGTAATAATATAAATAATAATTAATATAATTATAATAATGTATTTAAATCATATTCAACATATATATGTCAACTATATATAGTATATCGTGTATCATTATTTTATATTATATATATATATATATATATATATATATATATATATATATATATAATATAGTATATAATACCTATATAATATATAGTATATATATGACCAATTCATGTTTACACAACATTATTAATTACATACCTTATTGATATGCATTATGTGAATGGGTCAACTAATCCATTAGTTTTTAAGTTTCAGAGAAGGAAATTTGGATTAGTGTTATATTATATAATTATGTATATATATAATTAAATGTCTATTTTATTTATTCATATATTCATGTTGTATTATTCATTGATTCAAACATAAATATAAATATATATATAACAATTGTTTTCACATTTAAAATATTTGTTTACGCTTCATTGGTTATTATAAATAATAAATTTGAATTCAATTCATATATAATTCTATATATAAGTCCCCGGATATAATTGTGTTCATTTTGTTTATACAAATATATATATATATATATATTTATATATTTCAATTACTAAATTTGTATACATATAATTTTATAAACTATATCATTATTATATATCTATTTACATATGTCTATGTGTATTTTCTACATATTTTGATACCTGCATATATTCAAATATATTCTTATCGTCAAAGTACAACTTAAAGTGACACTATAATACATAATAATATACACATTAACATTTGTTTCAAATAATATATATATATATATATATATATATATATATATATATATACTAGTATCAAAGATTTTCCTAAGGAAAGATATAACACTTACGCGAAATCGTGTAATTCGAATTTGTATACAAAATACCCTGGTGCCACCTATAGCGGGTTACTTTTAGGAACTATGCGTTGTTTATAATGTAAATTCGTATTTAACTATACACTTTTATAATGTTAAATAATATGCTTTAAATTAATATTTATATGATGAAAACTAAGTGTTCATTACTAATATATAACAAACAAATATGATATTTATGTTTTAAATGCTATAAGTATATATTTAGTAAGTACAAGTTAATTTATATTGCATGTAATTTAATAGAGCAATGAAAACATTGTTGTATGCACACAGAGCCGAACCTAAATCTATTTCAGTGATTTCGATACTACTGCTAGCAGCGGCAGGGGATATTACTAAATTACGTTGCATGCATAGGGAGTGTTATATCTTTGCTTCGCAAAATCTTTGCTAGTATACTCATAGAAATAAATGTTTTGGATAATATTAAAATAATGTGTAATGTAATGATAGTGTGCCTAAAGTCTAAAGTTTAAATTGCATATTTATTTCTTATATCGTATATCTTCAAATTGATCTCCATATATTAAAAATTAGATAATTATAATATATAGGTATAATATTATACCTATTTATATATATATATATATATATATACATATACCTATGCGTTAATTTTAACATCAAATAATGAATACCTAATTAGGAATAAATAGCACGAGTTATACTTTATGCATAAATATATTAACACGAATTAATAAAACAAAGTTTTCACAATTATTGAACGGCCGATTGATTTATAAGCACAGTTTGAACAATGTTTGTCATCAAATCTAAAAATGTAAATGTATGTAATTAGAGATAATATATTAATTAGTTGTATTGGTACACATATTTGCATCATTAAAGCTCTTATCATTCTTTCAATACTTACTATGCACGTTATTTAAGGGTGTGTTTTTGGTCAAATATAGGTGGTGCGCAATTAGTAGAAACAACTGTCAAGTGTTGTTTGTTCAACTATGGTTGGTCAACTAGTATACTAGTGCAACTGGTTCAATCACTAATACAAGTATGTATGTATGGGTATATGTTTATTTAAATAACATGCATTACATATATACATACTTGTACTAGTAAATATGATGTAATACATACTTGTATATATATATATATATATATATATATATATATATATATAAACGTGTGTAATATCGGCTAACTGCGATAACACTTTAACAAATCTCTACGAAATATAAGCCATAGTCACGTGATTGTACATACTATATCCGAGATCAGCCACCTATCGTATACGACTTGTTTCTATCGTACTATAGTAACTACAATAGTCAATACAAACTGGCTGTTGTGAATCGATCAGAAAAAGTAATATTTGCTGACGCATTCTATAATAGTAATGAACTATATTTAGTCACATGGTTAATAGAATTGTTTATATATAGAAGAAGTTGTCAACTTTAAGCACATTCAATTAAGAAATACATCAGCTGATATCTAAAAATGAATAGTTTAATAATTGTTTTGATTTCATGTTTAAGTCTCGCCCAATCAGGTAAGATATAGGTATATATTGTAGGTATTGAGTATTTCTAGTAATAATGTATTAATATATTATCATTCGTAAATATATATATATATATTTTATACTATTAATTCTATTTATAAAATTGATTATATAGTATACTATTAATTATATTTATAAAGTCTATATATAGAATATTATTTATATATATATTATCACGTATACAAGTAATATCTTAATAATATCCTAAGCATATATAAACGATACTACCTATACTATAGCCTCAGTGAGCTCGCCATGTGTGCGACATGTATGTCCGCTGACATGCGCAGATGGAACCTACCTGACCAAATTCCGGGATGATTACGGATGCACTGTTTGCGCATGCGTGGATCCTTGTGACACCTGTCAATCAACGCAAATATGTCATCTCACTCAGCCTCTGTGTTTAATGAAACCTTGTTCTCCGATCGCCACTTGTACTGGTTAGCAAGTTAACCTATAAGTATATATATATAAGCATATACTTAAATTAAATCTTAATTGATCAATTACTGATCGTCACTAGACAATTATTTTATGAAATATCTCCACCAAAATAAAATAAAAACAATATATATAATATATATAGTATATATATTTATATTTATAACATATTTATAACATCTATAGACATGTGTCCTTACGGAGAACCGGAAGTGAATAGTGGAGGACATACAATAGACTGCGGACATACAAAATATCGTGAAAATTGTTCGTTGGGATACGTCTGTAAATTTTCTCCCCAACACGCACCTTCTATATGTTGTCTCAGTTAGTATCTATAATAGTGTATTGATATATATTTATATATAATATATATAGAGGAGACTATAGTCTAGGGAAGTATACTATATATAAACTAGGGCAATGATTTACAACCTTTTTTCACCATGACCCTTTTTTTGATAAATCTTAATATAAAAATATACCATGACCCACAATTTTATTTTTTATTTATTATACTTTAATCATAAACGAATATAACCAACTATAATATATAAATATTAAAATATATATTTCCATCTTCAATTTTTCTCAACCATAACGTCAATTTAATAAAAATATTTATATTATGTTTAGAAATTGGCTCATAATTCACAAAAAAAATCACAATGATCCAAGTTTGGGTCATGACCAATTGGTTGGGACCTATTAATAGGTTGGGAACCACTGGTCTAGGGTATATCCTATATCGGACCAATATATTACAAAAGGTTCTATAGCCTTTATAAATAATTTATTTGTCACTGTAAATTTTATATTTATAAATATACATTCATTTATAACATTACCATACAAAATAATGTTAGTTCAAAATTTATTTATAAAAATTTTAAAATGTGTTTTTCATTATTTGTATCCTTTATTCGGACCACTTTTGATGTAATAATATAAATACATTAATGAGTAGGTAATACAAAACCTAATACATGTATGTACATATATAATTAGGTTATATCTTATTATTTAAAATAATTAATCAAGTTTATTTAATATATATATATATATATATATTCGTTATAATAAATTAAATCTAACACAATAAAAAATAATAGACTAAAAACAGTATTATTAGTTATACATATATAAGGATACTTCAAAATATTAATAATATAATATAAATATACTTTACTAATAGTAATGTATATAAACATTTGTAATTCATTTTTTTATAATAATAGTATTTAATTATTTAATAAATATAAAAAACATCTATATTTTATGTTTTTGATATTTTAAATGATTTTAAAGCGTTTGGTTATATTGGAGATGGTCCAAATAAGTCTGTTCTAATAACTAATTCTGGTCTCCCAGCTATTTATTTGATAATTAAAATTATATATCTATAAATACATATATATATATATATATATATATTGTTAAACTAATTATTTTATAATAATTATTATTAATCTAATTATATAGAGCATAACCTACCCGTACCCCTTTACCCAGAATGCCCAGGTGATCAGGTATACAGCGAGTGCGCGAGTCCTTGCACAGCCACCTGTAAATACCGATACCCTATTTGTATACAAGTGTGTACCAAGAGGTGCCACTGCCCCGTAAGCAAACCTTTCATGAAGGACGGACTTTGTGTCAGCGAATCTACCTGCGACCGCGTTGATTCCGCATAGTTATGTAATATGTGCGTGTATATACATATAGGTATATATATATATATATATATTAAATACAATAATAGGTATGTTCCTTTTGATTTTACTTTGAATAAATGTTTTTAAATTATATGTTATTATTTTATTAATTATTATTTATATATAATATATAATATATTAGGATAATACACTGTTAAAAATAAGGGTATAACATTATGAAATATATGGTATAACATATGGAAATACGAGTTATACCATACAATTACGTTAAATGGTATAAGATCACATATTATATGGTATAATATTTGATTTTTTTAGTTATACCATATAGATTAATTGAAATGGTATAAGATCACAAATTATATAGTATAACATTTGTTTTTTTTTAGTTATACCATATAGCTTAATTTAAATGGTATAAGATTACGAATTATATGGTATAACATTTGTAATTTGTAGTCATACCATTAGCTTTTAAATATAATGGTATAACTTTATAAATTATATGGTATACAATATGGAAATACAAGTTATACCATAACATTTTAAAATTAAGTTTATATTTTATTGAAAATAAAATGTATAAGAATATAATTCATAATAGTATCCTTCATAATATCCTTAATATAACAGTTTACTTATTGGTGTGTTAAATTATTATAGACATAGCATGTATTGCTTCTAATTGCAATTAAACTGGTTTTCAGAAACTATATAGATTCCCCATAGGGAAATATGTATACATATACATATTTCCTATATTTCATATACAAATACTTATAATTATTCGAGTATATGTATATATATATATATATATATATATATATAAATAATTCCATTTTATTTATTAACATATTCTATTTCCACTCTACACTCAACATGAGAAGCATATATTTTTCAACACATTACAATATACATAAGGTATTTATACTACATTATATATATATATATATATATACAAATTATATCATATTATATATAATAATATAAAAGTTTATATAATATATAATTTTATAATATATTTATATAATTAAATTTTATAATTAAATTGTTAGAATATAATTATATAATTATAATTATATATATATATATATATATATATATATATATATGTTATAAAGTCAAAGTTGTAGATATATTGATTAATGTAATATACATTTAAATGCATTTAGCATTACGTAACAGAAATCGATATATCTACATAAAACTTTAAACTATATTTCGGTGTCACGCTCTGTGTTAATTACATAGCCATAGCCATGTAAATGTTTATTTTTCTGGTATTTTATATTGTTATCGTCTGTAAAGTATATTTCGTTATTTGTCTATAGAATAAATTCCACTCGGTGAGATTGCCTCATTCTTCGGTTTGCATCTCATTGGATAGGTACTATTATTATTATTATAATTATTATTATGTTATATTATTATTATGTTCAACAGGTTTGATTAATAAACTGTATTAGAACATTCACATTATTACATACATATATATTATAAAATTATGATAACTATATGCCAATCATTAATATGCAGGAAACTGTAGAATTATTTGCAGAAAATATTAGAAAAACTGCCGGAGAGGAATAGTGAGTTGATGGGGATGATAAAGCATATAACGTATATACACAAATATATAGACGAATATATTGATGTACTAGGTAGCGCTAATACGCAAACTGATCAAACAGGTAATTTAGTTATCTAATTAATAACATTAGTTAAATATCTATATAAAATAAATATGCAATTATATTTTATTAGTCCATGGATAGTATACTATATATCCATATATGGTCAATTATTTATTTTATTTTTAGTTCACAATGTAATTAAATTTAAATAATATTACTAATAGGTATATATAAATAATGTTAACTGTTGTACAAATATTATAAATATCCTTCTTTCCTTAATCAAATATAGATTATAAAGTGTATAATTAAATATATAATATAATATTTCCTAAAATAGATGCGGGAATCATATATTTTATGATGGGAGTTTGCGAATTATTGAAAAATGAATTTACAATGAAAATAAAGATAAGGTTACTTAATAATTACTTAATACCTATAGATTTAATATTATAGTTATTTTATGATTTTTCGTATGCTAATTCAAAAGTATAGTATACTCTATTATATATATAACTGCAGTAATTAATATAATATATTGGATTTTTCTAATTACAATTCTAACGTATATAAAGTATACAATTATAAAGTATACTTTATATAGTATTATCATATATGATATTAACTGTATAAAGTTTCTTATAAGATACATATGTATACTATTATATAATATACAATATTATTATTCATACTCTAGTATACTATATATATATATATATAACTTATATAAATATTTGAATTTTAATTGCAGGAAATAATGACTCCATGGATACATGGATATATCAGAAAAGAGGATGCTTATTATGTGTGTCGATAATTGTTTGGTTTTCGTTCAAAATAATTTATTTCGTATTTTATTAAGTGGTATTGTTAATTTTATTTGTTTCACGTAACATGTCCTACAAACATTAATTGTTTATGTAATTTTGTATCACGTTATTTATTTAAAAATGTATCTGTTAATAAACAATATTGTTACACCAAAATATGTGGTTTTTAGAAAATAAATTATCATTATAAATGTCGATTCCATATATAAATTAATAATATAGAATAGTAAGTTATTATAAACACTGATATAAATTTAAATAAAATATAGTATAACTTTTAATAAATTATGATATAACTTTATATAATATACATTTTAATAAATTATGGTATAACTTTAAATAAAATATAGTATAACTTTTAATAAATTATGGTATAACTTTATATCAAATATGGTATAACTTTTTATAAATTATGGTATAACTGTATATAATATATGGTATAAATTTTAATAAATGATGGTATAACTTTATATCAAATATGGATTAACTTTTTATAAAATATGGTATAACTTTATATAATATATGGTATAAATTATGGTATAACTTTATATCAAATATGGTATAACTTTTTATAAAATATGGTATAACTTTATATCAAATATGGTATAACTTTTTATAAAATATGGTATAACTTTTTTAATTAGTTATACCGTAAATGGTATACCAGGGCGCCACGGGGTTATACCATTTTTTAATCAATGTTATACCATTTATTTCTAACAGTGTAGATAATAATAATATATTATTATTATAACTATTTTGAATTATAATAATTATTAATAATTTTATGTAATTAAATTAATTTTACTAATATTAAATATAATATTATAAGTTTATATAAATAATTATTTATTGATATTATCAAGTAAAATGTTAAAATCCAAATGACGATATATTAATATATTCTATATAGTCCTGAATGTTATTACGCTATTGCAAAATAGTTATACATAATATAATAGTATATATCTATTTAACATTATATTATTTTATTTTAATATAAAGTATATATTATATAAGAGGTATATGTATGATCGAATAGTTCATTTATATAATGTAAAGCGCGAATAAGAATATTGTATATATTGTATATATATATATACCTATATATATACCTATAGGTTATTTTATTGCGAATAAAGTGTCAACAATTGATAAATGCATTTTAATTATAGTCCTATTTGTACACATGTAAACATATACAATACAATATATAATATGTATATATATATATATATATATATATATATATATATATATATATATATATGAACATATAATACCATCATATATGTTGGTATATTAAACGAATGCATTGTGGGTAATGATTTAATTCTGTATGAACTTCTAATTACACAAACTATTACCTTAGTTGTATCAAGTTAATACTATAGTTGATATATCAACCCTGCAGATACCAAGGTATCAACGTAATATCGAATACAATTATTGTTAACGTTATGGCATCTTTACGAAATAATCTTATTTCTAAAGTTGTACATTGGTCCACTAAACGTTGATCGACACCAACACAGCCTGGAATAACGCCGCAGTGATGTTATTATTAATAACAACGACGTGGGGGTGACGCCTGGTGGCGGCGATGATATGTGCGCGTGTGATTGATGCAGGCAATAAGTGCGAGGAGGCGAGATGATACAAGATGCGAGATGAGAAGGACACTCAGCCTCCGGCAGGCAATACATCGATACTAGAGAGAGGAGAGACGAGAGGGAGAGATGTATAGCTACAGATATTACGATATGAGATAGATCATGTAGAGGAACGATATATGCTAGAACTAGAGAGAGGGGAGTGGGGAAAGTGGGGAAGAAAAACTGGGCGAGCGACGGGGATGCGATAGAAGCTTCTCGTCGTCGTCGTCGTCGTCTTGATCACGTGTCATGACGCCCGCCACGCCTATGAACCGGAAGTGATGTCGTGTCACGTGCTGCCACATTCTCAATCTCAGCCGCACTAGTTTAAACAGCGCAACTCTACTATCACGTGACTATCGCGCGCTCTCTATACCTACATCGCTAAGATGACGTCACCGCCCTTCCGAATCACATGGTACTATTACGTAATACTGCTGGCGACCGTCGCCGTGACCTCGGCGGCACCGGTGACCTCTGACCTCGGGTTCCCGTATTCCCTTCGTCTCGACGGAGATACGGCTCTTTTGGAATGGAGACACACCGCCGTAGAGATAACGTTCCGCTTGACCTGTTTCCGGCTGCACTCGGTAGTAGCATTCGGTTTTTCCGCCAGGGGTCAAGTGTCTCCGGCCGATTACGTGGTGTCCGGTTTACGCGATGGTAAACGCTACGTAATGGTCAGTATGCTGGTGTTAGAGGGGCACATTGGGGCATAGTAGGGCACTGTGGGCCCCACAGTGTGGGGGCGCGGTGTTTAGTGTTTAATTAAATGTTTGTATATTTATATATGTATATATTTATACTGTTAAGTATATGTATATTCAGTGTATATAATCGAACGATCGGACGATTATCTCTCTGATCAAACATTGATAATAGATACTTATCAAAACAAATAAGAATTAAATCATAATTACTTTTTAATGAATGCGATTGAAAGAAGAGTCCCCCATTAATGGTAAAATTGTACCGTATAATGTTAGTAATAAACTGTTACTAACAGTATACTATAGTCATTAAATAATTATTAATAGAATTAATGCTATAAATGAATTTTTTAAAAGTGTTTCATAACTTAATCTCATAAATGTATTAATATTGCCGGTATTATATTAATATAAAGTATAATTTAAATTAAAATAATTAGTATACTTTAAATAATAATTAATTATTATAAATGAAATAACTTATAAAATATATAATTAAATTATCCATATAAGTTTATATATATAGTTGATGACAAAGTATATACTATACGTTAACCTACTTTATTATGTATTTTAACTTTTAATTATTTAAGCCCATGTTTAAAAATTATTATTTATACTTGTCAATAGTTGTATTAATAATAATATAAATAAATATATAAATACTCTCATATATACATTTTTTTATATTGATTAACTTGAACCAATTATTTAAATACATTTCTAAAGTAATATATTTAAAATATTTGATTATAAAAATTAATCTTTCTAAAATATAAAATTCTAACATTTATATTAATAAATTAATTATTCTTTCAATTGATATATTATTGTTTGATTTTTAAGAAAATACAAATTCGAAAGTATCAATTTATAATATTTGCTAACGTTAACATATTGTATTGGTGATGCAAACTGTTATTGATGAAAACAAAATAATATTAAATTTAAAAAAATAAGAAAATATAACGATTTATGGTTACCGTAAAAAATAAACAAATAATATTTTTTGAATTTATAATAGAAAAAAAATAAATAAAATAAAAATAATTTTTTTGATAAATTAGAAAGAGCATCGACATATTTTGAAAATTCGTTTTCTAATTTAAATAAATTGAAAATTTCTTAACTGTGTAATATATTATTAGTATACTCCATTATAATAAGAAATACTCCGTTATTAATCATATATTTTAATAATTAAATTTGGATATTACATTATTATAATTGAGTTGTATTATTATTAGTTATCTTATTTTTAACATATTTTGTTTAAAATATATATTTTTAAAATGTATCATTAATTGTATGTCTTATCTTATTTCTGTTAATCCTCATTTGTATTAAGTATATATATATATATATATATATATATATATATATATATACAGTGCGCTCTCGATATACCGGCACCATCGGGAATGAGGAATTGTGCCGGTATATCGATCTAGCAGAAAATAAAGAATATATGAAGAAGAATATTAAATATTATATTTATTATAATGGTATAAAATAGGTATAAACACGTATAAAATGGTATACAATATTATTATAAAGGTATGAAACGAATGCAAAATAAAATAAAATGAACTACTTTTAATTATTATAATGGTATGAAATAGGTATAAACTCGTATAAGATGGTATAAAATATTATTATAATGGTATGAAACGAATGCTAAATAAAATAAACTATTTTGAATTATTTACAAAAGATAAAGTAGTTTGCTTTTTATTATTAATAAATAATATATCCATACGTTTAGATAATAAATGTAATAAATGTATATTTGTATAAAGGAATCTTTGGAGTAACATTCAAAGTATGCCGTTAGTGATTCACACCCCTGTATTGCTTTATCTGATGATGGTGGTGGATCAAATCCAACCTCTTGTATGTCGTCGCTATCTTTATTATTATTTGTTAATGAATCTAAAATTTCAGTTGTAGAATATATTTCGAATATTTCAGAAATGTCATCGACTAACGTAAATTCTTCTAAAGTGAGTCGATCATCAATATCAATATTGCATTTATTATAAATGTCATTATTTATTTCATAATGTTCATCTTGAGTGAAGGATTCTTCGTCTATACGATCTAGTAAACCAACAAATATGAATCATAGTGAGCAATTTTGGGAAATATGTATATATATATGCCGGTATATCGATTACAATTCAACTTTTGTGCCTAGATATTAGGCGCCGGAGTCGGTATACGAGTGCCGGTGCATCGAAAATTATTACCATTGAAGAGATAGGAAAGAAATCGGTCATTCAGAGATGTGCCGGTGTCATATAATACTTCGTCCCCATCCTAAAAATCGTCCCCGATTGTCACGTGACAACAAAATCGATGATATTTCACTAAATACACATACGAATCGCTTCAAATTTAAACCACGTTTAACTAGTATGTATATACACATATATTGAAAAAATTAATGTCTAAGTATGCTTTAAAATAAAGTAATACTCAAATATATAAAGTAGAATGGAGATGAATTTAATAATACCAGATTAAACGATAATAAATTAATATTTTAAAATTCTGAATCGACAGAAGTTATTATTTTTCAATTCTAGGTCTAATACTATAAGATCGTATTCTAAAATTGTCTCTATGTACTATTTTAATTAAAAAACGTTATACGCATTTTCAGTTAATTATTGAAATAGTTGTAATTTGAATTTAATGCGGGTGTTAAGCGCGCGACACCCGCATTAAGTTATAAATAGAGTATAGGCAACGCCCTTTGGTAAAGGTTTATATTCACGAATATAAATGCGTATAATGTTTTTTAATTAAAATGGTATATAGAGACAATTTTATAATACGATTTTATAGTATTATACTTAAAATTGAAAAATAATAACTTCTGTCGATTCAGAATTTTAAAATATTAATTTATTATCGTTTAATCTGGTATTATTAAATTCATCTCCATTCTACTTTATATATTTGAGTATTACTTTATTTTAAAGCATAATTAGACATTAATTTTTTCAATATATGTGTATATACATACTAGTTAAACGTGGTTTAAATTTGAAGCGATTCGTATGTGTATTTAGTGAAATATCATCGATTTTGTTGTCACGTGACAATCGGGGACGATTTTTAGGATGGGGACGAAGTATTATATGACACCGGTATAACGCGTTTTCCGGTGTATCGAGAGCCGGTATATCGAGAGCGCACTGTATATATATATATATATATATATATATAATTTCCTGTTTACAGTATTATTAATATAATACGTGTTTATTTCATAGTTAATATAATCTACAAGAATCACTATAAAGATTAGTCATTTATCTAACAAATACTACTTATACTATATTATATCTAGGTCACCTATCTAATCACTTTATTAATGTAATTATTAATGTAATTATTTATGTAGTTACACCTACATTTCTTATTATACATATAATTTATCAATTCAGGATTGCTTTTATTTATAATATAATACATTCGAGATTCACGCTTGATTGATCTTTCTGTATAACAATTATAACTATATTAATATAACTATATATATAGGTATATACACATATATGTGTATATATAACTATAATCATATTTAAGGTGTATATTAATTTAATTATGTCTAATAAGAATATAGAATCGGTTGATAATCAGAATACTATGATTGAAAATCAACAAAAAATTATAAATAAATTAAATAATAACTAAATTTATAGATTATAATTACAGTTATATAACTATATAGAAGATAAAATTAATATTACATAAAAAATTACATTTGCTGAAGCAACAAACAAAAATATTAACAAAAAACATTATACATATATGTATAATACTATATACACTGTATATTATACAGTTAAAATACTATACAAATTAGTAATCTAAAAATCATAATAATAAATCTGTAATATTTTATAATATAAAATATTAATGAAAACAATTTAATAAGTCGTAATAAATTAGAAATTAATATTAATAAAATACTGCAATTAATAAATATACAATATACAATAATAAATACACATAAAGTTAGAAATATATTGAAGATAGTGATAAGCCTATAGCAATTAAAATAAATCTAGAATCAGAAAATTATAAGAATAATATTATATCTAATGCATAAAAAAGATACTAATTTCAAATATATTGGTATATATTTAGTACACAGCAAAGATGAACTTTCTACTATTAAAAATGTATCTAATGAATCCATTGAGAAATCAGTTTATGGACAAATATTTAAAATTCAAATTAATTTATTTAATTTTATAATAGTAGATATGTTGGATAATGAATAATATTAACAATATTTCATTTATTCAGAATATAAAACAAATTAATTATATACATAATGTATTTGACTATATAATAATACTAATTTGTTATGTTATTCAAATATAGATAATGACTTTATATTGAATGACAATAATGAAACTAATTGCAAATATTATACAATAAATGATCTAAATAATCACATTTCAAATATTGATTTTTAAGTATCGATATTTCTTTGGAATTCTAGAAGTTTTAGATCAAACTTTGATAATATAATTTAATTGTTAACATACATAAAATACAATATTTTGATTGTATTATATTTACTGAAACGTTTCTTACATTGCATGACATTGATTTATATAAATTCCTATTCACACAATATTAAATAATAAATGTGGTGGTGCTACACCATGGTATTGCCATTTATATAAACAATAACTTAATTTATAATATATTACATAATCTAATTAGATAAAAGGTTAACCTTTTCTATTGATAATGTAATTGCTATATGTACAATTTAACTTAATTATAATAATACAAATATAATATTTAGTATTATATATATATATATATATATATTTAGTATTATATATATATATATATATATATATAGACCACCAGATTATAATATCGATTCTTATACTAATAGTATTTCAACTAATTTACAGAGTATACTATAGGTATATATGTAATTTATAATCATTTATATTTGTAATTATATACCTAACATTTATTTCTAATTTTAATATTGTCTATAACGAATTGTCAGATAGTAAATGGTAATTTCCGAAATATAATATGTTACATATATTGTAATGAATGTGGGGTTTCGAAACATTCACTTTAACTATAAAGTAAAGTCTCCAATTACCGACCCCCTCCAATTACCGAACACCTCCAAATATCGATATCCTATAGTATCATTTAACTATGGAGAAATCAACAAATTATGTATACACGAACTGTTAGTAATTTAATGACAAATATAAATAAGTATTTTATTTTTCAAAATATTCAAATCTACAATTGTTATTTGATAATATTTAATAATATGGTTTTACTTTTTAAATATTTGAATTATAACATTTTTTAATTCATTGTAAATACTTTATTAATTAAAAGAAAATGCAATGATATTCATAATATTGTAGATTAACTATATGTTCATAAACATTATAAACATAATTTAATATGAATAAGTATTAACCAATATATTCTACAGCAACCCATATGGTTTTCCTATTACCGATCCCGTGTGATTTATAATATCCAATAAAAATAAATCCATATTACAATTTTTCGTAAGTTGTGTGTGTATCATTTATATAGACTAATGATTCATGATTCCAGTATTATTTCTACCTCGAGTAATTAGGGGGTCGGTAATATCGACTCGGTATTGGGTACATGTATCCAATTACCGACCCTCTTTGTATTATTGTCAATATAATTTGATTATATTTTAAAATAAACAAATTATGTAGTGCTATAATATTACTCTATATACAAAATTTCAAATAAATATATTTATTATTGAATAAGTTATTACAAATAATCATTTATGGGTCTGTAATAATATAAATATACGTATTGTACGAAAATATTGAATTAATAATTACTTAAATTATTTTAATGGTTTTTTTAACATTACAAAATACATATCCTACCTAGACTTGTATTAGTCATAATTCTTATATAGCTTTATTCTTCAACACTCCTATACCTGACGACGTACGATACGAATATATCGATACCTGCCACCTATCAGCACGGGTTGGCACTTTCTCCTAATAGCTTATTTAATTGTAATGCACTTTTCATTAATAGTAAGCATATCTAAATATAGCTATACATAAACTACTTCAGTCACCATGGAAACCACTCGATACGGAGGCAATATATAACCTTGATACGGAGGCAATATATAACCTTGATTCGGAGGCAATATATAACCTTGATAGGTACTGTATAGGTACACGTATACATCACATTACACACTAACAAGTACAGTGTGTTCATGTTCTACAATGTAGTATAATACACTCAACTATACGTTAGAGTATATATGCTTGTATGTATTTATATACGTGTATAGGTGTATATATATACTTATAAATGTATTTATATATGTTTATGTTTGTGTATGTGTGTATGCGTGGGTGTGTATTTTTGTGTGTACGCTAACAGAGAATGTATAGTATTTTACTTTTATCAGCAATTCATAATACATTACTTTAGTCTTGATTGTTCCACAAAGCTGTTCCAGGGTAGGCGATGACATTAGGTCCTCGGTGTATACCCCGGTATACTTATAAGTATACTCGAGACAATCAATAATACTGTAATGTATACATAGTATGTATGTGTATATATACTAACTTCGCACGTGTGCGCATACCTAGCACGCGTGATAGTGCGACCTTCAGCAACGCGTTACCATGGTAGTAAGCACGCTGTAGAGGTCGCTAGTATCACGTGTTCCTGTAGCAATACGTGTAGTGAATATAGATGCATTATATATATATATATATATATATATATATATATTATTACTAACTTAGTTAGCATTCGATATTCCCGTAGGGGAAGGTAACCTGATACGGACACTTTAATAATAAATTGTCTAAACATTGTATTACTCAATATTTGTATTCAAAAGTTACAATATATTTATATTATATGATTATATATTATATTATATTATATTATATATATATTATTGTGATTTTAAAATTTTATTTAATCTTTTTATTCAATACTGAACGGGTGTTTCCGTATTCGGTACCCATGTCTGAATACGGACACTATGTGTAATAATACGGAAATCATATTACCAATAGATAAACTATATAGTATTGATGAACCAATAATATAAATTACAATTACGTTTATTATAATTATATTTTAATTTTTAATTTCGTATTATTCTTTGTTTATTTCTATAACGTATGTTATCGTTAGAAAATATTTATACTTTATACTTTCGATTATATATAATATAATCGAAAATATATTTTCGGCTATGTATTTGCTTAAATAAATTATCAATCAATCAATTACATTATTTATAATTAATTTTATGAATAATTTAATATAATTTAATTAGTTTTATTTATTACTTTTTATTATTTTATTAATTAATTATAAGTGAAGATGATAATTATGATATTTCACACTCTACGCGTTCTGTTTGGTTATATGGTGTCTGACAGACACTGGCCGTATTAAGACATCTAGAGTGTCCGTATTATGGACTTGATCTCAAGATATATTCTTATAACTTAATGAATATTTAATACAAAATATAGAAATTATGCATATAATGTTTAGAATTATTTAGTTATTAATAATATATTGTTATATTTTGTATGAATAAATTTGTATATACTTGAGAAAGTTTTAAGTTGAACATTGTTATCATCAATATAAAAAAATCAGTTTATTAGATATATCAGCATTATTTTAAATAATTAAAAAATAAAAATACTTATTTAGTCAATAATAAATATTTATGTAATTATGAATATTTTATTCATTACAAATTTGTTTGTAGTATTTCTGATTTCTGAGATACCGAGAGTGTCCGTATTCGGGCAATGTCCATTTTCAGATACTTTATCCTGTACTATATAATATATTATACAATTGTACAATAGAAATGTATACTATAATATACTATAGTACAATATCAATATATCATATAATAAATATATTACTTGATATGCATAGTTATTTAATTACCTCCGTAATATAACTAAAGCGTGTGATAACACACTATCGGCTGTATTTAATACATGACCTTAACATCAGGGTGGCTTCGAAGAGTAACAAAATTATCTAAGTTCGTGGATATGATGAAAGACAAATAAAAATTACAATTGTTATTTTTAAATTACATTAATGTAAATTACAAAAATAATAAAAATATAATATTATTAATTAGTTTAAACGTAAAGTTCACATATATGTAAATTATACTCAACATTTAAATGTTGAATTCAAATTAGAGTTTCTATTAATCACAGTGGTAGTATTACCCCTGTTATTACCTTTAATGATATCTGTTCGAGTTTTATATAAAATTAATAATATTAGAAATACTAATACAAGTAGTAACTATATATCAATAACAAATATTATATTAACCCTTGGTTTGCTCAGATATCGTGATCTTTTTAAACTCAAATTGTTATGTTTAGCTCATAAAGCAATCTACACGGGTGCACCTAAGTAGCTGGCTGAATTATTATCAATTGTTACCAGTAACATACCAAGACGGGATTGCCATGCAATGAAACTTGTTATGCCTCATACAAATTCATGTTTTGGTGATTCTGCTTTTTCTGTTGCGGTACCAACTCTATGGAATTTACTTACGAATATTATTCGTACGACAACTTCTCCATCTCAATTCAAAAGTATACTATTTAGACATTATTTAGTGAAATGAATATGTATTTTGCGATTAATTTTATCTTCGTTTATATGTTATATTATTATATTATTATTATTATTATTATATTATTATTTTATATATTTTCTATTTATTTTATTTATGTAAACTCTTAACTAACTGTTATGACGTCGAAAAATGATTTTCATTTATGAAGTCTTTAAACAAATAAATAAATAAATAGCACCATTATCTCCCAAATTATAACCATCTATTATAGGATATACCCTGTTAATCGCCCAATATAACTCAGTATACTATAGATTATAATATATGGGGTATATATAACAGGGCATACCCTGTCATCAACACTATTAATATATATATATATATATACCCTATAAGGTGTATAACCACAGGTGTTATAGCCACAGGTATATATGATAGCTGTGATCTAATAAAGAAACATAAACATCCTACTCTATATAATATTTAATTTAATATATAATAATATATATATATATATAATATATAATATATATTATATAATAATATAAAATATATATTTTATATAATATTTTATATAATATATATTATATAATACTGTCCAATCAGCATTTAGTATTACGTGTAATCGATAATAAATAATAAATAACTATTAATAATATGTATTGATAATGCTACCTTGTATATATAATCAGGGATATCCCTGATAGCCTGATATAAAGAGGATACGGATACGTATAATGTATATATACAGTATACCGTCAATGTATCAATTATAAGGTTATGATTGTTATATCCGTTATTAGTAATCACTTATTACACGTACCCTATTTAATAACCCCTCCTACACCCCTATAGGACATGTACGCCGAGCAATACGGCACCCTACAGCGGGACGAAGTGGATGATTACGTCACAGATATGATCGAGGAAATGCCACACAAGACGCGCATCACTTTCACACGTAAACACGACACCTGCGACACTAATGATTACGTAATAGATGTTAGTTACGCATGCGCGCTGTGTATAGTGCGGTGTGTGGTATGTGGTGTGTGATGTGTGGTATGCGGTATGTGTAGTGGGGTGTACCGCACTACAATTGTGTATATTATTTGTAATGCATAAATTTATTTTAATAATATTATATATAGATGAATGAATGAATGAAATCAGTTTATAGATAAAGTCTAAGGAGGATTAGTGAAAGCGATAAGATTTATTGATTCGATACCTCCTGACATTATGTGCAGTGCCATATATCATCATTTTTATTCGAATAAAAATAAAACATAATAACATAATAATTAAATTTTATTTTTTAATTAAAAATAAAATAAATGATACTGAAGTAGAAAGTAGGGCCCTATATAGCCTTATAGCCCGGGCTATAAGAAAATATATAATTATGAAAAAATACATCTTTTATAAAATATTAGAATTAATTTGAAAAAAAAACAGTATATATTTACTAAACTTAATTAGCTACAATGATGTATCGAATCTGGAAGAATAGAAGTGGTGACAAATGATACGTAGATATCTAGGCATGCCCGTAGGCTCACAGTTGATGGGACATCAACAATACAAAATCAGTCAATCTATAGTGAGACGTGCATTGACGCCATATTCCTGCCAAATATATGTTATATATAAACGGACAGATCAATTAAGGGAGCCATAATCAATCCAGTGCCACATAACTAGAGTTATGTGGCACTAGATTGATCTATACAGTATGGATTGACCTATATTTGTTATTATGCATATATATTGTTATTGTTATTGTTATATTATTTTGGTGGAGTCCATTCATCCCTTCAGGAACTTAGATGAAGTTTTCACTTGTAAGTTATAACCATATGGCTCTAATATCCCTTGAAGCCGCTCTCATGTTAAGGTATCCATTGTGTTAACGAGAGCCTAACATGTATTTAAACACAATTATATCACTTCTAAATATTATTTTAAGACCTATGTTAATGTTCCAAATGGGTCTTGAACCCGATACCTACTGATTGTATGTCTGACGCCTCAGCCAACTGAACTACACAGGCTGTTTATATATATATATATATATATATATATATATATATATTTATATATATATAGTTTATATTAATTTGTGGTTGCAAAAAGAATACTATATAATTTATATTAATTCACATATCAAATATATTTGATCCTATAGTATACTATATATGTCATATATGAAATTATATATATTTATTAATAATATGTATTCATTTAAATCACGTATATATATATATATATATATATATATATATCTAATACAATACAAATAACGGATACAAATGGATTATACAATATACAAAATATAATATATATATATATATATATATATATATATATATATATATATATATATATATATTAGATAAGTTCATAGTATAGTATCAGATATATTTTATATTCGAATTAATATAAATTATACATTTGTGTTATTTCCAATACGCACGACCAACACGACCTCGCACCACACCCCCTCCACCCCCACCCCCACCCCCGCATACAGGAAGGCACCACCCACGTGCTATTCTTCCACGGTCATCTCATGAAGTCGGGGGACTCCATGGTAGGCAGGAATGTCTCCCACTACAAACCGGATATGCAGAGAGTTCAGCTTCTGAAGAGCTCTGTGCCGGTACCGGATCTACCGGCCGACACTAAAACCCTAGTGGTCAATGTTAAAGAGGTACGTTACGCAAAGCGTTGCCGGGTAATCGTGGTCATTATCGATTATCTATTAAGTATATAGATAAGTAGAAAGTATAAATAGCATATACTGTTAATTAAATATAATTGTAATTATAATTATATATATATATATAAGTTTGATAATTGTAATCATATAATACACAATAGTTTAGCACAGTTACCTGACTATATGATGTGTTGTTGGTTAGACACACCCACTTCTTCCACGTGAAGAGTGCCAGCAGTCGACGAGCTTGTGTATAAGTTACAGCAAATGTTAGAACCATAGAGCTAAAGAGAAATTTCTCTTTAGCTCTATGGTTAGAACAGATGTTATAGCCTTATAAGTCTGTATACACGTAATCGTATACGTGTACGTCGGTTACTTAGGCAGGTACATATAGCGCATATAGGTAGTCAATAACCCAGTGGAATAGTAACTTAAGCAATCACTGGGAAGTGAGAGGATCCGCGTAGGACATATTTGTCCTCTTATGTCGTTACAACTTTTACTTGTCACCGATACATTTTAAATCAAAATACAAGAAAATATGTTTACTATTTATTGTGTATCATCCTGGACCCCTCACATTTATGTATAACATATATATATATATATATATACATCTATCATCTACGACTTATCGAGGAGTCAATTAGGAGTGGACATGCATGCAGTAGCGATATCAAGGACATGCTATCACGTGTAGTATGTCCTCCCCACGTGACGTAGCACACTGTTTCAGGTGCTAGTGCCAGCTGTGGACACTACCTACTGGTGCTACGTTCAGAAGCTGCCATACATGCACAGCGAGAAGTACATCGTTAAAGTTAGCCACGGCGCATGTGTGTGTGTGTGGGTGGGTGTGTGGGTGTGCGTGTGTGTGTGTGGATGTGTATGTGTGTGTGGGTGTGTGTGTGTACTATTGGCTATGTTACCGCGGTAACATTATACACTTATTAACATTTGTACGAATACAACATTAAACCACTATATATATATATATATATATATATGTATATGTATATATATATATATATATATATATATATATATATATATATATATATACATATAGTATACGTATACTATACGTACGTATGTATACTACAGTATGAAGGCTATATAGAAGACCACGGCCTAGTTCATCATCTGGAGGTGTTCCATTGCGAACTTCCGGTCGGAGAGATGGTCAGCGCCTACGACGCGCCGTGTGGGCAGATGTCCGCAAGACCCAAGGGGCTAACGTACTGTCGTAAAGTTATCGGCGCATGGGCAATCGGAGCACCGGTTTAGTACGGCGAGAGGGGCGCCACCGTAGATTTATAGTTTACCTAGATTTTTAGTCACGTGATATTTCTTCAACATACATGGTGCATCGATTTAGGTAACTTAAGATGGCCGACCATCACTTATGAAGTATTATTTAATCAAATTAAATGTTGAAATTATATTGCGGTATAAATATATAATATACATTTTTCCAAAATGTTTATTTTGATATAATTGAAACGCACTTTATAAGCATATATATAGAAAAAAATCAAATTATTTAAAAATCAATATTATTTGTTTGAATATGTGTTATTAAATGCACTTGTCATGTGATGGTCGGCCATCTTAAGTTATTTAAATTGAGGCACCATGTATGTTGAAGATTGTTACATTGGTGAGATACAATGATATATATATATATATATATATATATATATATATATATATATATATATATATATATATATATAGATCGGTTTAACCTATTGTTTACCTTTTAACCTATAGGTAACATACAAAACTATGGACGTAACCGTAATGTAGGCATTTCCGTAATATAGGTGTTACCTTTAGGGGTGTGTGTAATGTACAATCAGGGTACTACTCAATAAATGTATTACTCGGTGAAATATGTTACCATTTTTATATCATATTACAATGTTATTATAAACACTTTTTTTAATTATCATTTAAAAAGTCTATAAACTCAAATAAATAATCATAATAATAATAATATAGGTATAATATAAGAATAATATACTGTGCATTATATATAAGTAACACTGTATACAGTGTACATTGAACATCGTATGTTTATTATCGATGCTTTTACGTATAGTTGCATAAATTCAATTACAAATCTCGGGTCCTAGTAATGAAGTATGTAGAGTCGAATCTGAAATATACAATTCAATTGAAGAAACAACAATGTTTATTTTCGAAAATATCCTTACCCCCCCCCCCTATATATATATATATATATATATATATTGTAAGATATATATTATCAAGAAAGTTATATTCGTTAAAACAAATTAATATGTATTACAAAATTAGAAAAGTATATATTATTGCATAATAAACATAATGACATAACAGTCTCTGACGTACCCAGAAGATGTGGCGACACCTATAGGAGGCTCAGATTATAACTCTTACGTAATGATGGAAGTTCACTATAATAATCCGAAACAGATCAATGGTAATTTAGCCTATGGACAATTTTAAATCATCCTTTATATTCGTATGTTTGTTATTTATAGACAGTATACTGTATATATATACAAGTTTTATGTGTATTTTAGGCAAAGTAACCGAATATATTCGGTCAGTGCCCGAATACGGACACTCTCAGTATCTCATAAACCATAAATCATACAACAAAATATGTAATGAATAAAATATTCATAATTATATAAATAGTCTAAATAAGTATTTTTTATTTTGTTATTATTCAAAATAGTGCAGGCATACCTATAACTATATATATATAACTATATATATATATATATATATATATATATATATATATATATATATATATATATATATCCAATAAACTGATTTTTTATTACCTTTTTAAATTTATGAAAAAAATGTCATCTTAAAACCTTCTCACGAATATACAAATATAGATAATATATAATATATTGATATAAATTGATATAAATATTATACCTATTGATATAAAAAAAATATTATTAAAAACTAAAGCATTTTAAATATTATATACATAATTGTTATCAAATATTAATTAATTATAAGCATATATCTAGAGTTAATATAAATCCCTAATACGGAAACTCTAGATGTCTTAATACGGACACCCTTAATACGGACACCCTATAACCAATCAACGCTCAGCGTGTGAAATATTCTGATTCTCATAAAAATGTCTTGAGTTATAATATTAATACCACCAATGAAGCTAAATCTAAAATTGTTATTATTTAAATATTTAATTTGAATTATTAATTAATAAAATAATACAAATTAATATACTAATTAAATGACATTAAATTATCCATAAAATTAATTATAAATAATGTAATTGTAATTTATCTGATTAGTTCATCAATAATATATAGTTTATCAAGTGGTATATAGGGTATTCGCTTTATAACACATGGTGTCCGTATTCGGACATTGGTACCGAATACGGACACCCCCGACAGGGGTCCCCCGTTATATATTAAATAAAAATATTAAATAAAATTTTAAAATCACAGTAATATCTATAATCATATAATATTAATATATTGTAAATTTTGAATACAAATATTGAGTCATAAAAAGACCATTTATTGTAAAAGTGTCCATATTAGGTTACTTTCCCATACGTGTGTGTGTTATTGTTGTTGTTGTTGTTAGTAAGTATTTATTAAGTATTTATTTAAATAAATCATTAATAATAATAATTCCATAATGTGTATTGAACATATATAACATATAGATACAAATAAATTTCTTTGAAAATTCTTTTTAAAAGCCCTTTGATAATACCAAAGGGCTTTGGTATTACCATTTACTCAATAGCCTATGATAATACGAATCACACACACGCACGCGCACAAACACCTGCACACAGGTGTAGTAGACAACTCCGGCATCAGATTCTATCTGTCCGACGTGAAGAGGAAATACACGGCCGGCATAATGGAGATAGGGCAGGAATACACGGACAAGATAGCCCTTCCTCCCCATCTTCCCACTTGGAACCTGAACGGGTACTGCACCCCCGACTGTACCGCTAAAGTTATTAACACTAGTACTACGATGTTGTGTTATCGTTTTCATAAATATTTTTTGAAATTAACTCATTTATAAATGTACCGAATAGTACATAGTTATACCTATTATAAAATCATAGTTCTACCTTATGTATACTATACAATAGAGTATACTATAACCCTATACTATAGAATGTATAGTATAGATGTAGGTATATTTGTATTTAGATATATTTATACTGTAAATATCTTATATGTGAAAGCATGCCCTATATTTATGAGTTGGGATAAAGATATAACCTATTAGCACCTTAATATACTATAGTAGGTTGATGTTTTTAATGTGCAGAGGGTTCGAGAACAATACCCTCCAGTCTACTTTGAAGAATATTATATTCAATATAGTAAAACATAATCATCAACATTAGACTTTATTCCTTTTGTAAACAATTTAATCTATAATTTTAATTTTACCAAGATATTATATTGCATCCGCAAATATAAATTTTCCAAAATTAAATTCAGTATAAAAGTTGTTAACATTTAATTACTAATTACAAGCTAATTACTATATAGTTATATTCCTACAAGTATTTTCATATAGTATATTTTATAATATTAGTAAAATACAAACTTTTATATGTTATATTTTATTTTATATTCTAGTTATTATATATAAAAAGATTTTTTTGAAGAAAGCTATACTACTTACGTGAATTGTGTGATTCGATTTTGTATACAAAATATGAACAGCACCACCTATATGGGTTTTTAAATTTTCGGAATAATGTGTTATTTATAATTAAAATTCGTATAATTCCTATAACTATACACTTTTGAAATGTACAAAAATATGTTTAAAATTATTATTTATATGATGAAAAATAAGTGTTCATTACTAATATATAACAAATCAATAGGACATATAGGTTTTAAATTCTATACATATCTATGAGGTGAATAAAATATAACTTATATTGCATGTACTTTAATAGAACAATGAAAACATTGTTGTATGAAAGCGAGTCAAACCTAAATCTATTTCAGTGATTTTAATACTACTGCTAACAGCGGGACAGGTTCATATTAATTATGTTGCGTATATAGTATATACTATATACCCAGCTAACAGTAAGAGCAGCATAATAGCAGCATAACAGCATATGCTAGAGCCTCAAATGTTTACATTGTGCTATTATGCTGCTATTAAATGTCTATTATGCTGCTATTAATTTGTCATGCTATTATGCTGCTGCTATGCTGTTATTATACTGCCATTATGCTAATATTATGTTGCTATTAATTTTAAAAGTATATTATGCTGCTATTATTGTAAGAGCAGCATAATAGCAGCATAACAGCATATTCTAGAGCCTCAAATGTTTACATTGTGCTATTATGCTGCTATTAAATGTCTAATATACAGTTATTAATTTTAAAAGTATATTATGCTGCTATTATTATAATAGCAGCATAATAGCAGCATAATATACTTTTAAAATTAATAGCAGCATAATATTAGCATAATAGCAGCATAATAGCAGCATAATAGCATTACAAATTAATAGCAGCATAAAAGAAGCATAATAGACATTTAATAGCAGCATAATAGCACAATGTAAACATTTGAGGCTCTAGAATATGCTGTTATGCTGCTCTTACTGTTTGCTGGGTAGGGACCTATAATAGGGACCTATTATATCTTTAATTCAGAAAATCGTTTCTATATACAAAGTGTGTACTACAAACTATATATATTATATATTTATAGTAGGTATATATATACTATAAACATTATACATCGATGTACGATCGTAAAGTATTAATTATTGACTGATAAAAATAAGCGCGCAAACTTTGCTGCGCTATAACTACAGTAGTTCCCCGTCGCGCCACCAGGGGTTACCAGAGTCCGGCATAACGGTGTTCGCGTCGCAGCTACACACGCATCTAACCGGCACGCGAGCCTACACGAAACACTACCGTAATGGAGTCGAGCTACCGGAGCTAGCCCGAGACGATCACTACAGCCCCCACTATCAGGAGATACGCAGACTTCATCGCTTCGTTAAAGTTCTCCCGGTAAGGATGTACGCTAGCTCTGTGGAGTGCCTTTAACAGTGAACCGTGATTCCTTTAGTATACTCATATATGATATATTCATATATGAACATCAATGAACTATATATATATATATAGTTCATTATTTTCTATAGCGCGATATTGTCTCGATACAACATTGTAGGTAATATTGACAAACACGAGGGTAGTTATAATTCATCAAAGTTTAACATAAGCTACATGACATCACACATTGAACACGCGTACATCGTATATATTAAACCATTACTACATATTTATACATTGTACAATCTATCTTAAAATGAGTTAACTTATATGGGTGCGACTCATTACAGATACACTTCTATAAAGGCTATGGATGTAATCCAATGTCTAATGTGTGTAATATTGATAATGGGTTAGAGAGGTTAGAGAGGTATATTTACAGATCTAAGAGCGTCTATTAGCATAACTCTGTAGTGAACCTCTTACCACCAATGATAGTGGGACACTACCATGTTCACATTCGACAGTATGGCGATGTTTTTCAATACATTACATATATTACGGACATTTAAATAGGGCTTAACATTTAACTATTCTGTACTATGTATATTGAAGCTATATATATATATATATATATTATATATATATATAGATTTGTTTATATGGTATATGGTATTGTAGTACAAGTTATTTTAATTATACGTGACTATTATACGTAAATAAATTATTAAATTAATAATAAAGTGGCAAAATTAAATAAATATACAATTCTATATAGATACAAGCCTATAAACATAATACATGTGTACAATACATATGTGTATTGCGAGAATTGTTCACAATAGTGCACCATTGTTTTGTATACTATTGTATTATACCATGGTATCTCACTAACTAAGCGTTATTTGATTGACAGGGAGATTCTTTAGTGACGACCTGCGTTGACACCACGCTAGACAGGACTAATGTGACACTGGTTTGTATACACCATATATATATATATATATATATGGTATATATTAAATACATTAATTTAAATACACACATGCAAATAGACATATATCTGTATAAACATATTATATATATATACATGCTATATACGCATACTCGATACTATTTAATATTAAAGAGAAATTGGCATGTTCTAATTAATAATGGATATGGCGGAATTAATTTTCCATTTAAAATTAAATATAAATAAATTCTATGCAGTAGTGAATTTAATTTAAAATAAGTAGTTTTTTACAAAAGATAACCAACATAAATTAGCAAATTAAATAACGCATTAACAAAATTATTGTCGTTATAATATTGTTTTTAGTTTTACTAAAACCCGGACTAAAACAATACATTTAGTTTCACATATAATCCACGCGAGGTAACCCATCGATATAAAGAAAGTTTCTTTACGTCGACAATTATAACTTTTTTACATCGATGGGTAACCACACCCCCGCAGTGTGTATTCAGTACTATTCACTATGTAATAAGTGCTGCACTTACACCGACTACCTGCGCTAATGAACCCCGACCTCCTCTCACCGCCCTGTCACCCCCCTCAGGGTGGATACTCCACACGAGACGAGATGTGTGTGAACTACATACACTACTACCCGAAGACAGAGCTAGAGGTATGCAAGAGTTCCGTTACAACCGCGGCACTGTACGAGTTCTTCACCATGCTAGGCACGTTAGTGTTTACTGCGTGCAAACAGTAATAGCCTCATAATAGCAGCATAATAATAGCATAATAGAATTTAAATAGCAACATAACAGCAGCATAATAGCACGATGTAAACATTAGAGGCTATTATATATGCTGTTATGCTGCTATTATTAGGATATTACTGTTAGCTGGGATGCATGTACCTATAGGTGTTATGTAGTACAGGTGTATCTATCAGATGGATCTATCATGGGTGAAGGCTGTATATCGTAGTCGGCGAGGAATCCACTCGTGCAAAATAAGGACTTGTATCATGGGTGCATTAGTGCATAAGTGTAGTCAATGTTTTTTCATAACATTATTGTTTGCTTATTATTTCAATAAGAACAACAATTTGAATTGATGACAACTATTTAACTGACTTACAATTTTAACATGGAATGCATAGGAAATATTATAATGGAGTAGATATAAATTTATTCAATACCCTTTTAGTATATTTTATATTAATGTAGGATATATTATTATATATATACAGGTACTAGAATATAATAACCTATCATCTATTAAATATTTTAAACAAAATTGAATTATTAATAAATTCTAATTATTTAATTTTTACATTACTAGGAGTTCATTTTCGAAACAAAATGTCAATACAAATTACTTGTTTTAAATAAAAAGTAATATAGAGATCAATTTTAATATATATTTAATAATTGACTACATATTCTTGTTTAAAATTAAAATATTATTCTATGTACAATTTTAATTTCATTAATTTTTATAATAAATTACTAATATATATAATAAATATGTTCTAGTTTATTATTTGGCAAACTTTTATCATTATTTAATATATTAATTAGATCAATTAACTTTTTATTTTTATTATTACTTTAGTATATTAAATATACCTATAGTTATTATTATTATTAAATATAAGGTTCCAATAAAGATTATGTAAATAATTTATTACCATTTTGAAGTATATTATTGAATTAATACATTTTAGGTTAATATTATAAATGTACAGTCATATATATCTAATCCGATAACTAGTTACGAATAAAATGAGATTTAGAATAAAAAAGAGGCATTACTTTAGTAGAGGTCACGTAAACATATTTGAAAATATAAGGCATAAGATTGCTAAACTAAATGTTCCATTAAAGCATACAAACAGTGTGTATAATGATCTATATATGCAGATCATGTTCTCGTACTAAGGCTAGATGATATTGGATATTAAATCTCAGAATAAATTTTAAAATCATATAGCGACAGTATGAAAATATACATCAATTAATTCGTCAATGTAAATGGAGGCATCGATAATTAAATATATAAAAAGTGTTGTAAAAGATAATCAATTGAGGATTAAAATACTTTTTCGTCGTTATAATACTGGTTATAAATAATATATGTATATAGTTTTACTAAGACAATACATTTAATATCACATTACAATCCGCTCTAATGTACATGTATATACACTATACTAATAGTTTGATAAGAGAACTATATTAAACATTCTGCACATTCATGTTGCAAACAATTGCAAATAGAGATTAATAGATGATTATAATACAACTATACGCTAATCACCTATGTAGTAAGTGACTATGTTATTATATACAATAATATGTTATATAAAAGTTATCCATTACAATACACCCTTATAGAATATAGATGTAGTAGTATATGTATATAGATGTAAGAATGCAACATTCAGTAATCATTGCGGTAATATCTATATCACAAGATGCGGTAAAGAGACTACATCTAAAGACATGGGCATCAGTGACAACTACAAGAAGATTAACTGGAACCCTCGCAATATCCTGTTGTACAAAACCTTCGTGGATAACGCCCCCCTGTCGATGCAATGCAATCAATCCGATGGAACACGATTCGAGGTTGCCAGTTTAATACATTATTAATTATAAGTTTATATAAGGTTCATAAATAATTCTATTTAATAATTAATTATGAAATTAAATCGTATTATTTAATTTATTGTATTCAATATTGTTATGAAGAATAATTTAAATATGAATAAGTAGTCTAAATATAATTTAAGATAAACCATTAATTAATATATTTATTATCATTTTGTCATTGCATTTTATTCCCTAAAAAACCAACATTGTTAGCAAAAACAAGTTTTACGATAATTTAATATATAATTATTTAATTAATTTTAAATATAATATTATTAAACTTCTTAATAATACAGAGTATGTGATATATTTAAAATTTATATATAACAAAATATATAAAATGTATCACCTTTAATTATGTGCAATCTAAATATTATATATATATATATATATATATATATATATATATTATGATTTTTCAATAAATCTACATATTCATAAAATCAATTTATCAATAGATGATTAAGATAATTATTCTAAACAATTATTATAATACATATGAAATAAGTAGATTTTAACTCTTTAAAACCCAGGCGTCTCGTACCGTCACTTAATTTATTAATACATATAATTTAATAATTCAGCATTCAATTTATATAAATTAAAATGCATAAATATATAATAATATATTTTCTTTATTATAGGATTTTTAAAAAGTTGTTTTTATATTTTAGTTTTTGAGAATGTTCATATACTACAACTGTAAAAATAATTAAATAATTAAAATAAATACATATTATTTAATAAATTATAAATACAAATTCCATATCATCAATATCAAAAAAAGCTCGCAAATGTATTAATAAAATAACCTTTTGGAGATAACTAAAGGTCACAATACTATATTTTGAGGAATTTTATGATTTATAGCATTATTTATTTCAATTTTACAAATGGTTGACTCACAAATAAATAGCGACGAAGCTCTCGTATTAATTTTGAATTCAGTTACGGATGAGTTAAATAATTTATAAAATTTGTAAAATACACTTAATTAATATATATATATATATATATTATTTATAGAGTATTTATAGTTTTAAATTTATATATATTTTAAATAAAAAATTATTATAACTAAATATAATATGAATAATATTTATATTCAATTTTATTCTTCAGATTAATATCATATATTATATAATAATTAAAATAAATATAACTTGTAATAGACAAATTTCAATATATGAGTACACATTTTAGTTTTTTTTAAACATGCGTAATTTTTTTTTAAATAAACATAATCTATGACTTTTAGTGCAGTATTATTTAAAATTACTGGGTCTTAAGGGGTAAATAGATATAACATAAAATGAATACATATACAATGTATTATATTATACAATAATATATTATACATATACATATATCTATATCTATATATATATATATATATATATATATATATATATATATATATATATATATATATTATCTCATTCTAATTATTTATACATTTTATTTAATATATAGGGAAGCTGGGAGAACAATGAGATTCCAAAAATAACTTTCCCTCTACCGACACAGATGAATAAATGTGACATTCCTTTGCAATGAGTGTATAAATATCATGTTTCACTGTTTAGTTTTATAGAGCTGCTATTAATATTGCTGTTATCATTGTAAATAAACATTGTAATATAAAATTATAAATGCTTATTTTATAGTTATTTTATATTATTATAAATAATCACACTAAAAATAAGTTGTTTATAGAAAAATTATTCAAATAAATTTTATAATAAAATTTATTCATAAAAATTAATATCCTATTTGATGATTATTTATTTCTGAGACTGGCTAGATATTTTGATCTTTCTTTGGCCTGTCATACGATGAACGATATAAATACTACATTATACAAAGAAGCTAGATGCAAACCTTTTCTACAACTTCGACTAGTTTTCCTTCTTTAGCTAAAGCCTTCAAGATTTCTACAATCAATGGCAGGAAGTTGTGGCGACGTCTTGTATTCTCTCTCTAATAATGTGGACATTAAGTTATGATAATTATGATAATGTGGATAGGGTATATTAAATTAGAATCTTATAATTATAATACTTTATAATAGAAATTGTTCTAATAATATACACAGTGAATATATTGGATATTTTGTATCAAATAGATAAATATTAGTATATAAATATTATCAAAAAGAAATTGTATATGTTGATGTAAACAGCACGAGCTAGGTTATACTACGGTGTGCAGGGCACTATGTATCATGTATTAATAAGGGTGGTCACGTTCTCTATGACATCATAGAAAAGGCAATATAATATATACTATGTATAGTACAAGTGATTTACATGATGACATGATTTTAATTATTATTTCAATTGTTATGACACGCACACAGTAAGCTTATATTCAATATATTATAATAGTAATCATTATATGTCAATATAATTTACATTTAATTTTGTAATATATGTTCTTATGTGCATTATTACATCATTATTAAATCATTATTATATCATAACATTACATCATCATATCATTTTAAACTAACGTATGACAATATGTAAAATACATTTGAAACAATTGTGAATATAGATTTGATATAATGTAATTCACAACCCACTTGTCAGGTTACCTTGTAGTTGTTCATCTTGGTGTCTTCCTCTACAATCTTCTCATTGAGACCAAATATCTCAAGGTCTACCTCTGGTGATGTGTCACCATCACTCTGTTAGCCAATGAAAAAGAGTTAATATTGTCTATCGTACACATATACGTGCACAAACATGTACATAATGTATTAATCGTATGGGTGATTGAAGGTTATACTAAGGAGAGGTAAAGAAGTAGATGAGGAGATCTTGAGATGTAGAGAGAGAGATATATAAAGAGAGATAGATAGAAAGAGATAGAGAGAGATAGATAGAGATATATAGATAGAGAGAGGTATATAGATAGAGAGAAATATATATATAGATAGAGATATATAGATAGAGAGAAATATATAGATATATAGATAGATAGAGATTGCGAGAGAGAAAGAGAGAGAGGCCACAGAATATAGACTTGCCAATACATGAGCGGTAATGGTAGTACAATATACCTATATTAGTACTGAAGTATACATTAGTTGTAAGTTGACAGTATGTACTGGTAAGTAGATACTGTGCATGTATCGGTGAGTTATGTATGGTTCCTAATTCAATACTTTGAAGCAAGTCACACTGTCCCCATTATAGTGTTTCCAGCATGTGAACTCGTTAGTAATTCTAGGTGTAGTGCAGGTACAATAAGGAGCAACACTATCAACCCAGCGTATAGGGTGTTGGCTACTACTACTACACCCTCCCCCCACCCCATACGTAGTGGTAACTACCCTACCTTCTTAATGGTGAGATCTAGTAGTTGTTGTTCGCAGGTTTTCTTGATGTCGGACACCAGCGCCAACAGACTGAAGTGTATCTCCCCGCTAGTGTACCTGTATGTGTGGAGGTGTGAGAAGGTCAAGGTGTGAAGAGGTCAAGATGTGAGGAGGTCAAGATGTGAGGAGGTCAAGATGTGAGGAGGTCAAGGTGTGAGGAGGTCAATGTGTGAGAAGGTCAAGGTCAAGGTCGTGAGCGGTGCGTAATCATCACAACAATGTTGTCATCGCTAGATCGACGACTTCTAGAATAGTACATACATACTTGAAATATACGATATAGTATTATGTAATATAATATATATTTATAAAATAAAAAATAAGTATATATATATATATATATATGTACGTATATATGAATAAATTTAATATTTTGAAATATATATATGATTTTATAAAATAGATATAAATATAGAATTTTATATAATGATATATATAGATATATAACTGAGATGATGCAGTAGTCTTTATGGTGAGGCAAGAGTTACAATCTCACTAGAGTTGTGATATATTTAGAATTAATAAAAGTAAAAATGTATGCTACATAAACACAGAGTGGTTATTTCACACTTTACCTCCAAGTTAACATACCCATGAACCTGATTGGTTGTAATAACATGATGTCAATAGCCCAAGTGTAAGGGTAAAGGGCAATCATGTAAAAATGATGTAGAGATGGTTGTCAGTTAAAATAACATTAATTCACTGTACAAAATTACTAACTTTTCAATTATAATGCATGAATTAATATTAAAATGAACATAAATATCAATGTGTTATCCAATGTATATATTTAGTTAAGAGAGATAGGATTGTTTGAATATCAACAATACTTACAAGACAACTATTATTAGATTAATGATTATAAATTAGTTAATTTTCGGTGTATAATTTAATATAACTATAAATTCATACAAAACTCTGTATATTAATAAATATAATATTAAACAAATGATAGATGTTAATGATATTTATGTATACATTATAATATTCACAGCTAAATAAAGAAAATATTTTTTTTACAATATAAGCATGGTTGTCACACAAAACTTTTAATTTATTTTAAGTTTTATGTTTTTTTCCTATATTTTTGTAAAAATATTAAATCCCATTTTTACTTTTAATATCATATTATGATTGATTATATTCATGAATAGTTAATATATAATATTAATTTGGTAATAATTATAACTTTTATTACAAATTTATTTATTAAAATTAATTTTTTTAAATACATAACATAATAATCTACATACATTGAAAACTGCCTGTGTGGCTCAGTGGCTAAGGCGTCAGACACACAAGCAGTAGGACACGGGTTCGACCCTCGTCCGGACCATTAATTAATTTTATAAAATGGGTCTTAAAATATTATTTAGAAGTGATCTTATATAATTGTGTATAAATAAATGATCGGCTCTCGTTAATCCATGGATGCCTTAACATGAGAGCGGCTTCGAAGGGACATTAGAGCCATATATATGGTTATAAGTGAAAACTTCATCTAAGTTCCTGAATGGGATGAAAGGACTCCACCAAATAAAAATAACAATAACATACAACTTATTATTGAAAAATTATAAATATTAGCTCAAAAATCCAAATCATAGTGTTTTTATCATTGGATTAAACCTAGAAAAATCTATATGTATGTAAAGAATCTATTTATATGTTTTTTAGTATCTATCAATAAATTATTCATGAAAACAGCTTAGAAATGATATAAAAAGCAGTTTTTGTGTGTGTTATGATAAAATAAATATGTAATGCATTATAAAATCTACATGCCTAACTAATATATAATATTTTATAATTTTTTAACTTATATATTGATAATTAAAAAAAATAAAAACCAAATGGTTTAAATATATTTATTATTTTCTTTGGTAATTATTATCAATATTATGAAATATTATTTTGTTATTTTTAAAAAACGTTAAACTATTTTTACTATAAATAATAATTCACTCTATGCAAATATAAATGTTTACACAGATTATAACTATATAAAATTACTATAACAAGCTATTTTAACTATAATACTATTTTTTATTGTTATATATAAAGAACATTATTATTAAAATAGAACAATAAATATATATATATACAATAGATATAATATAAAAAAAATATTCTCAGAAATATAATTAGAAATAATTGTAAATATAAAATTTCTATATGTGATGATAATATAAACCTTATTTTTCATGTTTATTTATATAAATATATATATATATATATTATAAATACAACACACTATGTCATATAGTGATTCTATGTGATATATACTATTTGAATATTACACATAATTGAATTATTATTATTAATGATGTGTTTAAGTAAATACTTTCAACAACAACAACACAAATAACTGGCAAAATCTATAGATGTATTTCTGCACACCTTGAATAGACCTATGTACATTGCTGCATCAAAGTGCAGTGTGTACTATAGACCCCCCCCATTAACAAAGTAGGGCTGCTTCTTATCTCTCCATTATCAGGTGGTATAGTTAATTAATCAGTTTAAATTAAATAAATTAATAAATTAAAAACAAATGTAGGTTATAGTTCTCTAATTATTTCATGATTACATAACTATTATTCTGCATAACTATGTTTATAATGTAGTAATGTAGACAATCTATATATTGTATACTGAAATTTGTAAATAGGTTTAGAGTTCAGTTAATTTTATAATTATTTGCATTCATAATATTATTTCTATATTTATAATATTATAAATAAAATTAAAATATTTGTTAATCTTATAATTAAGCATATCGTATTTGACTATAACATAATTATACTGAAGTCATTGCTTTTCATATTTCCTATGAAATAATTAATTATTATTTAATTTAATATTTAGAATAAATAATTTAACACAATTTAAATATATCAGCATTCTATTAGATTGAACATAATTGTCGCTCATGCACACTGTAAAACAGGGTAGTAAGGTAACAAACTTTTGCATCCTCTTCTCAATGACAGGTCTTACAATCTGCGTCCAATCAGAACAATCATCTCCGATGGGACCTGAGGAATATGGGAAGGAGGGTGTGATTACATACGGGCATAGAGCGGGTATCTAATGAATACACCACTGTTGCTGTATTAATCTTAGTTTTAAATACATATAAGTCTAGTTAAAGATTGCAGACATCTAATAGTATACAGTAACTTGCTAGTATTCCATTATCCAGTGTCATAACTGCCTGTGTGGCTCAGTGGCTAAGGCGTCAGACACACAAGCAGTAGGACACGGGTTCGAGCCTCGTCCGGACCATTAATTAATTTTATAAAATGGGTCTTAAAATATTAATTAGAAGTGATCTTATATAATTGTGTATAAATAAATGATCGGCTCTCGTTAAAACCATGGATGCCTTAACATGAGAGCGGCTTCGAAGGGACATTAGAGCCATATATGGTTATAAGTGAAAACTTCATCTAAGTTCCTGGATGGGATGAAAGGACTCCACCAAATAAAAAATAACAATATATACATATACTATTATACATAATATATATACACATACTATTAATATAATATTTTCATAATTATGAAAATATTACAAGAAGTTATATCGATGAAATACACAACAAAATAAAACATATCGTCATTAATATGACCAGTAGTGATGATATCACTACGGTGGGGTCAAGGTCGTGGGGGGGGGTCAAACTAACCGTGATCTACTGGTCCCTCCTTGAGACCGTCGATTTCGTACACCCTTCCGTTGATGGGGATGTAGCCTATGAAATGGAAGAGATCTTCACTTTTAGCCTTGGGATCTCGGTTATCTACTTCGTACATCTGTTGTCTGTTGACCAACATGATTAGTAGTAGTAGTAGTAGTTAAGACATATTGATACGGTATGGATTGGTTATATTCGGATGTTATACTATTAATAGAAAATCAAATTTGAATCAGACTATTTCAGACTTGATTTATTATATTTTTAATAAAATACTTTTTTCCATTTCTAATTTTCATATTTCTTCACGTTCATTAAATAAAATATTATTTATAATAAGCTTATCTCTTAAGTTGATATTACAAATAGAGTTTGGAAAATAGGCTTCAATAATAATACATCATGCAGTTTTAGATATACACGATAATATTATTATTTATTTGGCAGGGCTAAATCACTGGCAAAACATATGATTTTTGAAATAAAAATATAAATTTAAAATGATATATGGCTTGATGCACAAAAGTAACTATAAGTGTCATAAATAAGCATTTATAAATACAACCTTAACAATTAAAATGTTAGTAAAATATTTACTAAATTATTATACTAAACACTTTTACATATTTTATTATAACTTCACTACTATAACAACTATATATGTCACTACATGATAACCTATATAAGAATATAACCAATGAAACACAAGTATTTATACCTGCCATTACTTATCTGAACTATTTATACTTATTACTATTACATTACGCTACTGACCTTGAGAAACTATTGTGAACTGTGCGAATCTGATCAGAGTTACTTAAAGTCAATCCTTTAGTCTGTGTGATGTTATTTTGTAACGTTATTGTATTATTTATAATCTTATCAGATAGTATTTTAGATTTTCTTTTATTTAAGGGCTGGCGTAACCTTTGTTTTTATTTTTTATGGACATTTTTTTTATATTGAAATATTAAAATGTAATTCATTATCTTTAATATGATGTATAATATATCATATACAATTATACATAAGTGCCTCAAATACGAAGTTTAATCATACACCTATTCAAAACGGTGGGATTTAATAATTAGAAAACATGCAAGTAAAACTTTAGATGCCAATATCTCTTGTGTTTTTTTGTTGATTTTTTTTTTTTTTAATTTCTATAACTTTTGAACTCTTATATGAATCTTTATAAAATTGTCTGAATATATACCTAATATATGGTTATTATTATATAGGTATGTAAGCTAATGATAATATAATTAATTGAAAAATAATAAAAAAAATGGGTAATATATTTATTTTAATATTATAATTAACTTTTATTTAATTAATAATACATTTATTATTTTATGAATTACCTATATAACTAAGGCCCTTAAAAAATAGTAAATGCTATTCAGGTATTATGTAATATCTTACTCTATGCATAATAAATATCTTAAATATTCTCGATAAATCACATTTATTTGGTAGTAGTAGTAGTAGTAGTAGTAGTAGTAGTAGTAGTAGTAGTAGTAGTAGTAGTAGTAGTAGTAGTAGTAGTAGTAGTAATAGTAATAGTAGTAGTAGTAGTAGTAGTAGTAGTAGTAGTAGTAGTAGTAGTAGTAGTAGTAGTAGTAGTAGTAGTAGTAGTAGTAGTAGTAGTAGTAGTAGTAGTAGTAGTAGTAGTAGTAGTAGTAGTAGTAGTAGTAGTAGTAGTAGTAGTAGTAGTAGTAGTAGTAGTAGTAGTAGTAGTAGTAGTAGTAGTAGTAGTAGTAGTAGTAGTAGTAGTAGTAGTAGTAGTAGTAGTAGTAGTAGTAGTAGTAGTAGTAGTAGTAGTAGTAGTAGTAGTAGTAGTAGTAGTAGTAGTAGTAGTAGTAGTAGTAGTAGTAGTAGTAGTAGTAGTAGTAGTAGTAGTAGTAGTAGTAGTAGTAGTAGTAGTAGTAGTAGTAGTAGTAGTAGTAGTAGTAGTAGTAGGTAATATAAACCTCAGACCCGAAGTCAGCGCAGAACTCCTTGAAATCAGTGAGCACTGACCCAAGTTTAATGTCTTTGTGTTCGAGGTTCAGCAGGAGATTGATGATTGCTTGGGTGGCGCACGCATTCCTTATTACCTAATAATGGTGTGGTATTACCTAATAATGATGTGCTATAAATAGTCATTACTGCATGGTAAAGTTGGTAAGCTTCTCAGGGATAACTTGTAAACATATATCTATCAATAGAGCAGTAGTAGTGTGTACTATCCCCCTACCACATTGCTTTAATGATATACACACTACCTAACTAGATGGTTAGCCCAGTAGCATCATTAGTCACTACACCCACAGTGTGTTACACTGTTAGTGGTTGTGGTACATGCATCATGTACATGGCTAGATAAGCACACTGAGTAGGTAGTAGGTCGCGGGTTCAATCCCAAACAGAGTCCATAAAATAAGTTTTAAAATCATGTTTAGAAAAGATCATATTTAGAAAAGATCTGATATAATTGTTTATATAAAAATGAGAGTTCATTTTAAAACCCTGGATGTCTTAATATGAGATCGGTTTAAATAGAATATTATTATTATTTAGTTATAAGTAAATACTTCATCTAAGTGTATGATGTTTGTAGAAGGACAGTTGAATGTGTGGTGGTTGTACCACAGGCAGATAGTTCACTTATATTTATACATTTTAAATTAAAGTATGTTGTAAATATTTTCAACAGAATTTTATAGTGGATGCATTTCATTATATTAGATATTTATTGAAATGAAATGACATAAACAATCTATTTTTAGATCTACTAATGACTAATCATGACATAGAAGATGGACTTGTTATTATATGACTGGGGGTTGTTATTCAGTGTAAATGGCTCAGAATTAGCTAGACTGTTGTTCACAATAAATGTAAGGACAAATAGCGAATTGATTGCGAAGATACAACTAAGGTAGATTGACCAATGGACAGTGTCGCGCAACAACAACAATCAAAGCCCAAGTCCCTGGATGGGATGAACGACTGCACCACAATAACGTACCCTAGTGTGTAATAAGTGCATTGTAAACAGGTGTCTCAGTATACACAAAGTATTATCTATTATTATTATACCATGTCGCCTGTGAGTGGTCAACTATTGCTATTCTACGTGATTATCCATTTCTAGTGGCTGAATGTAGTAAGGATGTTGATGATGTTGATGATGGTGATGATGAGTGTGATGGTAATGTTGATGGTGAGTATGATAATGGTGGTGATGTGATGTGGATAGTGATTATGTTAATGATAGTGATGTGGATGATGATGATGGTGGTAACAATGAGTGTTACCCAGAATGCATCTTAACAATCAATGATGATGAGTACACTAAGTTACCTGTTTGGCAAAGAATATCTTGTTATCGTCTGTGATAATTTTCTCATCTGTTGGCTGGCTATCGGAAGTCCACTTGAACAGGAATATCAAACCATGTATAGGCCTATTATCCAATTAGTATTCAATAATTAAGAATATTTATAGAAATTAAACAAATGTAATACATAAATAGTTAATACTATACATATTATAAATAATAACTTGTTAATAGCCATTTTATAATGATACAAAATATAATTAGTATTAAATAAACTTTATTAATATACTTTATTCATTATTTATCATATTGATATGATACAAACTATTAAACTATATAACATTGAGTTGTATATAATAATATATTTACATATGTTTAGTAATCTACTACTAATAATCATTGCTATAATAGTATTTTAAATGCTATGAAACAAATATAAATACAAATTATATGTAAAAAAAATCGCACTAGAGAAATAATTTCATAAAAACTAGGTTGAAAATGAATTTTATAAATTAATGTCCTTCAGAATTATTATTTACAAAATTATTTTTTATCTATCATTTGATCTATAATATATATTTAAATCGTCATATAAGTAGATAAAAAGAGTACTTTATTGGAAGTACTAATTATATAAATAATTTAAATTACCAGTAATAATTACTAAATAATCGGTTATATAAATGCAGTATAACTTTGTGATTTATTTATCAATTTTTAAAAGTTAAATAAATGTATAAACATAAAATAATTATTATTTATTTACAATTTAGTTTATACTATTGCGGTAATTATGATATGAGTATTGTCCAATGGAATGCAAGTATTTACGATCACATGCAAATAAATATAATAATTTGATATAATATTTATATATGTTATACAATAAGTATACTTTAATTTATATGCTTCTACTTATTTGTTGTGTATTATAATGACTATATATATTTTATTTTATAATCATTCATAATGTGAAATTAACATATTTTAATATAAGTATACTATCATTTATATATTTCTACTTATGTTTGTTGATTATATTGTATATTATACATATATATTCTACATATATATTACTCATATAATATACACTAATACATATAATCTTACTTTATATATATATATATATAAATATTAGTTTTCATATCATATATTGGTTTATATGCAAAGTAGCAACACAAAAGTATAAAATAGAGAAAGTGTGGTGAGTGTTCACATGGAAAGTGTCAAACGACTATTACATTTTAGTGCATACAAAGCATTTTATTGCATTACAATAATTAACCGAACTCAACTGCAGAAATCCAGATACACTTACAGAACACTTTTAAATCAAACCAAAACAGACTACATTAAAAACAAAATAAACCATTCACAACATGACTACAAAACACTATTCAACATTACCAAAACACTTTTAGGTAAGAAAAATAAAATAAGTCTTCCCACTACAAATCTAGATAAAACACTCTTCACTAGATTTGGTGATTTTTTCTCTGAAAAAGTAGAAAAACTTTGCTATAATCTAGATTTACAACAACAATTACTACCAACTGATACGACAATCCTAACTACAACCTACAAACACACATTTACAGAATTTGAACGACCTACTATAACTGATATCTATAACTTAATTGTTACAGCAAAGACAACATCTCCTTCTGACCCTATTCCACTGAAAATGACTAAAATACTGGCTTCTACACTAGCTCCCATTTATAAACAGATAATTGATACTTCATTAATGACTGGTGAAATACCCAACAATTTAAAATACGCAATTATCAATCCTTACTTAAAAAAACCAAATTTAGATGTTGAAGTACTGAGTAATTATAGACCAGTATCCCAACTTCCATTACTTTCCAAAATTCTAGAAAAAATTGTAAACAAACAAATAATATCATATTTAAATACTTACGACTTACTAGACAGAAGACAAAATGCATTCCGCAAGAATCACAGTACAGAAACGACACTACTATCACTCTTTGACGACTTATACAAATCACTAGACAGCAACTTACCGATACAACTGATACTACTGGACTTATCTGCCGCTTTTGACACTATCGACTTTGACATTTTAATAGAAAGACTTAGATCTATCGGTATAGGGAAGGTACCTATCAAATGGTTTTCAAATTTTATCCGGGGTCGGAGTTTTTCTATTAAAATAAACGAAACATTGTCACAACCTTATGCTATTAAATATGGAGTCCCACAGGGTTCCACTCTTTCTCCCATACTATTTTCCATTTATTTACTTCCACTCAACAAACTACTGACTAACTTCCCACACGTGAACTATAATCTTTACGCTGACGACATAGAATTACATGCCCAATTCATTCACTCAATTAACTTATATTCATGTTTAACATCACTGCAAATTTGTCTTACAAAAAATAATTTATTACTAAATCCAACAAAAACTGAACTCATCAACTTTATAACCAATTCCACGATCAATACTACAGTTCCACTAATAAATATAAATAACATAAATATAATACCGACTGAAAATACAAAATACTTAGGTTTCCACTTTACTAACAAACTCGACTTTACTAAACATATCAGTAAAATGAAACAAACTTCTTCCTTTCATATATATAATTTAAAAAAACTAAGACCATACTTAACCAAACAAACAGCTATAATTCTATCAAATTCACTGATAATGTCTAGATTTCTATAGTGTAACTCTTTACTAGCCGGAGAAAACAAAACAGTTACTAACAATATTGACCGATTAGTAAATAGAACTACTAGAATTATTTTTAATCTAAAAAACACAGATTACACTACTAGCATTACGAACTTACGGAAATCACTAAACTGGCTACCTACAATTGACAACATCAACATTAAACTACTAACTATACTTTACAAAACTACAAAAACAACTCAACCTCATAATTTACATACTTTACTTCACAAACAAACCACTAACAGACAACTGAGACAAACATATAGACTTGACATACCGACTACACGATTACGAAAGTACGGTGACAAACGATTTAGCTGGAGAGGTGCAACTCTCTGGAATAAACTTCCCCAATCCATACGCAAAGAAGATATGTCAATAACAACTTTCAAATATAAACTCAAGGAGCTATTTAAACGTTCCCCAATAAAATACCACTTATCTAACCCTATTTGAAATGTAATCGTGTTATTATATTATTATTATATTATTATATTTAAGAATGTTATTTTATTATATTATTTTTTTACGGATGATCGTTAAATCATCCGGGAACCCACACCTGTAAACTGTTCGGCAAACAGTAAAACACATTGTAGAATTTTATATTAATCTTTGTGCATAAATAAATACTATTACTACTTACTACATACAAGAATTATATTTGTTAATGGCAATTACAAATTTTATTATAATAAACTTTGAATGCTATTTACACAAAATAATTTTTTTTCAAATATCAATCAAAATTCAATATCTCATTGAATAATAGAAATAATGAATTGACATTTTCAATATAAGTAGACAATACAATAGTAATTAATGTAAACAAAATTTAAATAATATTTAAAAGTGATCTTATATAATTGTGTATGATTAATGAGGGGCTTCGAAGGGATATTAGAGCCATATGGTTATAAGTGAAAACTTCATCTAAAGTGCTGTTCACATGAACAATCTATTCCAGCAATTTCGCAGTAGAATACTTAATTATAATTGAAAAATCCCCTTGCGGTATAAATTTTAGGGTGTTCACATGAGCATTGCTCATTGAGCAATATATTCTTATAATTTGCGCAGTAGAATAAAAATAAATACATTTTATGAAATTAAGTTCATTATATAATCATGGTGGTAATATACATATATTCATAATTATATAAGGAATTACATATTATAATTATTATTATTAATTATTAATTAATTAAACGATCTAAAACACTTAAACTACTTAATCTTAAATTACGTACAATCGTAAACGATTATAAATATATTGATCCTAAAGGTAAATGCGTATGCATTAATACTCGTCAGTATACTTGTGCTTGCGTTTATTTACCAATTTCATAAATTGTAACAAAAACTAGTATAAATTTGGATTAGAACATTTAGCAATAATCTCAGAAAAAACATAGACTTTTACAATTTGGCAATTATTAAGTATTCTACTGCGAAATTTCTGGAATAGATTGCTCATGTGAACAGCGCTTAATTTTATGAAAGGACTCCACAAAATATAATAACAATACAAATATATTATTAAACTATAGAAATAAAGTATGTGATTACTTATTATTAAATTTGTACAATTGAATTTACTATAAGACATAAAAAATACCTATGTATTTACATTTCGGGCGATATCATCTCTAACAGACCATTATATGTATAAAATATTAAAAGTTTTAAATGTTATATAAAACTCAAAAATAACTAAAAATTATAATGAAATTAAATAATAAGTTTATGAAAACTAAATCTAAATTTATAAACCACTAAAAATTATTATATATATTAGTATATATCAGATTTAGGTATTAAGTACCTGGGTAATTGTAGAAGCATTGTTGCTTTTCGAAACAATTACCTTTATATATATATGCTATTAAATGATGACAATAATTAATTGAGAATAATACAAACTTAATTCGATCAAATTGCTCAGGTTCTAAACTATATATCTCTTCTACTTGAGCACCGGTAACACCTGTCAATATAACAATATCGTATAGTATATCAACTCTATATGAAGTGTAATTAGAATAATATATTAATATAACAATGTTTATATATACTCAGTACTACTAAGTTAGTAGTAAAATAGAAATTGTTATTATGATTGTTAACAGATTTAGTTTTAAAGAGAATAATTAAGCGATCACCCATAAATAATAATCTACAAAATACAAATAAAAGATAAGAAACAACAATAAAATAAAATTGGTCAGAAAATGTTAATATGTTTTCTCTAAAAATGACAAATAATTTAAAAAATATTTCTTTTTAAATTTATAAAAATAATTTAGCCAACTTCTATCAACCATAATTACATAACGTATACGTTATATATGATATAACACATTTATCGTAAATTACTATTTACATGTAATAATTATTTTATAAGTTTTAAATTAATTTTGAACTATTTATTAATTTTGAATCGAATTGAAATCATACGAAATTCATTTTGGAAATTTCATACGATTCAAATAAATATTTATTCTTCATCAATAAATAATATTGCTTATTTTGTTTGTGGTTGATATATTAATATTATTATCAAAAAATAATTATTACTTTATGATATAGTATTTAATATCTATATAAACAGTTTGTAGTAGGGGATGTGAGGGGGTTTTGGTCAATAGTTTGAATTTTCTAATAGATGTCACCCTATGTACTCTATCATTTAATGTTGCATTAAATAAACTTGTACCACTTACATAGAATAATTATATTAAATATAATATATAATCTACACAATTCAATGGAACGTGCGCAATTTTATAATATTTATAGAATTTAATTACGCAAATTTGTGACCGTTGATTGGTCGATTCATCATCCAAAATCCCCGCATCGCATATAGTATTATTATGTTATCTTTATTCAATTATTAATTAGTATTTTTAAATGATTTTTTTTCATAAAATGTAGATTATTATATATTTTAATATAATAACAAACTTTTTAAGAAAATGTCATGAGGGTGATTACGATATTGATATCTAGTTACATATAGGGAGTAGTAGTTAGATAGTGTAGAGAATTAGTGTAGAGAATATCACTAATTTGAATAACACAATTTATGGTTGTTTAATGCGTATTTTATTATAAGAAATAACGAAACTTTTGATAATACTACTATTACATTATTATTATTATTTTTTAAACAAAATTTAAAAAACAAATTATCGTAATAATAATAAAATAAAAAGTTACATAATCATTAGGTAACTTTTTTTTATTCTAAATTTAAAAAAAACTGTATACATAAAAATTGTATGAATATTATATTCAATATATTAAATCCAATGATCATACTTTAACTCGTGTATGTAACACTTAATAGGATTATGGTCAAATGCTTTGCGATGCGAACTCCAACACTAAAATTACCAAGTTTTTGACTAGGTACCACCATCGATATAAAGAAAGTGGATAAGCAATTGACGCACGCAATGCATGTAAAAGATAGACACGTGAATGACACTTTTAACGATAAATTATCAAAATGGTATCAGTGATTTTGATTGGATATTACTAATATATAATATAATATAAAAATATATATAATATCATATTAAATATGACTAATATCATATTAGTCATATTATATATGTCAAATATTAAAACAGTAGGCTTTTAGTCGAAATAGATTAAAGTTACTCCTATCTATATCAATGGATTAACATTATAATTATCAATAAAATCAATAAAATAGTATTAAATTTAAATACACTAAATTACAGGGAATGTTGATATGATGTATTTTAAATATATAATTTTATTTTTAGTATAGATAGTACATTAAAATTGGTAGTAATTATCAATATATATATATATATAAAATTTATAAAAAATAAATAAATATTATTATAAATAAAAAGTAGTGGGCCAGATAGTGGGTTACGACTGCATCGCTCGTAGCTGATAGTGCCATACACTACATTCAATTGATTATCCACTTTCTTTATATCAATGGGTATCACTTACAAGTAGTAACTTACTAAGTTAGTGATGATTTACTTACATATTAATATTCAATTATTTAATTTTTTAAATTATTTTAAAATTATTTTATAATTAATTATTATATTTATAACATTTAATATGATAATAAAAATTAGCAATATACCATTTCAATATATTATATCATATATTAAATTAGTTATATGTATATAGTATTAAATAATATAACAAATCTACACTATATTATAAAAGGTACTTTAATTGCAAACACATGACAAAATTATTTTGTATATAATAATTATTATTTTCAAAATTAAATTAATAATATTATAAATTATTTAATCTAACCAAATCCTTTAATTAATTCTGTAAACACACCAGGATCACTTTCAATTAAACACCAATCGCCAGTTTCTGAAGACATTTTCTTATATATTAAATAATTATAAATGAGGAAATATATAGCAAACAAATTTAAATTACGGTATACGGTGTTGCTACGAAAATATACTCGCCAGTCTATTTATAGATAGAATAGGAAATTTAAAATTATTTAAAAAACTGATTTAAAATAAATAGCCTATAAACAGGACATTTATATTTACAGAATATTTATTTATTATTTTATAATTAATAAAACTATATATAAACTATAATAATACATTATAACTTAAATTATTTATTTATTCATATCAAATCTATTTTCATTTTTAAATTCTATCAGGAATTTATCCTATTTTATAAAAATCCAGGATAAAAATATAATTATATTAATAAGATTAATTTATAATAATAATTAACTAATTTAAATAATAATGATATTATTATACAAATAATTACATAAAATTATATTTTAATAATTGTATTATTAAAGGATTATTAATTGCTTATATTCTACTTCCGCAATATATATTATAATAATCAAAGATAACCAGATAATATTGTTTTGGGTAAATACCTTTCTTAATCACAATTAAATATAATTAAAAAGTATTAAAAATGGAACCAGACCTTGTAGATGGAAGAATTACTAAATTTAAAAACAATCCTAAAGATAATGATGTAAGTTTATTAAATAATAATAAATATAATATAATTATTAACCATAACAAATGCAAAAATTCATTAAATACTTTTATCAGAAATATTTGACACATTTTGTTGTTATTCAACACGATGTTTCGATAATTTAATATAGTAGTTATTTTTGAATAACATATATAATATAATTTACACTATACATAATTATTATTTTTTATAATTATAATTTATTAATTTTAATAAATTTTATTCTTATTTACATATACATATGATGTGTATTATAAACTTTATTTAATATTTTATTTTAGGCATATATTTATTTATATTTTATTAAATATACATCATAAATATAATGAAAAATACATATTTTATATATATATATATTATTGTATATATATATATATTTAATATTATATGTAATGTAATGTATAATGTATGTTCTCCACATGTGTTTACTCATATTTAATATAAGGATATTTATAATTATACTGATATATAATATATCATATTTAATAATATAATATGATATTATATAATCAGCTGTATCTGGACTAAAGGCAATATTTGTAAACAAAAATATGCATTAGTTCGACTATAGAGGTAGATAATGATATCGAAATAATATATGAATATATAGTAAATGATTAGAGTTTAATATAGAGAATGTATATTTATATTATAGTATAAAACATGCATGTTTATATTGTATAAGTGATTTTATATACAAATTATAAGCAAGTAAATATTAGGTTTTTTGTAATCTAATAAAATAATATACGAGTATTCATTTTATATCTACTACCCCCCCCCCCCCATAAAGTTGAGTTATATGAATTCTTGCCTTTAGTTGCCTGTAATCACCTTTTGATATTTGTTGAGGTTTTTGGGGTTTTTTTAAAATGTTGTATTGAAATTTAAAGTAATATTGATTCATTTATATATAAATGTTATTTCTAATTAATCTTGAAGCTTTATTTGAAAAATTATGCCATTTATAGTCAATTTAATTAAAAAATCCATACTGGTCTGCCAACCTAATTACTTTCAGGTATGCTACCCTTATTCATATTGTAAATTATCAAGTGGTGTAATGGGAAAAATGTCATAAATGAAATAAAATAATAATGTGCTATATATTCATACAATTCACAATGAAAATAATACTATTGTAAACATTTGATATGTTTTTTTAACTATATTTAATTTCATATATTTAAAATTAAATATTTTATATATATTATTGACTTATTTGCTTATTTATACAAATTTTAATATCATATTATTTTATTTTTTAAATTATCTTTATATAAAATCAAAATTAATAAAAAATCAAAAAAAAAATCTTATAATTATAATTTCAAATTATTAATTTGTATTGTTTAACTTTATAATTGTAAATTATATAGACAATATTAGGTTTAATAATATAAATAATATTAGATTTTATTATATAGACAGAAATAGGGCAAAAACCATTTTACCATGGCAAAAACCTGTTTTTACCAGACAATTAATTACCGGTTATTACCATAAGCGGTAAAAATCTATGGAACACTGATTATATTGTATTATATATTAAGTATACATTTAATTTATACTTTATAGTAAATTTTAACATCAATATTTTTTATTATTAAAACGAATAAATGAAAATCCCCGATATAATCCAAAAACCCAACAAAATATTCCATATTTTCGGAGATTTTACCAACCCTGTATCTAATCCTATTCTCTAAGATAAATACAATGTTTACAACTAACATATTTTACTATATTTCAAGGATATATTCTATTATAGATATTTATAACATCACTATAGTATGTTCATTTAATTAAATCATATAGTATGCTTTAAAATTTTCTAAATTTAAGATTAATTATATATGAAAATAAATAAATTATTCTAAATAAACATATTTATAATGCAAATAGGAAATGCGGAGGCGAAGAACCAATGTGACAGTAGAATTAAGAAAGGTACGTGCATTGTTCGATAATACATGATCTATGATTGCGCATAAAAAACTGTCATTTAAAAATCTAACAAAATAGACGAAAAGAGATGACGTTATGCAGAAGAGAAGAAATGTTCCGAATGCTGATTCCACCGACTCTGCCGATGATATGTCGGTTCAGATTGAGAAACTCGGCACCGAATCTCTAACTCACCTCGTTATGTGTTCGGCAAGTAACAATGAAATGGAACAACTGGAAGCCGTACAATCTGTGAGAAAGCTGTTATCTTCTGATCGAAACCCGCCAATCGATGAACTGATCGGATGTGGTATGCTTCCTATACTCGTTGAATGTCTCACTAAGGATGATAAGTTAGTATATAATTCCTATATTATCTATTACAGACTCATTATATTGTATTTCCCTCATTTTGTATTGAATATAACTGAAAATAGATATATTTTATACTTATATATTTCTGAGTGGATAAATAATTTATATTTACTGATATATTATAATATATATTATTTATAAATAATAAATGTTGTTTAATTTTATTGTACATACTTCTAGAAATATTCTATAATAAAAAAATTATTCATATACTCGTATGTATTATTAATAATTATTATAATTATTATATTTTTCAAAACTTCTAGTCCATCGTTACAATTCGAAGCTGCATGGGCATTGACAAACATTGCTTCCGGTAATTCTGAACAAACAAAACAAGTGGTGAAAGCTAATGCGGTGCCTGTCCTCTTAAGACTATTGGATGACTCCCGCCAACAGAATGTCTGTGAACAAGCTATCTGGGCATTGGGAAATATCATAGGTATGTTTAAAAAGACAATACTATTATATTTTATAAGGATTTACCTATTCTGAATTCTATATATTATTTTGTAATCTATTATTAACAATTGACTATTAATTTAGAATCAAGACTAGATAAAATATATATCTTCAATGCTTTATTTAACAGTTTAAAATTATTGTATATTAAGGGGATCCCGCACATAACACGCAATTTGCCAATTTCGTGTATAAATTGATAGGAAAAACATAGGTCCACTAAAAAAAATAAAACTGATATTCTATTCATTCAATTGACCTAATTTGTGTTGTATTGTATTCATAACATATACATGCATAGGAAAATAGAAATTTATTTTTAATATTATTATTTATTATATTAAATAGATCTAAATTAATAATTAGCAATAATAAAATTATGTTATTTCTATAGAAATTATCATTTTTATATAATGTTGACTATTCATTTTATTAATTATCTCTCTATTTTACTATTCACATAATTAAATTCTATATAAAGCAAAAAAAAATAATATTATAATTATAATAGTTTTTATGTTCTATATGTTTGAATGCACATACATAGTGCGAAATATTTATTCTGAGAAAACAGCATTTGAAGTTTGACGTCATAAAAATGTAATATTGAATATATACTAGCATTATCATATCGTCAAAAAACACATTTTTATGTAATTTCTAGGCTGAATGCATGTCTAATTTTTTTTACAGATAATAAAAAACACTACAATAAGTATTATGGAATAAAAAAAATATGAAAATAAATAAATTAGCATCACTTTAAATGTGCGGGATCCCCTTAAGTCTTGTTATGTGGAGATTATTTATTGGGATATTTCTTTTATTAAATGTATATCTCCTACAATGATTTATGTAAATGTTCCAATCTTATTTGTTTATATGTTTATATCAAATTTTCTCTAAATATAGAAAATATTAATTTATTAAAGTAAATTATTATATTACATAGTCATGGTTGTAAATATATTTTAATAGTCATAATATTGTATACATAGTATTAGTATTTATGCTATGTTGTATACACTAATAAACCAAATTGCTTTAATTACATAGCATTGTATTAGAATATAAACACGACGCATTCATGAAATATTACAGGCGATGGACCGGAATGCAGGGACTACGCCATAGAGTTGGGTATAGTGGAACCCCTGGTCAGGCTAGCCATGAGCGACTCGATACCCATGCCTTTCCTGCGTAATGTCACATGGGTTATCGTGAACTTGTGCCGAAATAAATACCCTCGACCGTCTATCTCCACCATAACACAAGTTAGTTAATATTGCATATTAAGTACGCTTTATTAATGTATATATATATATATATATATATATGTATATATATATATATATATGTATATATATATATATATATATATATATATATATATATATATATATAAATATAATCTAATGATGTTCTATAATTATGATAATTTTTATATAATATTTATAATAATAAATACTGTCATTCTGCATTTTAATCATTCTATTTTTAGGTTCTACCTGCACTGTGCCATTTAAGCCATAAAACCGACACAAATGTTTGTATATAATTTCAGTACTATATTTATTTAATTTGTATTACTATTATATTGCAATTATAATCTCACTAATTAGATAAATAAAATTATTGATATATATTCATTTAGTAATAATTTTACAGTTAATGTTAAAATAGATATAATTACAGATACGTTTATTTTGTTATATGATATATAATTGTATATTATAAATTATATGTATATACGATTATATGTATTTACAAATTATGTGTGTTGTATGACAATATAAAACAGTAATATCTGTTAATAGGTACTAGTGGATACTATATGGGCGATATCATACTTAACGGATGGAGGCAATGAACAAATACAGCTGGTGATCGACACAGGCATAGTGCCTACCTTGGTGCCTCTATTGGCTCATCCCGACCTTAAAGTACAGACAGCAGCCCTGCGAGCAGTAGGTAACATCATCACTGGTACCGATACGCAAACACAGGTAGTTCTCGACTCTAATGTGCTCAGTTACTTCAAGAATCTGTTGCTACACGCCAAGGATAAGATCATCAAAGTAAGTGGACCGACGTACAATTCATCTCTATCAATATATCCATTATCCATTGTATGACATTCATTTCTAGGCAAACAAAAATTCTAACACCAAATTAATCTATGTATTCTCTATATATTACAATGTCAATGTTTAAATATTGAATTCAAGTATATGTCATTATTGAAAATGTAACAATTAACCTTCTCTTTATTTGACTGAATATTGTTTATCTTGTTCTGTAACTTATAGTTGTTCCTTATCTTCAATTGACTCATTAATCACACTATATCAAACAATTACTATATTTTATATTACTAGAAATAATGTAGATATATGTAGATATATGTAGCTTATTTATATATATATATAATGTAATATTAATGATTACCTTTAGGAAGCTGTATGGTTTTTATCTAATATCACTGCTGGTAATAGAGATCAGGTTCAGTATGTTATTGAAGCTGGACTTATACCTCTTGTGATCCTCCATCTAAACAAGGTTTGTGTATAAACCATTTAGAAAATATTATGTATTACATTACGTGTTATACATTATGTTATAAAGTATATACAATAAGGTTTATTTTAAATTGTTCCAAATTAATATTAAATATTTATGTAGGCTTTATAGGTTATATCTATTTTTACATTATCAGGGATACATATTTGTATTTAAATACGCTGATTTGATGTATTTTATTTTATTTTAATCTGAATGATTATTCAGTGATGTATTTTATTTGTATTTGATCAAATACACTTTTTAAAATATGTTACATTAACAATTTAATAGAATGTAGAATTTAAACAATTGATTTATGAATGTACAAAAATTAACAAAAAATGTACCATTTATATTAATATTATACATATACACATTCAATTAAATTTCATGAATTTAAATTTATATTTCATATAGAAAACATATAGGTGTTATAAATTATAATATCCCAAGCAACCAGTGTATTGTTTACAGTTTTTTATTGATTTTCATTTGTGATTAAATATATTTTAAATATATTTCAATTAATTATTTTACAATCTGGTATAGGGATTATTATTTTATGATTTAATATTTAATGTGTATAATATTTGTATTTGTAAACAAAATTTAATAAATATTTATATTTGATTATTTAAGAAAAATGTATTTGTATTTTACCCCAACCCTGATTCATTATTAAGGGCATACCGCCACATGCACGCCACAATGTATTAAGATAGCAAATAATGTGTATACAAAGTTAGGCGCTCAATTCAATTCAATGAATTGAGCTAGTTTTTTTTCATTATATTAAATACATTCACATGCACAATCCTATAGAATAAACTTTTTCATAGTGTGTATAATTCATATATAAATATATACATAAAAAACTTTATATTTTTTAATATTTAAATTCTATAGAAATTGATATTTTTTCAATTATATATATAACAATATTGAATTATATGTTCTATAGGATTGTGTATATATTTGTTTTTGATACAATGCTACAAAAATTAGTATGATACATATAATAGTTTTTGAGTTCTCTACATTTAATTAACTACAGCGAATTAATTTATTCCTAGTAAATTCCCTTTGAAGTTACACATCATAAAAAGCAATTGATTTTATTTAAAAAATATATAAATGTAATTGAAAACAACTATAAAATAAGAATAACTAATTGAATAATAATAATTTATATTATGAATAATATATATAAGTATATATAATTATATATAATATATAGTATAAATGATATAAAAGTATAAATATTAATGTAAACAAAATAAAATAAATATAAAACTAAAATATATATAACTAAAATGAATAATATGAATACAAATAAATAATATGAATACAAATAACTAATAATAAAATCTAATGTATATGTGTGTGAATACAATATATATAATATTCAAATAAAGTAAGTAATATAGTAAAAGTAATAATGAAATCAAAATCATAAACCATAATGAAAATATAGCAAAATGCAAATAACAGAGTTTTCAATGTAAACAAATATAGTGTCACCTATCTACTCTCTAATTGGCCAGTATTGTCACATGATATAGAATTTATGTGTGCAATGATATAGAATAATTCAATGTAAACAATCTCGTTTTTATTTCATATAAATCGGTAATATATAAGTTATAAAACATTATAAACTAAAATAAATTATTCAGGAACACTAAATAAATAATAAATAAAATATTAGTACTTTTATTTTTGAATAGTATGGTCAAAAAACTACTTGTTATGCTATTTCTAGATTGAATTCATGGTTAAAATTTTTACACATATTAAAAAACACTATCATTATTAATATTATGGAACAAAAAATAAATACAATTTTTAAAAATATGTGTGAATTCAGCACATTGCGTGCGTGTGGCGGTATGCCCTTAAACATTGCATTATAAGATATTTTTATTTATTAAAAATTTTGTTCTTAATTTTTCTATTTTATTTTATATTTCTTCATTCATAAACTATTTAAATTTTAATATTAGGTTATATATATATATTAGTGATGTAAATGATGCCGAGCCTAGACTTTCATTTTCGGGAAAAAAAACGAGCCAAGCCCAGGGTTGGCCGATATTGGGTTTTTGGGTTTAAACCTTTTGATATATTTTGTGGTTTTTAGATTTTTTATATAAATAAATTATACATTTAATAATTTTTCTAGATATACATATAATATATTACATTATGTAACTAATTCTAGATTTTAGAAAATATATAAATAATGTTATAAAATTTATATAATAAGTAGTATTACCTCTCTTGTATTACTATTAAAAATCAAATTCTATAGAATAAATATAATATTTATCATGACAATCTAATTCAATAGAAAATAATTAAAATTCAATAAAAATACAATTTCATAGAAATTGATTCAATAACAAAATATTTTATTACAATTATATAAAAAATAATACAATAGAAAATATTACAAAATTATACAAATAAGATTTTTTATGATTTTGATATCACTGTTTTTATATATTAAATTAATATACTTCATTCTTGTATATTATACTATAAATTAATAATAAACTATACTTTTATCAATTTGTATAATAAACTATACTTTTATTCATCATTTTTAAAATTAAAAGGTATAAAATGATTTTATACATTTTAATTTTTTATGAAAAACCACAAAAACATCAGTAAAACACCAACAACCACAGTAAAACCCAAAAACCTCAGTAAAACACAGCAACATATTTTTTCCATCCCTGCCCGAGCCGAACAGAGACTCTAGCCAAACGAGCCCGAGGTGAGACTTTTACAAAACACAACTTAGCCGAAATGATGCTTTTTTGAAGTTATATTTTAATACTAATTTTAAATATCTGTGCCAACTTGGAGATTCAGTGAATTATAATGTAAATTTTATCTAGTAAATAATACCGCGCTTTTTAATGCCAAGCCAGGACTTTCATTTTTGGAAGAAAAAAAAACGAGCCCTAGCTGAGTTGAGACTTTAGGTAACTGAGACTGCATCATGCTTTAGATTTGAGCATCATTTTTATCACTAATATATATATAATAGAAATACTATTATATTAATGAATGAATTATTATGTTTATGATTATATTATATAAATTAGTGATATGTTTTATCACTAATATATATATATATATATATATATAGATGTTAGATTTAATATAATGATTTTTAGAAATTAAAAAAATATATATTATTTCTAGAATAATTAATAATAATAGAAATAATTAATATGTAAATTTATTTGAAAACAAACAATATATATTAATAATTATACATATTTAATATATATTATAACACATTGTTAATCCAAAATACTATAAACATATGTTAATGTCATGCATAACTTGATTTACTCTCAGTAAATGTCATGTAAAAGATAGGAAAATTGGATATGTTTTTAAATATAAAAAATATAAAAAAGTGGATATAATTTTAATATTTGTCAAAAAATATGTTATTTTATAGTGATAGATTAATAAAAATAATTTGTTTATGTTTTGATTTATATCTATAAAAATTATGCGGAAAAATAAGTACATAATATGTAGTACTAATATTAATTAGTACATAATATATACAAAGATTTTGCGAAGCAAATATGTAACACCACCTATGAAACGTGATTATTATTCATACATCCCGCTGCTAGCAGCAGTATCAAAATCGTTTTAGGTTTGTGGTGATTTGCATACTACAATGTTTTCATTGCTCTATTAAATTACATGCAATATAAATTAGATTTTATTCGCCACATAGATATTTATACTATATAAAAGCAACATATCCTATTGCTTTGTTATATATTAGTAATGAACACTTAGTTTTCATAATAAAATAATAATGTAATGCATATTATTTGTCATTTTAAAAGTGCATAGTTTGATACGAATTTATATTATAAATAATATATAGTTCCGAAAATTAACCCTATATTGGTGGCGTTGTTGGTTTTTGTATACAAAATAGAATTATACGATTTCGTGTGAGTGTTATATCTTTCCTTAGAAAAATCTTTGATATATATCATATATAATATATGTAAATTAATAAAATTATGTATATTCAAATTAAAAAAAATTAATGATACTTATTATGGTTATATACTAAAAAGTTATTTTATTCTAAATTTATATTTCATGTTTACTAAATTATAAAAAGTAACTTATTCCAATTTTGTTCATATTTATAAAGCATTTAATTACTCTTTCGAGTGTTGCGAATTGCACAACAGTGGATCTAAAAATAGATTTTTACATGTACGGAATATTGGTTTAATAAGAACTAATAACTCTCTTGTTATTAATTAAAAATACATAATATTTGAAATTGTGATCACTACTATAATGGTCTATATTATTATTAATTTACTAAATATAATATAGAATGGTTATTTAATATATAACAACATAATTAACAATTATTTCTGATAAATTTATTAAAAAAACTTCAAAAGAATCATATAACTTATAATATTAAAATTAATATGTCAAAAATAAAACTATCAGTATCATATAATCTATTAGATAAATAAAGATACCCCTATCGAGTGAAATGATTATTAATAAATAAATAAGCTTTATTTTGTATTAAATATTTTTTAAATCTTATATAATATCAAATTATTGCAATTATAATAAAATCATATTCAATACAAATAATTATTTATATTATTTTTTTTAATTTACAATTAACATGGTCTTTTAAAATGCATATTTTCATAATAATACTGAAAAAACAAATTGATTCTTATCAATCTAAGATAACATATTAATGTTGTAGCAATGTCGCCTATATCTTTAAGGGTAAAAATAAAATAAAATTTGTATTCGATAATATTTCATTCGATAGTATGTCAAAACCATATAATTGAAATCGATCTAGAAAAAACAGTATATTTTATAAATTGTAACACATCATGATACATAAATAATTATAAATCATATATATATATAATAATAATTTAAAAATCATATTGTTTATTTTTATTTATATATATTATTTACATTATCATTGTAAACCATCATGTAAACCAATTAAATATGATTTTCTCTATCTTTAACTGCTTTTTATATTATTCAATATACATTATTATTTGCATTTACATTTATATTATTTTTATTTATTTATAGTTAGTAGAATTTATATACATTAGTTTTTATAGTGTTAATCTTATATATATATATATATATATATATATATATAAGTTTTAATTATGTAAATAGAATTTATATTAGTATTATAATTGTTTACATATTTACATTAGATATGTTTTACTCAGTATAATTATTTTACACACCTTAGTTTAATACAAATGCATATTTAGAAAAAAACCTTATAGTTATCCTAATTCTTTGTTGCTATATATATTTTTACATATATCATATATTATATGATTAAATAATATGAAATAATATTTTTATAAATATAATTATAAATTAGTGAAGACAATTTCTATAGAAATATTATGTTAAAACACTCCTCATAATATTGCAACAGTATATTTTTGAATGGAGCTTAATATTTCTCATATATTAACTTGTAAATGTATGAAATTATATGAAAATTGGGACCACTGTCTGTGTTATGCCCTTAATAACATAGAATGTATTTAATTGCTTATATTTCCTATTACTTAAAGTAAATTAATATTCAAAGTATATTATAGATAGAAATGTTATAATATAAATATAATAAATAACAGTAAAATCATTATTATATAATGTACCGACACCACAGGGAGAGTTTCGTATTAGGAAAGAAGCTGCCTGGACCCTATCAAATCTCACAATCAGTGGGGATAGAAAACAAGTGGCGGAATGTGTAAAACTGGGTGCCATTCCTCCGCTGTGTAATATGTTGGGAGTAAACGACATGCAAGTTAGTATACTAATGAGACCTTACAAACGTAATCATAAACAATTTACCAATAATTAGGTAAATTTAAACATATTTACTTTGTATATTGTATATAATTGTAGTTTATATGCATCTATAATATAATAAACTAGTAACTACTCTCAATAATTGTTGTAAATTATATATATACTTGATTTACATATCTTATATATATATATATATATATATATCTGCTACTTATTTAGTAGATCTATATTTATTTGTATAATTAACTTCATTATATAGACTGAATGAAAAATATAGATCACTGTTATAAATACTGTAACATGATCTTTTATAATTAATTGATTATATTTATATATAATGTAATATATTAATTTTATTATTATAATACTAATAATAATATTTATTATTCAGGTAATTCACGTTGTATTAGATGGTTTAAGAAATATGTTAAAGATGGCAGATGATGAAGTTACAGCTGTTTGCGATATCATTGAGGAATGCGAAGGTATGTAATACACTATTCTCCCTATATTGTCATACACACACTATCTCGTTACGCAGGTCTAGACAAGATTGAGAGTCTACAGAGCCACGAGAATGAGGAAATTTACAAGACAGCCTATGATATAGTAGATACTTACTTCACTCAGGTTCTTTAATATATCTATATTACATAACATAAATAATCTATACTTTGCACATACTATTGTATTATAATATCTCATATGTGAATGTTAATTATGATCATATTACAGCCCACAAATGAAGATGAAGATTCTGAACTAAATCCTGAAGTGCAAAATAATCAATATAAATTCAATCCCGCTATGCCGAACTCTGGTTTCGAATTCTAGAAAGTGTACAAGTAATGGAAAGAAAGGAAGAAGGGGGAAAGATAGAGGGTATGCAAGAGAGTAAAGAGACTGTAATACGATCGACTTTAACTCGATTGTTGTTTTTTTACTCGAAATAGACGTATGTGTTCAAATCCCTGTGATAAATGATGAACCCTTTTTAATAAAAACACTGTCCGTATGTCCCCCACTTATATATGCTACAACACTACCCGTGTGGTGTATGTATTTTATTATAGGATTATCTTTATGTTGCTTTTATTGCTACTATTGTTATGAATCAGATATGAACCAGTGAGTCAACTTGTCTCACTTTACATACAGAATGAGTTATGACTGTAATAAATATTTAAGGAAAATGAGAAAAAAACAATCTTGTCTTTTATAAAAATTCTATTAAATATATCCTATAGATATGATTTATAATATGCAGGGTTTAAATGTACCCTGTGATAATTATTAATACATTGTAGTCAACTTATATAATATAGTAATAGTAGTAGTAGTAATAATAATGATAATAATACATTTCATGATAGGACATTCGAAAATAATATGTATATTTTTAATATTACAAATATATCCGTATGTTATATATATATATTTATATATATTTAGATTGCATAACAAAATTGATGACTTCAGTATATTTGATTGACAGCTTTCATTACTCGAAACCAATAGCTCACATACTCCTTCTCTTCGCACGGTTAATCTTGCGATCTTTGGATGTAATTGAAGGTATTCGCACGACTAGTGAATGTGTTCTTTCAACGACTCCCCTTCTAAGGGCAGCACAAGCAGTTCTCAACTGTTCTTTACCACTGGTATCGGTGTATCGTTTTGCAGCATCATTATTGATCACCCTGGAGTCGCAAAGGTTAGCGTCTGACTTGCAGATAGACTGTTCAGATGAGCTAGGTGTTGAGGCTATTGATTCAACAGCCACGTTGTCTATACTTGCAGAGATTTCACTTAGCTGAGAGCTCAGTGTTCTATTGTTTAGATAAATCGGTTTCGTTCCTGCATCTGACATGATTAGTAACGGTATTAATATTTTAAAATAATGTTTTTTTATATTAAAAATATTTAAATGAGATCTATATAAAGGATGACAATTTTCAAATCTTTGTTAATAGATTAATAGATTAATTAATTAAATTATCCCCAAGCATCTAGATCTTTATTACATATATATTTAAGAACTATTTTGAATATAATTTTTGAGAAGTTTATAAAATTATGATATATTTATAGTTTGAATATAAATTTATTTATAATTTGTTCATTATATTTTTTAAAGTTTTAAAAATTAATATTAAACATTAATAATTTATTCTTAAAAGTCTTAAAATTAGCATTAACTATTTATATAATTAGTATAGTTATATAGTTGATTCAGATTTATAGATATTCATATGAACAAATTTAATAAAATACAAAATTATAACAGCATTACATTATAATATAATAATTTAAATAAAATATAGATCAGTAAGTTGCTCTGCTTATTATTTGATGTAATATGAAGATGGTTACCTGATGCCAAGAAAGATATCGTGGAACTAAGATCGCAGCTAGCGTTATCCGTATGCAGTGGAGTGCGAGACATCCTTCTCAGCTTACTAAGCCTTCGTCTTCTCATCAAAGATAATAGAACTGCAACGACTATAATGCTAATCATCAGTGCTACCGCCATTACCATCAACAGAACTCTATAGTAGTACATTCTATCGCCTATGGAGTATGAGTAGATTAATCATCACTTGTAAATATGTGTGAGCTGTTCTAATATAATAATGTAACTTATATTTATAATAACCTTGATTGTTATTCATGAATAGTTTATCTACTTCATCATCTGTAAAGTAAATAACATTTATATGATAGCATAACCTAGATTATAGAAACCGGATATTCATGAATGTAATGACGAATGTTTACTATTGACATATATGAATAATAATATATATTTTAAACTAATGCTAAAGAATCAATCATAGTCAGTTTAGTGTTTTTAGAATGTAATGTTTATGAATAATGATTAAGGATATTGTGAGCATGGTTAATTAGAATAATACTAGTAAACTGACCGTTCATGCATTTAGGACAGCATTGACCTTTGATGAAGCGAGGTCGCACACAAACAATGGGACTGCATGTGGTGTGGAAACAATGAGCTGTGGCAGTAACGATATCGCAGTAGCACGCAGTGCAAAGGTCAACCCTCCAAACGCTACCGGTGGCGTGGTGAGCCCCGCTCGAAGTCAAACAGGTTCCAGTCGCCATGGGTAGCGATACATCAGATGTTATGTCCTCTAAACACAATGCGTAGGAATTAGTTTTTAGACAACTTATTAGTGCTGCAACTAACCTTGACATATCGGGCAGCATTGACCTTCGACTGCGATCGGACGATGACATAACAGCGGAGGACATGTCTGTTCCTCGCACATCAATGAATCATCCTCTGTGCACATACACCTCGTACAGATGTCAACTTTAAATACGGTGTTGTGTTTATTGTTCGTATCGGGATTGCAGTGTGCATTCTTCTGTTCAGCAGATGTTTTAGGCAATATCGTCTCGGTGGAAGGTGATTCTGTGAACGCGGGTAATATTATACTACATTAAACTAGATAGAACGTCACATAACATTATGCCGTAGAATAGTATGTAATAATACGTATTGAAATATTATGTAAAATTACATAATATAAACTAAAAATTGACTTCACTCGATATCAATGTTTGATTTTTATATATTGATATAAATATATATATATATTACGTGATATTATTAGTATTTTTAGTTATAAATTCTTGTTATTACATGTTTATATATTATTACTTATACATTTATACTCCATCACATTTATTTCCATGACTAGATCTATAAATAGATATCCTTAATAATAATATAACTACATCACTTTCTAACAAATTGCAATCAAATATAAAAATGTAAATTCCTTACTATTGTATATTCCTTCAATCTATATTACGAAAAATTTAATTACTAAATAAATTATTATATTTGCAGACATATCTAAATAATTATGAGCTTTATTTAAATATTTAGTTATATACTTTTTTAAATAATTATTAACATTTTATAGCTAATTTAATATATATATAATACAAAATACTGATAACATTTATTTGTTATAATAAACATTCTATTACGAGTTAAATCTAAACTAAATTTGTTAATAAAGTCAAGTCTTTGTGAAGTAAAATAATTGAATATTAAAATAATAACTATATTATTTTCTATTTTCTATTTTACATCACTAACAATTATAATCTATAGATATATTAACACAAATATTTATTGCGTGATTTTCATAATAGATATAAATATTCACACAGTGAACTCGACGGATTCATAACTAAGTATTAAGATGATTTGCTAACCGTTTATGCAAGTAGGACAGCAATTCCCTAACTTAACTATGGGGTGTCGACATTGAAGTGTTTCAATTGGACAGTTAATTAGGGTACAAAGTATGTGGCCGCTAATACACTTGCAACTGTTATTTAGGATTTAAGTGTTAAATTAGTCGCCAATTACATTAAAATTAAATAGGGAATATTTAGTTTTTGTAATAGGATTTGTATAATAACATAATAGCACAATAGCCCAATTTAAACATTTGAGGCTGTTAGATATGCTATTATGTTGCTATTATGAGGCTATTACTGTTAGCTATTATAAAGAACATAAAATATTTATTAAAATTAATTAAAAAGTTTAAAATGTTTATGATAAAAATAAAAAAGAATATAGATTATTAATTACTACAAATAAAATAAATCAATTGATTTTAAAATTAATTAGATAACAAAATAATAAATAAACAATTTGTGTTCATTTAATTATTATTCTTCTATTAATAAATATAATAATTGAAATATAAAGGGAAATGATCTAGAATGAATTCCATTTTTAAACTATATAAGAAGATAATAGTTTAATAATCTATTATTTTGTTATTATCCAATATTATTATTATACCTTCTATTGCAGCTATCTGTCCATTTCTCTCCATCTGTTAAAAAGCCACCATCTTCCATTCGACAACTTATTAATAAAGCAGGAAAACTTGTTGCTATAGATGACATCATATTATTAATTATTTAAGAGCAACCATTAAATGATATAATTGAATATTTTAAATACTCTACATTCTTATGTGTTATATATATATATATTTTCATAATAAATTAGTCATGATGTTTTTTGTGTGGTTTAAATATTATATAGTCATAATATATTAGTCAGTTCTACATGATATCATAAGCAATATGTAAAAACCTTTAGCTAATGTAGAATTCACTGGAAATCTACATTCACACTTAGAACAACCATTAGCAGATATTACTCTACCAAATTTACAATTCAGATCGCACTTCTTGAATTCCTCAGAAATACAATGTGCTTTTATCGAAATACGCGACTTGTAATCAGAATCTGCAATAATTATGTTTGCGATTAAATATTCATCTAATAATCTATGCTTTATTAATGGATATTAATATATTGCTTTATTAATATATTATTAATATATTATTGCTTTATTAATATATTCCTATTTTTATGAATGAATGAATTTATTTACCGAATATTGGCTATAATAATCGGAGGGATTGTTTAACTTATACTAAGGATACCCTTAAATATACCCTTATAATACAATAATCTATACTTATTATAAATAAATAATAATCTAAACTGAAAATATCAATATTATAATTATTATTATAACTTTAAAAATATTATTTAATAATGATAGCACATTGATTAATGTATTTCTGGCAAACATGTATCGAATATATAAAAACTATACATATCTTAGATAAAATAATATATAAATATTAACTACGCCTGTATTGATATACCTTCTATAAATATACTAATAAACATCTATATTTACATTAAATGGCATACCTAATATGGTATCAATAAATATATGCTATTTAATAAGTAAAGGTTAAATATATTATATCATCACTCTCGGTGAGACATAGATCAATACAAACATAAACAACTGAGTATTAGTAATATATAATATTAGTAATATATAATATTAGTAGAATATGTTTATATAAAATACTTTAACAATATTTTTAAATCCCTAGGGGTATTGAAAATCTACATATTACATAATATATATATAATATTCAGTATATGCAACATAAAAAGTGTTGCTTATCCCTACACTGATGATATCTAGATATAAATCATAATTCTTTTGAAAATCAATAATATATAAATAATACACCATATACCACAAAAAGAATAACATTACATAATATTATTAAATTAATTATATTCACTATTAAATCAATAACATAGAAAATATTTTTATAATCCATTTCTAAACAATGTCCCTATTAATTATATGTTATGCAATAACTGTATACACAAGAAAGTATATTGTTGTGATTAAGGATTTCATTTCGTTAGATGGTAAACAAATTCTTGATTATAATAACAATATATCTTATGAATGAAGTTAATACACCAGTTAATCTATACCACACACCTACAGTATATATAGTAACCTGCGCAAGAGGGGCAGCAAGTTCCCGGTGTAATCTTCACATCCAAACAGCCTAGTAGACTGCCGCAGCTGTAGGTTATGCAGGATACACGACCTTCATTACAGGAACACATCTGACAACCATTATCCTCCGACCATTCGGCACCATTCTCTTTGTACATATCTCTTCTCATATGTCTACATCCCTATTCATTGCACACTCGTTATATATATTATTATATGTTACTGTACTTTAAACTCAAATACCATTTCTATATAATTATATAGCCTCTATAATCGATGTAAGTATACTATATAAATATATATTATAATAGGTTAATTATAAATAAGTTAAAAATCATATTACACTGTATAGACAAGATATAGTAATTAATATTACTTTATTAATATTTTAATAAATATTCAAGTAAATAAATTGACATCGGACATGTTCTTAGCTACTTAATTAAATAAAAATATATCATAGTATTAAATTATGTCCCAGCAAACACTGCATACATCCTCATACTACATCATCATCTTATTAAACTATATCCAATAGGATATTTCTATATTCAATAGAACATCAATTTTTAATATTAAATATATGATATTACTCGGAAGCTGATAATACCCCAGCAAACAGTAATAGCAGCATAATAGCAGCATAACATCATATGTAATAGCCTAAAATGTTTACATTGTGCTATTATGCTTCTATTATGCTGCTATTAAATGTCAATTATGCTGCTATTAATTTGTCATGCTATTATGCTGCTATTTAAAGTCTATTATGCTGCTATTAATTTTAAAAGTATATTATGCTGCTATTCTAATAGCAGCAGCATAATATACTTTTAAAATTAATAGCAGCATAATATTAGCATAATAGACTTTAAATAGCAGCATAACAGAAGCATAATAGCATGACAAATTAATAGCAGCATAATAGACATTTAATAGCAGCATAATAGCACAATGTAAATATTTGAGGCTATTACATATGCTGTTATGCTGCTATTATGCTGCTATTACTATTTGCTGGGAAATAACACCAGTTCTACGCATCGTGTGATGTAGTCATATAGTGATGTGCTGATGATGTGTACAGTGTGTGTGTGTGTGCGCTCTTACCTTGCACACCGGACAACACTGATCAGCCGAGTTCTCGAGCCACGAGCACTGACTATTACCCCAAGGGTCCATGCCGAAAGTAGGAGGGTAGCACTTCTCGTTGGTATCGCAGACCATCTCCCCGGAATCACAGCGGCATGTCGTACATGGGGTGGGGTGGTATACCTCATCGTGTGCTAGCTCATCGCCCTCGTCGGTAATGCATACCGTACTCTTAGCTGAAAATGTAGTGAGTTGTGTTCACATTATTCATAGGTATTCATATTGTATTAGCACAAACATACAATCTTATCTATATTTTTCTATATATAGTTATTTAAAATTTATAATATATATAGTTAGGCATATAGGCCTACGTTATTTCTAACTATAGATACTATATATAGTATACTCTAATTTGATGTTATTGCGCCTGAATATTAATAACTAGTTATATTATAAACTAGTAAACATACACATAGATAACAATTTGTTGTGTACACAAAAGATGAATTATTAAATAAATAAAATATATATTCTTATTTATTACAATTCACTTTGATTATAAATATAATTCAGTCTAATATATCTTATCATATATTTTATTATATCGTATCAGTATTTTAATATTATGAATATTATTCTGCTAAAAATTCCGAAACTATTTAAAAAAAATACAATGTGGTGAAATTTTCATTATATTTAGATGATAAACATATGCATAGATAAAGTTTTTTAATTCATAAAATTTAATAATTAAAATGTTATATCATGATCATCATGATAATCATGTTTCTATAATTATATTCACTTCTAAAAAAATGAATTTCCTTAATTTAAAAAATAATATATATTTCCATGATGGTTCCAGGATTTGATCAAGGGCCTTAATATTACATTTACTTATGCAATTGATTTGATTTATATATACATGTAATATTATAAAGTAAAC
>OZ025240.1:64201138-64211138 GCA_964019155.1 Osedax fenrisi | reverse complement strand
GGGAAATAATTACATACAATAAGGAAAAAACAATAAATATATTATTTATTAATATTATCCCTGAAATAACATAAATGGAATGCAATATTACGCTATATATAATGTAGTACTATATTATGAAATTGTAATGGGACCATCGGGCAGATAATATATATGTATATAGATCATATATAGATTGGGGGCGTCTTTTACCTGTAAAATGGCCATAAGCTAAATTAAGAATTATATATAGATGTAAGACATATATATACACATTAATAATCGACTGTAAGGACAGAGTAATGTTAGATAGGTAACATCCCGATTGGTAAATGAGTACGGCAAGGATGCATTCTATCTATATCACTGTTAAATATTTATGTAGAAATAATAATGCGATATGTCCTGGAAAAGTGGGATAAAGGCATTGGTATAGGTGGAAGGAAAGTTACAAACCTTAGATATGCTGACGATACTACATTGATAGCGGTAACAAAAGATGATCTTACAGAGCTAATTACAAAAGTCAAAAGAGCAAGCGAAGAAGCCTTATTATATTTAAACGTCAAGAAAATAAAGGTGATGACTACAGGTGAATTGTACACTATCATAATAGATGATAATATCTAAATCGTTGATAAAATTATATTCCTGGGAGTCCTAATTACAAATGATGGAATCACCGATAAGGATCTACGAATAATACTCGCAATGGGAAATGTGCCATGGTAGGAGAGAGGCATCATTCTAACGACCAACATAATTATTGTTCAAACACTGGTGTTTCCAATTATCCTCTATGGAAAAGAAACCTAGACTACCAAATTGGTAAATAGGGGAAAATGTATGCTTTCAAACTATGGTGCTGGAGGAAACTTGTCGGAGTCACTTACTTAGATAGGAAGAGAAATACCCAGATAATTGATATAATAAAACTTAAAAGTATGCTCGAATCTAGAATTGTCAAGTCTGCCTTATAATTTTTCGGACACGTTGTTAGAGCAGATGTGATGGAATCGCAAATGGGATAATTCTCGGAATAATGTAAGGTCGGCGAGGAAGAGGTAAACCACGTTACATTTGGCTCAACATTATACAAAAATATTTCTCTAAAGATATTACGAATCTCCGACTAGATGCTAGATACAGAGCGGGGTGAAGAATAGTTACCTATGACGCCAGGGGTCGGCTTCGACTCGGCGGCACAAGGTAACTATAGAATATTCACAGTTTAGACTAAATATATCACATAGTTATATATATATATATATATATATCCTATATAACCTATCACATATAGTTAAATACATGTTAAATATTGATATTTTATTTTTTATGTTATTATATTTATTGTTAATTTTTGTGCACTAAGAGGAATGTTTATCACACTGTTTTTGTACCTGTATGTGCAATATGTATACATATATAGTATACTATAGTACTGATAATATACATTGATATACGTTTATATACATTAATATAATCATCATTATTATCAGTATACTCAGTATATCTGTATGTGTGTACTGTGTTTTTGTGTGTGTGTTTGTATACGTATACGCATACAAACACATACACACTCATATATATATTTATAGTTATTGTTATTTTATTTGAGTCATTTCATCCCATCCATGAACTTATATGAAGTTTTCACTTATAACCATATATGGCTCTATATGTCCATTCGAAGCCGCTCTAATTTTAAGGCATCCATGGTTTTAACAGGAACCGATCATTATTTTTAGATTATATAAGATCAATTGTAAATAATATTTTAAGACATAATTTAATGGTTTGGACTGGGCTTGAACCCGGGTCCTACTGCTTGTGTGCCTGAAGCCTAATCTAACTAAACCAAATGTCAGTTAATATATATATATATATATATATATATCCTATTTAGTAATATATAGTAATAATTATATATATAGTACTATTATAATATATGAATACTATTTACCTATCGCATAGGAAGCTATTGAATTATTTACACATTATAATATGCACGTGGGAGAAATCATTGACAGTACACATGTTTATATAGGATATATCCTGTTCGTTGTGTATTGCATACATATTCAGCATATGGTTGTTAATTATATATTAGTTAATTAACTTGAGAAATTAGCTATAGGTATACCTATAGGCTATAGACTATAGTTACCTAATGTAATTATTTATATATATATATATAAATAATGTATTGTTAAATAGTATATATGCTCTTAAAATATAGTTATTAACTATTATAATAGTTATATATATAGGGGAAAGTCTCCGATTACCGACCCCTAAATGATTATTTGTAATAACTTATTCAATATTAAATATATTTATTTGAAATTTTGTAATTTGAGTAATATTATGGCAATGAATAATGTGGCTATTTTAAATTTTTGATATAATTATATTTACAAGAATAAACAGGGGGTCAGTAATCGTATTCATGTGCCTAATACCGATCTCTTCCCCTATTACCGACCCCCTAAAATAATCGTGGTATAAATAATTGTAGTATTATAATATCTAATAAAAATAGTTGATATACATAACTATAATTAATTATAACATGACGTAATTTATTTTTTATTGAATTTATGTTTTAATAGTAATATTAAATTTAAATTTAAACTTTATAGTAATTATATTAAAATAGTGTATATTATTATTTAATATTTATTTATTAATCAGTATGTATATAATTAACTGGAATTATGAATCCTAAATCTATATCAATGATACATAAACAACTTACGACATATTTTAAAGTAAAATACGAATCTATTTTGATTGAATATTTTAAATCACATGGGGTCGACCCGTATTTTACCGATCGGTATTAGGGTAATTTAGGGGGTCGGTAATAGGAAAATAATATGGGTTGCTATAACTAAGATATATTGGTTAATAGTTATTAAAATTCAATTATTTTTATAATAGATATAAACATTTTATTGATCTACAATATTATGCACACAATCAAGTTTTTTTTTAATTAATAAAGTATTTACAATGATTTAAAAAAAGTTATTATTCAAATATTTAAAAAGTAAAAACAGAATATTACATTTGATCAAATAACAATTGTAGGATTAAATATTTTTTTAAACAAAATACTTATTCATATTTATCATTAAATTACTAACAGTTCATGTATATATAATTTAAAAAAAAAGTTATTATTCAAATATTTAAAAAGTAAAAACAGAATATTACATTTGATCAAATAACAATTGTAGGATTACATATTTTTTTAAACAAAATACTTATTCATATTTATCATTAAATTAATAACAGTTCATGTATATATAATTTTTGATAACTCTTATATTTACTGAGATACGAGAAGGGGTCGGTATTAGGAGGTGGTCGGTAATCGGGGATTTTCCCCTATATATATATATATATATATATATATAGTAACTATAGTTACTATATACTATCATTACTATATATCATATTTACAATAGGTAATACATAATTTGATATCTATAGATATTATATATAATATATTATATATAATAATTTATATTGATATACAAATTAATTAATTTATTAACTATTTTTGAAATTTATTAATAATTATTTAATTCAAGTATAATGTAAAATTAATTTATTAATAATAGGTATTTAATATATATATATATATATAAATATATATTAAATACCTATTATTAATAAATTAATTTGTATAATGTAATATACAATTGAAATATGTGACATATTAATATTTTATATTTGAGAATACAAATATAATATTGTGACTATAATATAATAATTTATCTATTATTACACTTGTGTTATAACATATTATATATTACATAATGATTGAATAACTATTACGATTATTTAAATGTCAGGTATAATTACTAGACTTTTAATTAAAAAATCACATATGTATATATATATATATATATATTGATTGATTTGATTGAATGTTTATTTAGACACTTAAATAAATCATAAATGATTTCTCAAAAGTTTATATAATAGAATACAAATAATAAAAGTAGCTAAAAAATAAATACCATTAATAATAATAAAATAAAATAGAATAAGCCGGACGGAAATTAATAAATAAAATAATAATGACAAACAATATTAGTAATTCAGATTCCCACCTGAGATCAATTGTTGTATATATTTCATGAATGTTTTATGCGATTTTATGGATCTAATATAGGGCGGGAGTGAATTCCATAGCTTAGGACCAATATAACTCAGTGCCCGAGTATTCATTTTTGAGGGACGTAGAATAGAGATAGATAGAAGATGAGATGCATGGTTTCTAAGTGATGGAAGGGGAGTTCTTTGTACTAGAGAAGCAGAAATATATGAAGGGCAATTTGAAGAGTATATTGAGGAATGAACAATATATAATATGCGATAAGCAGAGCGTTTGTTAAATGTGAACCATGGAGATAGGTGTTGGTATGAGGAAGTAGAGGAATGATCTCGAATACGTAGGTTATATATTGTACGGATTGATGAACGAATAACTCGATTTAAGGGAGAGATAGATGATAATGGAAGATTTATAAGGATTGAGGAACAGTAATCTATACGTGAGAGGACAAAGGAATTAACTAGAGTTTTAGTAAGAGTATACAGTAATTGATTTTCGTATTTTTCTAATTCTAAATAGATGATAATTTGCAGATTTAGTGATGGCAGTAATATGAGGAATGAAGGAAAGTGTAGAATCAAAAAGTACACCTAAGTTAGATGCGGTAAGAGAAGGAGATATTACAATATTATCAATAAGAAAAGGAGGGAAGTAAGTTGGTGATGGAAAAAGATTCAACAATGTAGTTTTGGAGGTATTAAGGAGAAGATTATTAGAAATAAGCCATTCTTTAATGTCATTAGCACAATTAGAGAGTTGATTATTGAGACCTGGTGATGAATTAGTTGGAAGAAACATATATAGTTGTATATCATCTGCATAAAGATGGTAATATATATTTGGATATTTAGATATTATGGATGGTAGTGGGTATAAATAAATTGAGAAAAGTAAAGGACCGAGTACTGATCCCTGGGGAACACCATATTTCATAGGAGAAGGGGAAGAAAAAGAATTATATATTTTTACACTGCTACTACGGTCAGGTAGATATGAAGTAAACCATGAGAGGGCAATGTCTCTAACTCCAAGCAGGTGTAGAAGGGACAGTAGAATTTTGTGATCAAGCGTATCGAAAGCACTGGATATGTCCAGCATCAACTATAGTTGACAGCAGTTTTTAGTATTAATGGTAGAAGTGATTACATCAATTACGTTTAGTAGTGCTGTTTCTGTGGAGTGTCCTCGGCGAAAACCAGTTTGTTGAGGAATATGGAGATTATTGGCAGTTAAATAGGAGATTAGTTGACGAGAGACAACTCTTTCCAACATTTTACTCATCAAAGGTAGCTGATAAATTGAGCGATAATTGAGAAGTGAATCAGGATCGAGTGAAGGTTTTTTAAGAATGGGAGTGATTATTGCTTGTTTAAAAATTGAAGGGAAAGTATCTGAATTTAGGGAATATGAGATGATGTTACAGATAGTTGGAAATAGATAATCGGAGTAAAGTTTAAAAATAGATAGTGGAACAGGATCGGAGGGAGATATCGAAGAGGATGCATTTAGTAGTTTAGATATGAGAGATATATGTGGCAGACGAAAAAAACTTAAGAAAACATATATAGGTATATATATAGGATGTATACATGTAGGAATACTAAATATATCGACAAATACAATGATGTGTAATACCGTATCTTATTATAATTACTAATATATTTATACACTGGGTATAAATATATGAGTAATTATAAGATATTACATGTAGTACTTTATAGAGAACCACTGATATCTCGATATATTAGCGGTATATATATATCGCTAATATATTAGTAAGAATATTTAGAAATGAAACAACAATGAAACAATTAAACACATATAGGATGATTTATTATTTAATTATAATATTCTATGTGAAGAGTGTTCACTAAACACTAAGTATGGTCTATGCAGTTACGATTTTACATCACAATAAGGGCGTGGTTAATTCCCCCTGATATATATACATACGCTTTTTAATCTGCGTATAAATACAAATAAAGTCTGGATGTAACACGGCGGCGCAGTGAATTATACACGTGCCACTGCACGCAGCGCGAGATCTCGTGCTTTCTCTCCTTCTCGAGGAATCTCGCGAGTAAAGGATGCTCGAAAGGGATGCTTTGATCGTGCGCATATATTAGTATACTAATTACACGCAATCGTTATTCTAGCCGCGATAAAGATAGTCTCTATCGGACCTGCATGCAGGAGTTGGACGAGGAGGCATATCTATAAACATACTTACACGTAACCACGCTTATATAACCTATAGGTAATATAGCGAAGGATATTGCGTCATCCCGTTATAACAAATATATTACGATATGATATATAATTATTATAAATGTTCTTGTTTGTAGATATTGTTGAAGTCATTATGATTTAATGATATCAATGCATTATAATTCACAAATATATATAAAGAGCTATTAATAATAGCCTATTATCTATTATATATTTCCATTGCGTAACACCTCCATTATATAGTGTATCATATATATATATATATATATATATATATATATATATATATACAGTTATACTTCGATATAACGAAGCCATCATTTTTCAGGAATATGTTGTTGTATATATACAACGATATATCGGGAAATTCCGTATACATTCGATTTTGATTTTGAAGTTATATTGATAATACAAAGTGTATATATATATATATATTATAATATTTTATATTATATATATATATAATAGACATATTCATAATTATGTATAAAAAGAATGTATACTCTATAATGCACTATATTACATGTAATATAAATATTAAACATAATTTAATAAAGGTGTTTGGTGTTAAATACAATTATTTTTACATTTGCCTTTATACGCATATTATAATAAATGATTAATACATGTATTATATACAAGATGTATAATATATAATATATTATAACTGCAGTTATAATATATGTTTTATTTACATCTATATTTAAGAGATTAAGAGAATGGTCGTCTCCTACGTGCGATTAATTGTAAATATATATGAAAACCCAACTTTTAGTAAAACTCTCCAACTTTAATGGGAAGCGTTATTTTCATTTAAAAAACAAATATTTTACTTTTAAATCATCAAATTTAAAATTATGCATAATATATCTTTGAAGATTATCTATGCATTATAAACATATGTTATGTTGTAAGAGTATATATTCTTGTATAAAACATAAAATACACTATATTTATTACACAAAAAACTTTAGAAAGTTATATCTCGTTATTTTTTTTATTTTTTTTTACTAAATGTATGATGTTTGGAAGATTCTACCGTTTGATAAATATTTATAAAAATTGCAGAGTTTTAAATAACATATAGAAGATGTTAAATATATTATATATTAATATTATTAGATATTATTTATATAGATAGCTACTTTTTAATATATATATATATATATATATATATATATATATATATATATATTGCTTTGATAGATTTATAATAAAAAAATGACTTAATAAATGTTGTTAACCAAATAAGGTATTGTTTTTATTATAAGTGTGATCAAGTAAATCAGAACAATATATTTATATTTTATAAAGTAACAAAAAGTATAAAGTATATATTATTTTTTTAAATAAGTATAATATAAAATTATTCATTTTTTAGAAATTAATATAATGATATATTAATACAGTCAACTATCGGTAAGTCGGACTACGGATAAGTCGGACTTGTCGATAAGTCGGACACATTTAGTTGGTTTTGTTGGATTTTTATCTAGTTCTATGTTAAATTAATCGGATAAGTCGGATAAGTTGGATTGAATAAGTCGGACTTTGCTATAAGTCGGAAACATATTATAGTCATTTTTATGATTTGTATACTGGATAAGTCGGAATTTTTATAAATTGTCAGAAATCTTTACTTTAAATAATGAATATTATAATTTTAGTAAGTAATATAATTTAATACAACATTTTATGTTGATGATTGTTGCATAATTCCATATTTCGGTAACCATTTATAACTCGCGCTGCGCATGTCATGTCTTATTTGAATGATATTTTTAATCTCGGATAAGTCGGATATCTCGTTAAGTCGGACACTTTTCCCGGTCCCTTGCGAGTCCGACTTATCGGGAGTTGACTATATATATATTTATATTTATATAATTGTATATGTATATAATGAGTACTATGGTATTTATTAATTAATAATTTAAAAAAAATCTGCATTAATATCTACGTGGATATGTAATATACTATAGTAATATAGGTTATATATATTACTATAGTAACAGTTATATAATCCGTAAATCGTATTACATTACAATACAAATGCATAGTGATATGTATACTATAATATATGTATTGTGTGAATAAAGATAGGAGATATTCTATCCGATATATGGGTCCAGTGTTTTTCCTCATCCGAGTGATAAATCACTGAACCGAGATGAAGTGGTAGGTTGAAATGCTGCTATAATAACTAGAAGTTAGTAAGGGAACGATGGATGAAGAGGGGACGATGTAACCTGACATGTATAATATATAGATGATAGATAACCTAAGCGGTGATAGGCTTATATTCGTAGAGGGATGATTTATGGAACCAAGGTCACTGAACTATGGGCTTATTGTGATCAATATTAATGATCTTAACTAAATATATATACATAACAATTGGTATACATATATACGTGTTTATGGATATGTGTATAATACACTGTGTTTATGTATGCGTGTGCGTTTGTTTTGGTGTATATATTTGGATATGTGTATGTATGTGTACGTGTAATAGATATGGATACCCGTAGGATACCCCATTCTTATTATATAACGACTAATTGCATGCAGCCTTTAGAAGTTGACGTATGGTATAAGTACACCTATAATTACACATGTGTGCGACGCACAGTGTGCGTGTACGTGCTTTGTTGTATGTCGGTGTTTGTATGGGGGCGTTGTAAACTCATCATCATCCTCCTCCTTCCGTATGTGAACAGTTAATAGTCGTCTTTAAACTTAATAATAGCAAAGCCCTGCTTTGTATAATAGCATGAGGTATGTGTGTATGTGTGTGTGTGTGTGCGTGTGTGTGTGGGTGTATGAGGGCGAACATAACACATACGTATGCACATTGTATTATATACACTATATACAAATGAAACATACATACTTAATATATATATATATATATTTATATATGTATGTATATATGTATGTATGTATGTATGTATGTATGTATGTATTTATGTATGTATGTATGTATATGTGAATGTATGCTAGAGTATGTATACTCATTATAATAAGTATACATAAAATAAGAACATAAAACTCTAAATATAGATACATTTCTAGAGCCGGAGGGGTTATACCCTCTGATATCAATATTACCAAGTAATAAAGTTATGATATTAAATCAGTTGGAATCGCTTCATAAATTAGGGTTTAGGCGTGTAAAAGTTAATTTATTCACTCATCGGCATTCTTAAATCAATACCTTACATCATTTATTATTTATTTTATATGCCTTATAAATATGTGTATGATAATTGATGTTTCGACATTAATATACCATAGTTACTAGTATATACTATATAATAATATATGATATGATAGGTATAGTATAATATATATATATATATATATATATATATATATATATATATGATACATTAATATAAATATATTAAATAAATACCTGATATATTCCAGAAGAAATGGGGGGGGGGGCATCCATGCATTAGTTTAAATTGTTGAGAAATTAATTACCGAAATAAATAATTTTTTATAATTATAGTTACTATTAATTGTATATAGTTTATAACGTTATATTAAATTATATTGTATTACATTATATTAATATATGACATATTATCAAAAATTCATGTCAACATTTAAATTAAAAAATATTTGTAAGTATGTATAATTTGTCTATATAATTTA
>OZ025240.1:64106138-64196138 GCA_964019155.1 Osedax fenrisi | reverse complement strand
GCCTTCTCGAAGGCGGGCGTCTCACATGCGCGCTCATCGAATCGTATAACACGTGCACACAGAAGTGAAATACGTAACGTAATCGATATAGAACTCACGCATACGCTTGTACCGGGGACTTCTATAGCCTTCAATTAAACTATTGCGTTTCTGAACGTTTAACTTTCGGCACGTTTATCTTATCACGTTCCCCTTACACACAGCATGCACTACGCATCGATACATCACCATCGATCAGTCGGTAATACTATATCATTACATCACGTGACATCGCGATCCACCCCCTATTTTTCATGAGAAAAGCTGTTATCATTGTTATTCTAGTAGCGATGACAAATTATTCGTGAAATTGATGTCCTTTAATTATAAATAGATATCGTATTGCCTAAAGAAATACGACTACGCCATCACGATCGTAATGTTATATAATAATGACACCTATGCTATTATTAGTATTTACATATATGTAGAGTTATTAAAATTGTAGTAGTTATTTTTATAGATATACTTATGGTGATAATGATGATGAATCTGTTAATTATATAACGTTGAATATTATATATGTATAATATACATTGTATATCTATATATAGATTATTATTATATAATGAGTAAGTTGGTAATATTGTTAATATATGTATATATATATACATTCTCTTAAAATATAAATAATAATTTGTGTGTTTATATATCTTATATACAATACTTACAAGATAGTGAATATACAGTGTATTATACAGTGTATATTATACACATATAGTATAATATAGTACCTATAGGACCAACAACTAAAATGATAAAAACAAATATTACAAAAATATTAAAGATTTTAAAGTAATAATTACTTTAATATTTTATTATATTTTGTTTGCCATATGGAATATATATATATATATATATATATATATAAATAATTTTAAATTGTATTATTTAAATATTAAAATATATAATAAATAATGTATTACATATTATAAAGCTAAGACTTATTAAATGTATTTAAAGTTTTAATGAAGTTCCCGAATATTTAGATGCTCTCATTTAATAAACAAATATATTATATTTCTATTTTCAATAATTTTTAGTTTATTTTATGATTTTACACTATATTTAATTCTATTTTTATTTATTGTGTAGTATTAAACTTTATTTTGTTCATTTCAATAATGTATGTTATAACATATATGTATAAAGGGATATATTATAAGGGTATTTAATATAAGGGGATTTTATAACATAAAACAATAAAAAAACATAAATAACAAAACTGTATAGAATATAAATAACAATTTGACAAGGACATAATTAAAAAATAGATTTAAATATAGGAGATCTAGCCTGTAAGAAGACTGGGATATAATCGATATATGTGCTAAACTATAGATATAGGGATATAGTCAGACATTTAAGATATGACATATAATAGAAATTGTAGAGTTAGAACGGGGGTACTAATAAGGAGTGTACGCCGTACATTGTACGCTATGGCGTATACGTATCCTATAGGAACAAGCTAGCAATGTAATAGGATGTGCATGAATGAATATATTTATATATACATATATATTTATATATATATTTATATATATATATATATATATATATATTTAATTAATTTGATAAAATATATGATTTACCAATTTCATTTTATAATGAATATGTAATATTTAATTTAGTTGGTCTATTGACTAATATATATATATATATATATATATATTTATATATATATATATATATATATATATATGTATATATGTGCCTATATTTATACGTTTACATGAATATGAATACACACACACATACATACACACACATACACTGGATCAGGTATACACACATATACATGTCATATAATACTCCTTAGGATACATGAATACGTGTGTAATTGAGGATAAAGATAATACATATTGACACTTACCCATCTTCAGATACGTCGTTTTGTTTACAGCAGTCGATATTGTCGAATCTTTTATTGAATGAAGGACATAGAACATCTTTAGCTACGCACTTTACATTACCGTTACATATTTCCGCTGTTGGATGAAATAACAGAAATGTTATAATTCGGTAAAATAGTATACTATCGTTTAGTACTTATAAGTAATACACGCTCTTTATATACATATTAACTATATTGACCTATTAGCAATCGATACCATGGTGACTAACTGATATTCATACAGTGGTGAACATCGCAGCATTGCCCCTTCACCGTGTACGAGATAACCACTTGTCCCCGAGGACATGACGTGTACACAGGACACGAGGACTTATAGCACAGGCACTCTGGCTTGGGTTCGGCGCAACACCTATCTCGCAGCGTGTTCAAGTTCTGCACGCTTGTCGATACGATGTGCAGTCGCATTCCGAGTGGGCAGGTGCTGGGCCCCGGTTCATCGGTTCTCCGAGGGCACGCAACGCTATCGCAGGTCTTGTCTGTATGAATTAAACGCGGTTAATCAACGTGCAGCTCGTACTAGCCTCGGGTTCTACTAGCGCTACCTTACACTTATACGTGTATGGTATAAACAAAAGAGTATGCACGCTAACGTAGTACGTGCAGTGTATGTGAATATATGGCTAGTGAACTAGTAATGTAAATAGTCAGAAGATAGAAATGTGTAGATTTTCTGTACGTGCATACACAAACGTACACATATATTCAGTACAATAAATATCAGGTAAAGTGAATCTAATACAAATATATATATATATATATATCTACACACACAGTTATATTATTTCAGTTCAATATATATATATATGATATACCATTCGACAAGACGATCACACCCCTGAACACTTATAAAGTAACTCATAAATAGGTTCCTATTCAGAGGTTGAATTATCCGCTCCATATTTATCCCTTAGATATATATATATCTAATTATCAGCCCTTACGAACCCACATCCCAGTACGTCGTAACCCTAAAGTATAGCAATGTACTAATTTACTTCGATACCTCTATAGTATACTATAGAGGTATACCTATAGTACCATAGGATCGAAGTAAATTAGTACACTGCTATAGTATATATGCTATATAGTATATATAGTATATACAAAGATTTTGCGAAGCATTCATTAGAAAAATCTTTGGTATATATATACTAGAATATACTCGAGCGTCTATCTTGTCTGTTATACTATAGTATAACATATATGAGTATCATACCACCAACACGTTCATCGGGTTACCATGCAATGCACGGAGTGCATTATACTATTCAGATATTTGGTAATAAACCCTTTTATAAAATGTATCATATATGATATATATATATATGATATATATATATATATATATATATATGATACATAAATACGTTCATATACTTACTTTACCAAGTATATTACATACTACATATTCTCTATATTTCACATTACTCCACATTTCACCATTTATTCAATATAAACAAAATACGTCCCTACATAACAACATCCACCGAACTAACTATTACCCATACTTTAATTATATCTCGACTACACTAATGCATACCTATACTACTTTCTTCTCACAATAAATACTTTACAACCATCGACCGCTTAACTAACAGATCACTTAGACTAATCTACCGACTAAAAAAAACTGACAAAACTACAAGTATAACTGACCTACGAACACAACTGAACTGGCAATCCGCAAAAAATAGCTAAACTTAAATTAATATCCATTCTTCATTCCTCCCTCTGACTAAACAACCTGATTATCTTTATATACTAATTTCTCACAATACTGCACCACGCCACCTACTATCCTCTAACTATACGGTCCTGACTGAACCATCCTATCGCCGGAAAAAACTTGGGAAGCGTCGCTACTCTGTTTGCGCCAGCCACCTTTGGAATCAACTCCCTCCATCCCTCAAAACTACCAATACATCAGCAAATACATTCAAATAAAAACTAAAGAAGTACCTCATTGTCCATGATATTTGAACTTGAAATATATTCGTTTTCGACACGTTGTACACTTGTCTGTACTTATTATTACATTTAATTATTGTTTTTTATATATTATTGTCACACTATAAGAATTTATAATTTAATTAGTGTTTAAATAAAAATCATCATCATATAAAAATCATCATCATCATCATATATGAGTTTAGTATCTTTCATTTATTACTAAAAGGGCCATATTTATCTGAATATTGTTAATATTCTAATTATATGTTCTTGTGTTTATTATTTTATTTTGTATTCAATGTGTGAATTTAACACTCGCTGATTACACATATACTCTAATTATATAATAGATAGGTACGCCGTGAATCGCACGTATTAACTACGTAATTATAGTTCATTATATATTATAATATATATATATATATATATATATATATATATATATATATATATATATATATATATAGTATACTATATCATATTATATATACTAATAATAATTATTCGTCCAATTCAGTTATAAATATATATATATATATATATATATATATATATATATGTATGTGTTTGTGTGTGTGTGTAGATATGTATAAGTTATATTTAGTACATATATTAAATTATGTATACAGGTATGCGGCGCGCCGTATGTTGTTAGTATTAATCGAGGGTAGTGATAGTTCGAGGTAAGACCCCACACGACGCGACGACTTAGACCGCCGCTGTCGACGTGTGATTAATTGCGTAATAATTGGTCGGGCACTGCACTACGTTACTGCTAACAATGCTATGTCGGGCTACTTCTTCAATACAATAGTTAACGTATTGGCCTGCATGAATGATTTCGTAGGAAGCGCCTTATTAATTATGAGATTACATGTACATATCTACTTTATTCGAAGGCTTCGAAGGGACATTAGAAACCTACATGGTTATAAGTGAAAACTTCATCTAAATTCCTGGATGGGATGAAATACTCCACCAAATTAAATAACAATAACAATATTGTTATATATATAGTATTATCTTAAAAGGATAAGGCATCATATATGAATACAGGAGAGTATACTCGTATACGACAGCGAGTTTGCAAACCATTTCCTGATTAGCAAAATGGTCATAAAATAATATTTAAAAGTGAATTTATATATCTAATATATAATTATATATATAACAAATAATCGGCTCTCGTTAAAATCATGGATGACTTAACATGAGAGCGTATTCTAACCATGTATGGTAACCCTATATGGTAATCATGTATAGGTGTACCTATTGTATTACAAGTAAAAATGTCAACGTTATGGATGGGATAAAAGGATTCCACTAAAACACATAAATAACAATAACAATATATTAATACATACAAGATACGTAGGTATATATACGTGTATAATATTATACAGATATTTGATTTGCAATACGGTAATTAAAATAAGAATGTTGACGCATTTTAATGGAGATTGGTAAACGATTCTTAACATTACTAAAAAATGTATTAACTATTACTTAGAAGTAATCGTTTATACGAATAATGACCAATTATTAAGGTATATTGATACGACATATTATTACATTGACTGTTTTTAGTGTAACGTGTTATAAAACTTATATTCGAAATACAGTTCTATTTCCAATATAATGTCTCTATAGAGACAAATAAAAATACTAAAGAAATATACTACGACTTTAGTCTATATAAAATGTATAATACTGTTCGAATTATAATATTATTATTTCTGCATTTCCGACAATAATCGAATGTACGTATTATGTAGGTACGCCTTTATCTTAGTTAAAGTTACTTACCAGAAAGTTGCTATACATTTACCGGAATGAGGGCCCTCGTATCATATCGGTATACTCTACGCTACAGCGTTTATAATAACTATTTCTCTACAAACTCAGAGTACTTCCGGAAAGTTCTAAATTGTTTATAATTCCTTCTAAAAGGCTATAGCAACTAACATGAAGTATAATGTATTGTAACATGGTGTTGTTGTGCACTTCGATTATTCATAATTATTACCATATATAGTCATATAATACGATATAATGTATTAGTATATACTATATACTAATCTGATATCAGATTAGTATATATATGCATGATTTGTAATTCAATATTTAAGTAATATATATATATTTATATATATATATATATATATATATATATATACTTGGTTAATTGATATACGAGCCTACGAGATTTAATAATTAAATATTGAATATTGGAATGAAATATAAATATTAATTAATAACTTTTTATATAGTTCTATACCGAATATTTAATTGTTACGAAAATGCATGCTATATATAGAGAGAAATGTGACTATTTATTTAAGTTGTTACAGTTTTAATCAAGCAGACGTGCATATTTAATTAAAACATATTTTATTAATACATAATACAACATTAATATATTAATTTCATATATACATATATATGTAATAATGATTTATAATATATGATTCATTCAGGCGTTTTCTAAATCAGAATAGTAAATTTAAAAATAAGTACATATATGGTATTAAATAATCAATGTATTCACACACTATTATATATATATAAGCAATTTACACACTTTATATAGGAAGTGTTATATATATATATAACTACCATACATATAACTAATATATATAACAAATACCGTAAGTATACTTGAACACAGGGGACCAGTACAGACTTGTAACGGTATATATATATTATAATACAATATATCTAGTAGGACCTACATATAGTGACTGTATAACTAGGTTTAATTATATCCAGGGTGCATTATATATTACATTATATATATATATATATATATATATATATACTAATGAATGTACTAAAGGGTATTTAGTAAGTTCAATACAGTGAATTAACTTTATCTGAATGATCAACATAATTGTTCGCTCTTCAGGTTACTTTAGACATATATGTATACAGTATACTGCAGTATAGTATATTATTGAAGTAAGGTGAAATACACTATAATCAATTTACTATATATATTTCACATTTATATAAATATAAATTATTATATATGTATACACATGGGTGTATATATCATATAAACTTAATGATTATATATTAAAGTATATATATATATATATATATATATATATATATATATATATATACATTAAATACATATGCGTAAGATTTTTTTATTATGGTATACATTATAAAAAATGAGAATTTATCTAAGGAATGTGGAATATTTACCTATACGTAGGTGTTTACCTAGTAGAATATATACCTATTAAAGGGAAACATCACGTGATAGGTCTATTTATAGAGTAATTAATCTACTTCGATGGACTATCGCATTTCTGGCATATACTACGATATCTAGTACAGGTAAACTAATCTATATATTGGATATATATATAACTATACGTATATTTATGTATATACGAAAGGGGAAATAGTATATATGCTCATTTCATAGATCTCGCTATGTTAAATGTGTATAACATAAGCTCCTCTTACTTCTGCCTCGCGTAGTACATGCAGGTTAAACCATGGTTCAATAGTTGAAAAAATACACCTACAAATACTACAACATGCGTAACATTCTATAACGGCTTAAGCTTTAGACTATTACATTACACACACACACACACACACACACACACACACACACACACACACACACACATACACACACACACACATACACACACACTCGCGCGTATTACATACGAGTATATATATTAGACAGACCGTATAGTATATAGCCGAGTATATATGTGTATAGCTGACTTGGGTAATCAGACACATAGTTTTACATACATGCATAGCACAAGTATTACACAATGTCACACATGGTCGACAGTGTCTATAGTAACTATTGATATACTTCGTTATTGGTATCGATTCGGTGTCTGCATGTATGTATGTGTACGTGAGTGTGTACAATGGACATGTATGTGTATGCGTGTGTGTATGTATATATGTGTAGTTGTGTGTAGGTTTGTGTATATATGTATATGTATTTATGTGTGTATGTGTATATATGTATGTATGTGTGTATGTGTGTGTGTGTATATAGTATATAGTATATGTATATATTATATACACATATATGTGAGTGTATGTGTATGTATATATGTATGAATGTATGTGTATGTATGAATATGTGTATACTATATACACTGTATATGTATACATATATATATATATATGTATATGTGTATGTTGATGTATATTGTGTTCTGTATGGTATTAAAATTATATTTCAATAAATAGAAACATGATTTAAATATTATTTCGAAATCAATAAAATAAAATATTAAACAAAAACGTATTGCCTTATGATGTACAATATCACACGCTCTAAGTAGTAGGGTAGTAGGTATAGTTCGGTGTCCTTGAATAGCGATATGTCATGTATATAGTCATAGTCATCATATAGTCATGTACATAAGCAATAAGTCACTGCAATAAGCGTTACTTAATAATTAATATTAACGACCAGTGACTAGCTTCATGGGAATAACACTATAGTAATAACAATATAGCAGTGGTTCCCAACCTTTTTTCAACATGACCCTTTTTTTGATAATTTTTAATTCAAAAATATACCATGACTCAATGAAACATTTTATTTGTGTATTATTAAATGTTATCATAAATGAATAATATAAACTATAATATATATATCAATATTTTAGAAATTGGTTCATGACCAGGGTGAGTTAAATTCAACCGAATTTTGACGAATATATGGATTTTAAAAGGACGAAAATAAGCTATATTCGGCCTTTTTAATGAAATTTGGCCTTTTTTAAACATAATAGTTATCCTATCTTAATTCATTAAAAGTAATAACATAAAATACTTGATAGTAATATGTATATTATATGTAACTAATACTAAAAGTAAAAGCAAATTTTGCTACAATATTAGCAATGTAAGTAAGTAAATTCGTAATTATTGAAGATTAAGGGAATTACAATAAGATTGTTGGGCATTCTCTTTAGAAATGTATATGTCAACATACATGTCATATGCGTATCTTGATATGATAATACTATTTTATACTAATAATAAAATGCATGATGTGCACCTATTAAACTTTCCTATCTTTGAGAAGTATGAGAGCGAAGTTTTATTTGAAGAATGTGAAGACTGGAAATATACAATTACTGGAATAACAAGGGATGTAGAAAAAAAGATGAAGGACGTATTAATGGTTTTTATAAATAATATTTATTATTAAATTGTTTATAAATTATTATTATTTAAAGTGTATCAAGTAGAATACAAAAAGCTTCCTTACCAGGATTAGTAATGATCTGGTGTGGAGCTCATCAACTGGACTTAGCGTTACATACTTTTAATCAAATTCGATGTCAATGACATTTTTGCTTACTTTAATAAAATTAATCGGATTTTTAAGGAGGCAATTCAATTTAATAACTAACATGAGATCTAAATGGCCCCAAGGTAATACAATTATAATTATTGAAGGTTATAGAATTTCCTGATAGAAATCTTTTAGTATTAAAGATTATTATAAGATTTTATTTAATTTCATTACCGGACTGCTATGTATATATCCAGGAACTTCATCAGTTGAATCAAATTTTGCATTTGTAAAGTCGATAAAAGCTGAAGGAAATACCCATATTTCAAACATTACACTTGAAGGATGTATACACTCAAAACAAATTAATTATTTAATAAACATTTAATACATTTCTTATTTACTTTTATATTTTTTACTTCATTATTGATTTAAATACTATATTGATACCAATATATTTGTTGATACTAAAAGTATTGCAATGCCATGCAATATAATATATAATAACTATATTACTTAACCATATTAAGTATATGTAGAGAGAACTATATTGATAAAAAAGGCCGAATTTAAGCCGAAGATAATTATTTCAAAAAGCAGAAAATAACCATAATTAGGCATTTTTCCTTACATTACATACATAACCTATAGGTTAAGGCCGAATTTAAGGAAAAAGGCAGAAAAACGGCCCTTTGACATCGTTATATTCGGCTTAAATTCGGCCTTTTATATTATTTATATATATAGATATTTTTTTCAACATCCATTGTTATTCCAATACTTTTATATTTCCAGTCTTCACATAACTTATCTAATACTTGTGACATTTACGTAAATAAAGTATGTATGCTTCTCAAAGATAAAAAAGTTTAATAGGTGTACATCATGCATTTTGTTATTAGTATATATATATATACAATAGTATAGTATATATTGTATACAATCGTATTCTCATATCAAGATACGCATATGACTTGTATGTTTACATATACATTGCTAAAGAAAATGCCCAACAATATTATTGCAATTCCCTTAATCTTCAATAATTACGAATTTACTTATTTACATTGCTAATATTATATTAAAATTTGCTTTTACTTATAGTATTATTTACAATATAATATACATTTTACTAGTAAGTATTTTATTTTATTACTTTTAATGATTTAAGATACGACAATTAATTTATTAAAAAAAAGCTGAATTTATTTAAAAAGGCCGAATTTAGCTTATTGTTGGCCTTTGAAAATCCTTATATTCGGTAAAATTCGGCATTTTTACGAAAAGACCGAATTTAACTCACCCTGGTAATGACCCATATGTTGGGAACCACTGCTATATAGCGATCTATGGTTACAATGGCAGACACGGGAATAAGCGTGCCATATTGTAATTAAGATTAGTGTAACCTATATGTATACCATCTAATATAGTATATAGTAGAAGTGTGGTCAATCGATCACAAAAGTATTCAAAAGTTATCAATCATTAATATTAATCATACTATATAATACTACTAGATATATATATATATATATAATATATATATTATATATATATATATATATATACATATATATATATATATATATATATATATATATATATATACAGTTCTATTTAGTTCTATGGGTATTTTATCTGTATATATATATATATATATATACTTAAATTATTAAATTAAATGATTAGGCTATAGGACACCTACAACTGCTATAATGTTTGTACTACAATATTTATATAAACAGTTTAATAAATAATATGCAGCTAAATAAGCAAGTAGATTAATCTATAGATCTATAACTTGAAATATAAATATAAATATAAATAATAATGTATATAGATTTATTTGTATTCCTTAAAAACTTAAAAAAAATGACGAATATGAATTTAGTGCATTTTGACGGAACATATAACAATGTACATTATATAATATAATTTATATACATACATGTCATATACATGTCATGCGTCGAACATCATACATATACATTCATACACATATATATATATATATATATATATATATGTATTTGAATACATGGCGTGACTGTACTTAAATATTATATACACTTAATACACATTCATATTTGTAATTGCTAGGACTGAAAACTATGCTATGGAGTACATGGATTTTCATTTATGATAATGTTAACATACAGGAATATATATATATATTAGTTAGTTAATATTATATAGTCAATAATATTATATGGTATATCTAAATAGTAAAATAAGTCATTTTAAAGTATTACTTTGTTAAAATCATTAACAGTATAATTTAACTAACATATGTATAACATGTATATGCATATACCAGGGAGCATATACGCAGCATATACATGTACATACATAAATGTGAAATAAAAATTTAATTTATTACTATATGTCATATATGACATATATATTTAATTTTACTAATTATATAATACGAAAATATACACCCAAGTATAATATAGTAGTATATAATTTTAGTTGTATATAACTAACTATAGTATTAGTAATTTTACTAATATATTAATAGTTTTTTGAGGGAATTTTTCTAATCAATAATGGTCAAATTACAAATATTTTCTTTTAGTACGTTAAATTAATGGATAAATATAATTGGAATGGATACGTTTTCAGTAGTAAATAAGTATATTAGGACAAGCGTCACACTTTTGCTAATATTTACTATCGTAGTAATGTCTTAAACCTAACATATTAACTCTATTTGCTAACTATAGTCATAGTCGACAACATGATTACAATTTTCCACATATTACTACCTATATATGTATATATATATATATATATATATATATATATATATATATATACGTTATATCATAGAACACATTCATAATTTTATAAATGGACGACGTCCACTGGACGATACATATATATATATATATATATATATATATATTATATATATATAATACCTATATATGTAGGTCAACTAGATATGTATGTATTTAGTGTAATACTATTTGATTTTGAACCATGGGAATATCATACATAAACACAGTAATATATATATATATATATATATATATATATATATATATATATATATATATATATATATATCTCATACTTATATCAAAGGGCTTTGCTTATATTGTGTTGTTTTACAATACGTGTAATTGCGGATTTGAATATATATCTGAGTCTTGAGATTGATAGTTTTGTAGGCGATATATTATATATATATATATATATATATATATTATATAATATTATATAATAAAAGAACGTGCGGTGCCGTAGAAAGTCCTTAGCGTATTCTAGATTACATTAATGAATCACGTCGCTTATTGATGAATCACGCCTCTTACCAGCCTCAACTCCATCCCATCCAGCCTACTATCCAGCTATGCGTCATCGCGTGATTCATGTGGCGGAAACTCATTAACTGCGATATGGAAGTCGGCATTCCTCAGATGTAGATATATTCTAAATGATTATTACGTCAAAATCGTCTTACATGAATATATATATATATATATATATATATATATATATATATTACTTATACTTGTCTTCGTGTGTACGTGTGATTATTTAAATGGATTTCAATACATGTATAAGTTACATGTTCCCGTGTATATAGGACCTTACAATGTACACGTATATTTGTACATGTACATTGTAAATACAGTTCATGTCATGCACAAATATACGTGTATATATGTACCATATACTACTTATACTATATTATACTACGACGTATATACTATTTGAAGCAACATATATTATATACGTTTGAGGTTAGTAGGATGAGTATACATATCGAGTATACTTATTGTAACATATATATATATATATATATATATATATATATATATATATATATATTTATATATATTCGATTAAATTTAAACACTAACTTTATTAAAAAGTGAACTATACAAATATATGCAAATAAACATATATTTATATATACGCACACAAATGCATACAGAAACATGTATATATAACCATAGTCTACATATTAATCAATATATATGGACATTTATCAATATTTATATATCGGTTGAAACACATATACACATACCAATATATATATATATATATATCTATATATATATATATATATATACATATATATATATATATATACATATATATAAATGTATGCATGCATTATAATTTGGTGAAAGTTGGTCTATATAAAATAAGTTTATTATTAGAATAGGAGATAAAAGTAAGATTTATTGTTAAACGTGACATCGAATGGGGGATTTATTATTGAGATTAGAATATAGAATGTATACTGACCAGGGCCACTGACAGGTATAGTGATTTATTAATTAACAAGCCGATAGTCAAATAAACACTAATAATTATATTAATATAATGTTTGTGTATTGTATGTAAAGTGTGTGTTCATATAATTGTTTATATATATATACTTATATTTGAGATGCGTTGCATATACTTATATTTACATATATCTATATTTAGATGGATATATGTATATGTAATCATATATTATATGTATACATATATAAATATATGGTATATCACAAATAATGCTTAATATTTAATACATTGTGGCAAATACTCTATATAATATATTATGTTGCTGCTTATTTATAATGTTTACGATATATCATGTTAATTAATCTATTGTTTGTTTACAGATGAATAGAATAATAGTGAAATATAAAATGTAACGTATCTATATAGGGTAAAGTCCCCGATTACCGACCCCCTCCTAATACCGACCACCTCTCGTATCTCAGTAACTATAAGAGATATCAAAAAATAATATATACACGAACTGTTAGTAATGTAATGATACATATGAATAAGTATTTTGTTTTAACAACTATTTAATCCTACAATTGTTATTTGATAAAATGTAATATTCTGTTTTTACTTTTTAAATATTTGAATAATAACTTTTTTTAAATAATTGTAAATACTTTATTAATTAAAAGAAAACTTAATACTGCACATAATATTGTAGATCAATAAAATGTTTATAATTATTATAAAAATAATTCAATTTGAATAACTATTAACCAACATATCTTAATTATAGCAACCCATATGATTTTCCTAATACCGACCCCCCTAAATTACCCTAATACCGACCCCCATATGATTTATAATATCCAATCAAAATAGATCAGTATTTTACTTTAAAATATGTCATAAGTTGTTTGTTTATCATTGATATAGATTAAGGATTCATGATTCAATTATATTATATACATACTGATTAATAACTAAATATTAAATAATAATATATACTATTTTAATATAATTACTATAAATTTTAAATTTAAATTTAATATTACTATTAAAACATAAATTCAATAAAAAATAATTGATTGCATGTTATAATTAATTATATTTATTAATATCTACTATGTTGATTGGATATTATAATACTAAAAGTATGTATACCACGATTATTCTAGGGGGTCGGTAATAGGGGAAGGGGGTCGGTATTAGGAACAGGTATCCGATTACCGACCCCCCTGTTTATTCTTGTAAATATAATTATATCAAAAATTTAAAATAGCCACATTATTCATTACCATAATATTACCCTATTTACAAAATTTCAAATAAATTTATTTAATATTGAATACGTTATTACAAATAATCATTTAGGGGTCGGTAATCTGGGACTTTCCCATATATATATATATATATATATATATATATATATATATATATATATATATGGTTTACGTACAAAGTTACACCTGGGGTTACAAAAAAAAAACTAATACATACACACACAGATATACACATACATACTTATATACATGGATATATATATGCATACAAAAATATACCAACAATTTTCCGATGGAAAATCTTTGCAAACTCTTTGCATACACACACACGTATATATATACTTTTAACAAAATATGACTTATCATATTTTCGAATCCTTATCACAAAATTTATAATTATATTATATATATATATATATATTACATATTTAAATAAAAAACCTGATTCACTTATTTATTACAGTATGTAAAATTATATATATATAAATATGTATTATATAATATATACCTTACGTTCTTGTATACAGATATAAATATTTTCTTTACATGTCAAGAAAAACAATTTATCCGATTAATCTTAAATTAATTAATTTTTTTAAGTTCATTTATCTTAACTACGAGATTACGTAACATAAATGTATATGTGATATATATATATATATATATATATATATATATGTATACATATATGTATGTATACTTATATGTATGTATGTATGTATGAATGTATGTATGTATGTATGAATGTGTGTGTGTATGTGTGTGTGTCTCTATGTGTGTGTGTGCGTGTGTATGTATGTGTGTTTGTGTGTGTTAAATGAACACTGTTAGTACTGTTAATATTGATAAACAGTACTTTTGAGCATATATTATACATTATAAACATATTTATACACTAATCAAAATAAATTATACATATAATTAATTGTTATATCGTCATATATATTATAATTGTAAACACAATAATTTACTTGGTCAAGTATATTAAGGTTATTACAAATTATTGTTATCAATTAAAATATAAAAGCATAACTAAATGTACCCTCTTATATTTGTAAAAGTTAAAATATATATGTAGATACTTTTATATTTAAATTACATTATATTTAATAGATATAATTATAATACATATTACGTAATCAGCGTACTGTACGCTGTATTCACTAATATAGGTTATTGATATGTATATTGAATTGTTCTATAGGCTATAATATATTATATTAATGCTGAACTAATCGATGTAATGCAATAATACGCTTATTCAGTAATACTATTAAATAACATTTCTTATATCAATATAGATTATATGATTAATGGGTACATATATGATGTGTGTATACCTTTATGAATACTAGTTTATATTTATGTTTTTATTATGATTCAATTATACACACACACACATATATATATATATATATATATATATATATATATATATATATATATATATATAATATAAATAATAATACACATATTTTAAATATTTCATGTATACAAATATACGTAGGTATATATATAAATGCGTAAATGATTGAATAGAGAAAAATAAAAACAAAGATGAATCATAATACAAGAGTCACCGATTCGACGGATGAGTAATATAGCTGTGTAATTGTACTCTGAAAAACACATTCTATAACTAGTGTCTATATGCAATCTATGCGTGTGTATAATAGAGTACATATATATATATATATATATATATATATATATATATATATATGTGTGTGTGTATGTGTGCACGTGTGTTTGTTTGTGTATGTGTACGTATGCATGTATGTATTGCGTATAATGTACAACGCTCAGTCAATATTCGTATCTACAGTGACATACTGGTACATTCGTATACATTACTTAGTTTTTCTTATACATCTAAATAAAATAGAATCGTCGTGTTCATCAACGTTCATTAAAAGAATGCAATATAATAAGTGAAAATACGCATACGATTATCCATACTATTTAATTTAAATTATATGTGTACAATATATGCATATATAAAGATATAGATAAAATATATACGTTAAAATACATACTTGTCTGATAATTATCGATTATGCTAAGGTTATTATGTATATATAAATACAATAGAAATCTGTAATATATAAGCTTCGGTAACACATAATAAGAAAACACACATAATAAATTAACAATTTATATTTAGCCTCATTTATTTTATATAAATACATATTAATTGACAATGTATACATCCTATAGGATGTAGTTAATATTCGTTAACACACAATAAGAAAATCGTATCAATTTAAATAATTTATTTATAGATTTATTTTGTCAATTATACTATAGAATATTAAAATTAATTTTGAAATGAATAAATATTATATATTTGATTAAATATATTATTAAATACAACCTAACGATTACATACCCCATGGTTTATACATTAGTTGTGTTCAATCAACTGTCTCAACGGGGTTAATATATTTTGCAGGGTTTAACGTATAACGTATATATACGTTCTATAGAATATTGATATATCCTTGTATATATATTTTAATTTATTTAATAATAAATTGTAATTCAAATTAGTAGAATAAAACATTAAAATAAACATTGTCATCCTAAATATATTCTAGAGTCTAGAATCTAGACGATGTATATTATGTGTGTAGATGTCACAACAAAACACCTATAATATAATAGGTTAACATAACAATAAATAAGCATTACACTTAATTAAATATAATATAAAATATATATTATTTAATTGTAAATGAAAAAATATAATACAAAATATATATTGTATACTATAGTATATATATATACTATATAATATATTAAATATATATATGTGTCTATTCAAATAATAAAACCTTTAACGCAAGTCCGTTTGATATTATCCATATTATAATTCTCTTCATCGTCGGAATACGTACCGCTTCCCTGACCGACATGGATTAAGCGAGGAGGTGGTGCTATGCAGGTTAAACCTTGACCACAACGCTCATGTTCATGGCCGCAGTCTTCTCCTGGACCACGACCACACTCTACGCAACACATGCATATGTTGATAACTACACCGAATTCACAGGTTCGTCTTTTCTCGGCTATACTCGTACAGTTCTCGTATTCCGATTTAGAGCACCGCACACAACTCAACGAAACAGAGGTCGATATCAACGAAACCACGGTCACATATAAAAGTAATATCATCGCTAGATATATATTATACTTGTATCTAATGTGAGTATTATGTATAAACTGAGATATTATTGAAAGTAATGCTAGTCGTATTTCGTGTTATGTTAATAAACTGTTAATGGGTAAACTGCTAACTGTGCACGCATTAGTTGTTAATGGATCAAGACGAATTCAAATACGCTTGTCTCGTGCACGAGGGGCGTTTCCAGCGATTGCTAGAGACGTTCTTATTGGCTAGCAGACATTTATATAAAATATCGTCTGCAGGTATACTAATCGAATAGGCGTATAAACTCGTATATGATAATACCCTATTTTTAGTGTACATTACCCAGAAATAGCCACAGCCTATCTATAAGTGTTTCAATATATCCCACTAAATACATCATTCCTATTATTAATAAATCGTAGAATTAAAAATAACCTATAATATAAGTCAATAAAACTACCTAATAAATCATATTACATTATTATTGCAGTTATTTATCTAATAGGAAATTTCATTAATATGTAATATAAAATAAATATAACATAAGATAACTCATAAGTAAATATAACAACATAACATAAAGTTCTCAATAGTAAATAGATATGAGTACATTATTAAATGTAATGCGTAATAATATATTCTATAGAATATATTCGTATATATATATATATATAAATATATATATATATATATATATATATATATATATATATATATATATATAGGTATACATTATACCTATGCATAGGATATATATATACCCATGGGTATAATGAGTACAGATGTAATATTGCGAGAACTGTTTTAATGTAGTACATACATTATTTAGATATTTTGTATTAATAGGCAATACTTTCGTATTAGATGTATATTGTAATTAATTATAAATATTGTAAATAATTAGATAGGGGTTGTTGTCACTTTAATTCGATATTGTTACTATATATAGGTAAGGTCTATCTATATTATAGATATGTATTACGTTATGTTTTCTTAATTTATATTAGTATGTAACGTATATATATATATATATATATACATATTTGCATCATATAATTTAATGTATATACACATATACTTGTATTTGTGTCCAACAAATATAAGAATATTCTGCAGTGTAATATAACTATTTCACCGCGGGCAATGCCAACATAGGTGAATATAAGATATAGCCTTGTGGTGCGCATTCGTGTTATTCCCTCACCAGTATCCAGCTGTACAAATCAATGTATATATATATATATATATATATATATATATATACAATTATCATATACACTTATTGTGGAATTAACGAAATAGGTGGTGGTAGTGCTGATGGTGGTGTTGGTGATGGTGGCTATGGTGATAGTATTTAAGTGGTGGTGAAATGTGAAATATGTACTAATGTAGATATAGTAATAAGTAAATAGCATTCCCTGAATCGTATAAGGTATTATAATTAATATATACAATACAAAGAATATGAATTTAGGTTTACTAACGAAATCGGTTATTATATGGGTTTAATAACTGTATTTGTGATACAACAATGGGTATAATATATATATATATATATATATATATGTTATCATATATAATAACAATATGTTTAATATATCAATTTATATTGCACTATAGTTCACGTGATCGCTGATTAGTTTTGTAGATTGTATGTCCCATAGAAAACTTCAAGGGCATGTATATATTGAGGTGTATATATATATATATATATAGGTATAGTTTATACAATATATAAATATATAGGTATATATATATATATATTCATACGGTTCACTATTGTCATTGTAATTGTTATTTTATTTTGGTATAGGTCTTTCATCCATCCATGAATTTAGATGAAGTTTTCACTTATAACAATGTGGATCTAATATTCCTTCGAAGTTCTCTCGTGTTAAGGGTACCATGGTGTAACGAGTTTCGATAACTTTTGTAAACACAATTATATAATATAACTTCTAAATACATATGTACAGGGATTAAATCCACTTCCTGTGTATTTGCCTAACAATAATTATTTCATGTGTAATTATTACCATACTTGATATAACGTTAATATTGATATACTTATATGAACGTTCAAGTATACTTACTACATATATGGTATTCCTATAGTAATGCCTATACGTATATACTTATATACGCAGGTAAGTAGGCGTATGGCTATCACACGGACAAGTATACAGATATAATCGTAATAATAATAATGTTCATAATATTATTTATTACTAATATGTATTACTATATATTTATTGCTAATATTATTATACTAAATATATGCTTCCAATCTAGGTTTCCGATGTGTTACAATAGTTAACTCGTGTTGATAAAATTATTTATATCGACACGAGTTCAACATATCGATATATACGAAATGTACGAAGCATATATGCTTCGTATCTATAGATGTAAATAAAACTTTTATTTATAAATATATACTTCGATGGTACGAAGTCGTCAATTATACAGTATATACACTGTACAATGTACATTGTACATTATACACTGTACAGTGTACAACATAACTTGTACAATATAGAGTATATATATACACACTATAGTTTATACAATATATAAATATAAGCGATATTACAAAGTTTATTTAGATATATTTACACGCGTGTTCGCAACTCTGTTCACAAATAGGTTATAGTTGTTGAACGTTGGTAATTAGATAGGTAGGTAGAATGCACTACGTTGATTGATTAGTTTGTAGCGTTTATACGTGTTTAGGTAAACGTCGGAAGTAAAAAGTTAAAATAGTTTATATATAACTCCAAACAATAGGTTATAAAAAAGTATCGCTGAATTAAAACTAGTAGAAAAATGTAAAGAAAATAATAATGTTTAACAATATTTAACAATAAATAATCGATAATTATCGATTATAATCGATAGATTAGAATACCACGTCAGCGTAATTATTTACCCTTTTAGAAGTATCTTCACCTATATATAATGACATATACCTGGCAATATACAACTGTATACATACCTATAGGTGACAATAATTTAAAGAGTAAATAATTAAGTAGGTCCTACATCTATATTTCATTATATGTTATCGATCCATTATTAATTAATAACGATCATTATAGGTGTGACGTTTTCACCAGTATAAAGTGCACGTGACATGCTATTCATTCTAATATATTATGATTTATATACACAGGTATAACACTAAATAGGTTTATTTAGTATACATTACATGCATTTTTGCATTATGCAATATGTAGTATTATTATTACTATTACTATTACTATTACTATTACTATCACTATTACTATTACTATTACTATTACTATTACTATTACTATTACTATTACTATTACTATTACTATTACTATTACTATTACTATTACTATTACTATTACTATTACTATTACTATTACTATTACTATTACTATTACTATTACTATTACTATTACTATTACTATTACTATTACTATTATTATTATTATTATTATTATTATTATTATTATTATTATTATTATTATTATTATTATTATTATTATTATTATTATTATTATTATTATTATTATTATTATTATTATTATTATTATTATTATTATTATTATTATTATTATTATTATTATTATTATTATTATTATTTATATATATATATATGTATATATATATATATCATATATAGATCTATAGCATAGCGCATATAGCATGTATGCTTACATGTACTATACATTCCTATATAATTTCTTTCCTCTCGTTGATATTAGTGTGATATTATTAATAATATATTTCTATAGACATGAAGGAATCCCATAACTCAAGCTCATGTTTCTCCGCCCAATATTAGATAATAATACGTGATATTATTACAATCACTTATCTCTATGGATACACCCATAGTCTAAAGAGTATATATATTTCATAACTACCTAATTCATTAGTATGATGTTATTATACTATAATATAATAACATTATATATAATGTATAATATATATATATTATGTATTTACAATGTAACTATAGTTAATGCACTATAGTGAAATATTATACATATACTCATAGTTAATTAATATTATAGTGTTAATACCATGTATTTATTATATGTATTATATATATATATACAGTAAAAGCAGCTCATATCGACATCCCAGGAGATCCGAAAATATGTCGATACATTAGTATGTCGTTACGTATGATAAAGGCGTGGCTAATTTAAAATTAAGCCCACTTAATAGAATAATATATTTATATCGTTAATTTTGTGTATTAAGATAATAATATTAATTATTACACTAATATAAAGTATATATAACTATATATAGTTAATAAATAAAATAAAATAAAAGTATGCTTGTAATATATATGTTATAACATATATATATATATATATATATATATATATGTGCGTATACGCACTGAACAAAATACACTGAATAAATCAAAACAATGGATATATTCTCCTCGTATATCCATTGTATTGGTATTGTATTATTAGATATTATTAATTGCAATTATAGAAAGGTGGTAAATTTAAGATATTTCTTATCAAGAGTGAGTATTCGAGTATGCTCATGTGCACATAAATATATTCACATATGTGCATGTTTGCTTAGTATACTATATATATATATATATATATATATATATATATATATATATATAGTGAATATACAATAATAAGGGAAATATGGGTATTGTGGCCACTTTTAGATAATGTTGTTTAACTTTATAAATATTAGATCTAATACGATAATTTGTTCAATATAGATACATCTTATGATATGCAAGAGGATTGCCGAATCAGTTTTTCATTTTAGCATATCGAATTGAAATGATTAAGGTGGCCACATTACCCTCCAAGGATGGTAAGGTTGCCACCTAATGCGGGTAATGTGGAATTATATATAACCTGAAAATGTGGAATTAATCCACTAGATGGCGATAATTTATATCAAGTTTTGTCTTTATGATATCACATCAAGTACAATTTACAAAACACACGTAATTGTGATAAATTAATGCTTTTTATTTTAACTTTATAATTTACTATATTCATTTAATAGGCTATATCCTAGTATACCATTACACTTTATTATTATGTTATTAATATGGAAAAAGTAATTACAGCAGTAAATGACTGTATGTCATAACAGTATACTGTATATTATATACTTATCTAGATATCATATCGCCATATATGGCGATATAATATCTAGATAAAATAGTAATTTAGAAAGATAACTAATTTATATTATCTGATTTCTATATATATTTCTTTATAATTGTGTTAAAAGATGATTAAATATACTAAATTAAATTTAAAAGTTTATACCACGATTATAATATGTATGGAAATATATGTGTATGGTTAGGATATGTCCTATATATAGTAGATGTTGATTCAATCAACGTTTTCATATAATGACGCACGCAATTTTATAAAAATATAAAAATATTTATTTATGATCATATGTTTGGCTTAAATCATATGGCTGATCATATGATTGGCTTAAATCATTATGAAGTGGCCACATTACCCGCTAAAAGGTATCACGCTATATACACTATATAATAATGAATATTACTCACTAAAATAAATGGCTTACACACTTTGTTGTAATTTAATAATTCTTTAAGATCCAACTTTAATTTTCAATTTATATTATATATTAGTGATTTAATATATGTTTTACATAACTTTTATTTCAATTTAAAAAAAAGTAAATTGATTTTTTTTGTATTTTTTACATCATTTTTTTATTAATAGATATACACATTATTTTTACTTATTTGAACAATGATTACCAATTCGCATATTTCATGTATATATATTTTTTTGATTGGACTTATAGTTTATGAGATACGCCTAGTGGCCACATTACCCTCATGGCCACATTACCCATCTTTCACTTACAGAGATTAATTCTTCATATCATCATAACTTATTTTTTAATATAAATATAATGTAAATATAAATATATGTACTATAGTATATATATATAGTACTATATACTATAGTATACATATGTGTACATATGTATACATATATGTAATATAAGTATATCGTTTATTAATATGCTCAAATTATATACATATTATATATATATATACAAATTATATACATACTATAGTATGCTTTATGCATACATATATGCTACAAATGTGTAATATTTTCATAATGTTGTTACACGCGATGCAAAATTATAAATATTATAGTAATATTTTGTCGATACAGCCGATTTGTCGATACACGCGATATTCTGTAGCATGTATTATATGGCAATACCAACCAATATATTTGAAATGTATATTAGAACCAATTTATCTATACATGTGTCTGTCGATACAGCGGCTTTTACTGTATATATATAAAACAAATAATAATTAAGAGTTGTCTAGATGAATGAATAAGAAAAATATTGTCTGGATTTTCAACTATTATAATATAAATGATATTATTAATAAATATAAAAAAGATAAAATTTGAATCTATAGATATATCTATAATATAGATTCTATATATTATTTATAAATAAAAAGATATATATATATATATATATATATATATATAGATTATTTATTTATAAATAATAAGTGAATAACATTTAAATAGAAATTATGATATAGTTATATAGTTTATATGATATATTATATAACATAGATTATACACATAGTATGCATACATATGTATAATATATATATATATATATATATATATATATATATATATATATAGGTATACAATGTATACTATACATGTAAGTAGAGTGTTACTTACGTATACAAACTATAGGTATTATAATATTAGTTTATGTATATATTTACATCGTATCTATAGACATGTGTATACAATGACAATGTATTATTAATACCATACCCCATTAATAGTAATAACTTATAAGTTACAAGTTAGGGTTAACATTATTAACCCCTATATTGTTAACCATTATTTAGTATGTTATGGTATAACTGTATACGTTTAGGAACGTATATATAGATATATTACATGTGATAGAAATTCTAGCCTAGAATTATTGTAGAAACATGGTTTAGTGAGAAAAAATATAAGAAAGTATAAAGTATACTCTATATTAAGATATTGATAACATTAATTTCACAAGTTTAATTATGTAATCATTCAAAAGAATGAGTACTGTATCGTTCATGCATCTGTATCATTATGATTTATGAGAAACTGATACGTTATTCGCATATATCATATATGATGATTGATCAAACTTAATTATGAAGTAACACTTTCAACAATTATTCATTGAGTAGTGGAATAATAGATGCACATACAAGTGTATTGCTAAACAATAATGGGGAATAGAGAGTATGAATTTTAATACAGCAAGTTATATAGAAAGGAACTACGTGATGGGTATACATATTATCAAGGATTTGAGATATATGCCAGATAGCTTGCGAATTTATGGTAGGTTCACTAATGGGAAGCGTTTGTTTTATTTTTTCCAATAATAATATTATTTTAAAATATTAAAAGATAATTAATTATATTTAAAATGATGTATAATATGTATTTCAATATAAACTAAGATAAAACATATAAACCCCTCGATACTTTTTAAAATATAAATATATTACTTTGATAAAAAGCACATATTTTTTGACCAAACAAGGTATGGTTTTTATTACAATTATATTAAATTAATATATTTTATATTTTCAAAAGTACATATATAATATCATCTATATTTATAAACTCGGAACTTTATATAAACATTTCTCGAACGGTTCAAATAGTGGGACATTACAAACATATATTATATTTTAATATATTAAATTAAAATAATTGTTGATAAATAAAATAAAACTTCCACCCTTAAAATGTATTGTACCAAGGATCGACATTTGGGAAATATCATGTGTTACAATGCCGTTATAGGAATATTATGAGTGTATTATCAGTGATGAGGAAGTTCGGTTGGTTATGAATGACGATATATATATATATATATATATATATATATATATATATATATATTTGTAGATACATATTTATTAAGTATGGGAAAGTAACCTAATATATTAGCTATACCTATAGGTACAGTGATCGAATACGGAAACTCTCGGTATATCAGAAACCATAAATCCTACAAAAATTGTTTAATGAATAAAATATTCATAATTATATAAATAGTCTAAAAAAGTATTTTTTATTTTTTAATTATTCAAAATATTGCTGATATATCCAATAAACTGAATTTTGTATTAAGTTTTTAAATTTATGAAAACAAATTTCAACTTAAAACCTTCTCAAGAATATACTAATTTATCGATATAAAATATAACACTATATTATTAAAAAATAAAGCATTCTAAAATTAAATATATAATTCTATATTTTTTATCAAATATTCATTAAGTTATAAGCATATATCTAGAGGTCATATACGTACCTAATACGGACAGTGTCCGTCGGACACTCTAGATGTCTTATAATTTTAAATTATTTTAAATCTTATAAATAGGTATAATTAGTATACTAATAGTCTGTATACGGACACCCTATAACCAATCAGCGCGCGTATGAACTATTCTGATTTTCATAAAAATCGCGTGCGTTATAATATCAATACCACCAATAAAGCTAAATCTAAAATGTGTATTATGTAGATACTTAAATTGAATAATTAATTAAAATAATAATAAAAATAAATAAATTATTAACTAATGAAATTAGAATAAATTGTTCATAAAATTAATGATAAATAATGTAATTGTAATTTATCTGACTGATTCATCAATAATATATATAGGGTGTCCGTATTATAACATAGGGTATCCGTATTCGGACATGGGCACCTAATACATATACCCCCGTTATCTATGTAATTAAAAGATTAAATAAAATTTAAAAATCACAATAATATCTATAATCATATAATATTAATATATTGTAATTTTTGAATACAAATAATGAGTCATAAGCTGTTAAGACCATTTATTGTTAAAGTGTCCGTATTAGGTTACTTTACCCTAATTAATTTAATTGATATTTATATTTACGAGTATTTTATAATATAATAATTATATCAGTAATATATTGATAGAATATTTACTTATATTCTGGAGGGCAATTATTATTAACTGTTATATATTGAAAAGAATTATTTACAAAAACGACCAATAATAATGTTGCTATATTTGAGTAAAGGTTACTCTTTCTGACCAAAAGTCAAATATTAAAGTTTGAACACAAAAATGTACACAGCATTTTATGACTAATTTTGTAATCAAGATTATATATTTGCTCCTCGTGTATACTATTTATTATACATTTTCGACATTGGAAAAATAAACGTGAAACTGAAATGTATGTCATTTGGTATACCAATGATATGGAGAAGGGATACATATATCTAAATACATATTGTTATTTCTGCAGGATATATTTAAATGGTATTCTAATGATTATAGTTACAGGGAGGTCTCTCTAATAGTACTTTTAATCAAGCCTAGTTAAATGATTTAACACGATATACATATCCGTGGTTTGATCATGTTAACGTAAAAATAATATATCATCTTAATTAAACCATATACTCTTTGTAGAGTAATAGTGAAACATACCCATACAATACTTACCAATCAGCTTATCAAAACGCTAGCGTAGAATCATTAGTGTATTGCAATGATGTAATTACAATTATAGTATCTATAGGTAGTATACCTATATATATAGTAATACAATATATATATATATATACTATTACTGAATGGATATTTTTTGTAGATTCATCAAATAAAAGTTTTTAAATATGAATATTTTACAACGGAGATAATTTCGGATCTATTTATGCTAGCCATTTAATGAATATGTCTGAACATTATAGTATGATATATTATACAAAATATTATATTGATATATTACTAGACATGTTAAATTACCAATATCACGGTTGGATGATTTGTGGAGATTTAAATGTATTTTTTTATTGATATATATATATATATATTTAATTATAGTCATACTATTGGGGTTTTACGGTGGCTATATAAACTACCAATGTTTCTTATATATATATATATATTGTTATTTTTATTTGGTGGAGTCCTTTCATCCCATCCAGGAACTTAGATATATATATATATATATATATATATATATATATATATATATATATATATATATATATATATATGTAAGGGATAACTATATATATATATGTATCTAGGTGTTTCACAACGTAGTTGGCTCTCTATTAAGCGCCAATTGACTCTGGAACTGTTCCGAAGTCGGGTTAATTTAGAAAATATTCTAGGATCCTATAGGATATATATATATATATATCCATCGCTTTATATTAAAATCGGATATATAACATTTTTATCGTAGAACTAAATAAGGAAGGACGAACATTGTATCAGGTCCGTAGCCACGGGGGGGGGGGGCTCTGAAATAAGCTAGGCCCCTAAAAATTATTTCGAATTAAGTTTTTTTCATAAGGTATTTACTAGATATTCAATTATATTTATATTTTTATTTTTTAATTTTATTTATATTATATTTATTTATTATAATGTATGTATTTTAGTCTTAGCCATTATAGTGAGGATCTAATTCATATTTATGGTTTTATAAAATATTTTCTAAAATTAATGTAAATATTAAAAATTTGTAATTAACTAACTATAGTTTACCTATCATGAGCAAACAACAAACAACTATGTTTTATTTGGTTTTCTAACTAAAATTGGAGCAGACAAATTAATAGATCACAGAATAGCAGTAACAGAATCAAATATCAAACCAACCCCAATCCCAAACAATAGAAATACAAAATATGAAAAAATAAATTTAAATTATCGTCCATCTGATTTCGGAAATGTTTATCCTAAACGTACAAGTGCACTTGCCATGGTAGACCATCGTTTGGAAATAAAATAAAAATATTTACCGATAATATGTAATATGTAATATGTAAATATTTACCTATATATATATATAAAATAAAGAAAATTTATATCCATTTGTAGATTATAGTACTTTCACAGTATGTGAAAACAACTTAGTGATTACTACAATTGCAATTCCGCATTGGAAAAAGAAAATAGTTTGATAAATGGTCCCAATCATGTGATTCATTATATGAATCGTGTACAAAAAATTCCAACTGTTGATTGACTACCAGTGCACTCTCCTAAAAAGTATTCTTTACAATTCCTCAATTCTAGATCAGTACGAAATAAAGTTGATTTGATTACACAATTAATTATTGATTCTACTTGTTATATATCTGTCATTACTGATACTTGGTTAACTATTAGTGATTCTGATCTAGCTTCCAAACTGACCCCTGATGGTTTTAAAGTATTGCTTGATAATATGTATATACTTTTTATATACCTATATATATATACATCACATCTTCGTGGCGGCCTAGCTCTGTTATTCTCATCGGAACTTAAGATTATTTCGTCATCTACCCATGTTTCTCTTCATGTGAAATTATGATCCGTAATATTCAGTTTCCTTCATTATTTACCATTATAAGTATACTTATCTACCGTCCACCTTCATCTAGCCTATGGAGTTTATTAGCTGACCTATCTTCTATTGTAGATTCATTCACATTAGTTAACACGGTTATTCTATGTGATTTTAATATTCAAATTAATAATGAAAATAATGCTTCCTTATCTCTGAATAAACTTATATTTGAGTATTCACTAACGTAACATGTTTTATTTAATACTAACACTAATAGTCATAATATTGATTTTTTAATATTTAGCTGATTCTAATTTAATTTTATATCCCACTCAAAGTTCTCTAATATCTGATCACTTTGCCATATTATTTGATTTTAACTTGCCGGTGATACAAATTTATCGTCTTTCTAGATCGTTTCAGAAAATCTTCTATATTAATAAACCAATGATAACTCTCTATTCAATCAACTTAGCAACAGTATATCTTCTGATTTGTCTACACTTTTTGATTATTTTAATTTGGCATTACCTTATTCGCTTGATATTTAGGTACAATCCATTACTCATATCAGTCGAACTTATTATAAGTTTCCCTGGTTTAATATTGAGCTTGTTAACCTGAGGAAACGACTTCGTAGACTACAACGTAAATATGCATCCTCTAAACTTGAATATGATCTTATTTCATTTAAAGTTTTCTATCGCTTTACAAGAAAAAACTTCTCTCTATCAAATTGTTATATTACACCGATATGCTCGGTAGTTATAGAATATATTCTAGGTAAGCTTATAAATTATCTTTCACCTTAGTAGGTAAAACCCTGACCAAATATCTTCCTGCCCAACCTGATTTAGTTATTTGTTCATTGTTTTCCAATTTATTCCAACATAAAATTTCTGGCATTATCAATGTACTTCCAAACATCAACTTAGCACGACTTCCTCATCGTAGTACTGAAATTGCCCTTACTTTTATCATTAATGATATTTTCATATATCTTGGTAATAAAGCCCCATGCTATCTCGTACTAAACTTATCTAGTGCTTTTGATACTCTCAATTACAATATTCTTTCTATTGGACTTAATGAAATTAGTATACATGGTCAAATCCACAGTTGGTTTATATATTTTGTTTCATCTAGAACATCTACGGTGAAGATTAACTCCTCGTTGTCTCCTCCTTATTTCAACATAGATGGTGTTCCACAAGGCTCTGTCCTTGGACCTATATTTTTCATTATTTATATTATTCCTATAAAATCATTTTTTTATGCTGATGATCTTCAGAAATATAGCCATTTCCTTGTTCTATCAGAATCACTATAGTAATTCTGATCTGATTCAAATGTCGATGTTTAATTGTATTACTGATCACACTCATTGGTTCTCTCATAACTAAATGTCCTTAAATAGTAATAAAACTAATACTATCATATTCACAAGACACAGTTCTCCTCTATCAATCACACATCCTTTTCTACTATTTCTTCCAACTTCTCAATCTATAACTATATTTGGTTTTACTATAACCTCTCACCTAGACTAATCTCCAAACATTAATAATATGATGCACTACTAACTATTTTCTACATAATATTAGAAAATATCATTTTAAGCTTACCCTTGCCATGACTAAATGTTTAATTCACTCGCTAGTATTAGTAGACTTATCTAATGATGTTATTATTGTATACCTTGCCTGTTAACCTGATCCTACTGCTTTTTATATTTTATTATATGTATATAAATTTATGTTTATATAGTGTATATATATATATATATATACAAATAGTGTATACACTATATGCTTATGTATTGTTTATTTATACCCTGTTTAATTCACATTTTGCGTCAATATAAGTAATAGAGTATACTAGTAAATTACAAGTAATGATATTATTTCTAGTACACTAGTTTATATTCATTACACTTTAGTCTTAATATTTTGTGGGGGCTTGCCCCCCCCCTATTTATAAAAAGTTACATAGAAAATGTCGATCTTCGCCAATTATTCTTTAGAATAAATCCATTTAAATTCATTTATTACACCTATGATTGCATCTGTATTAATATTGTCAAACTCTTTAGCATGTAGGGTATATTGGGTATTATTACAGAATTGAAACGATTAGATGTCATGTTGTTTATCAACCATATTTTTAATCGGAGAATGGTACTAAATCCTCTTTCACAACTCACAGAACTTATCGTTCTGACAATGATTAATTTAAAAAGATTTACAATATTTGGAAATAATTTAACATGTTCAACATTCATAAAGTAAGAAATTATTATTACTATTGTAGAAAACGAATTGGCAATTTTGAATATCATTAACTCCGCTCTTAGATCATCTACGATTAGTTCATCATATTTAATGATCTGTACATTATTACAATATATTAGTAAATATAATAATTAGGTCTAGATTATAGAATGTACTAAATTTCAGAACTTTTCCAGAACTAATCCAGAACTTTTCCAGAACTAACCCAGAACCTATAGGTTCTGGGTTAGTTCTATGTATACGTATATGTATAGTTCTACGTATACGTAAATCATAACTAATCAAGAACTTTTCCAGAACAAAATCAGATCTAATCCAGAACCTATGCAGAACTAAATTATAACTAATCCAGAATCTGCGCAGAATTAAATTATAACTTATCCAGAACTTTTCCACAAATAAATAATAACTTTTCCATAACTAAATCACAACTAATCAAAAAATAATATTCTCATATGTACGATTTATAATACATATTGTATATTTTTGTGTTGCTGAAAAAGTGTTTGGATGATTTTTATGTAATAAGAAATACATTTATTATTTCTATATAACTTATGTTTATATTAGAATAACACATTTGAATACTAATTATACAACATTTTTATTTTTTGTGACAATGTTTACATAAAGTTAGTAAATTTGATATAATTAATATGACACAATTATCGTGAAACCAACAATTACAATTGTCAAATTCAGTCATATTTGAATATCCACTTTCTTTTGGATTTCTTATATAAATTCCACGACATATACAAAATAATTTACAATTTATTGTTCGTATACAGGACATTTTTCGACTAGACACTGATGTTGAAAAGTCTTTTACAATATTTTGATTTAAACATAACATCAAATGTTCTCGAATATTTATATAGTTATAATTAGTTGGCTCTTTTCTTAAAATTAAAGTTGTTGCATATGCTAATGCGAATATCTTGCAATCAATTAGTTATTATTTAATTCAACGTAGGTTCTGGGTTAGTTCTGGAAAAGTTATGGAAAAGTTCTGGATTTTAGTACATCCCCTAGATTATTATACTATTAATTATAATATACTCATCATTGAAGAGTCATCAATGATGAGTCATAATTTATATTTTCTATGTAAATCAAGTGAAATTTCATATGTATTAACATGTCGAAGCGTAAATAATATAGTTTACATTTTATATAAAGCGTTTAACAATTCATCACAATATTATGACTTTGTTAATATATTATTTAAACATTGTACAGCTACAATTATTTTAACACAAACAATTATTAAAAATATTTTTAATAAATCATATTTATATTTTATTATTTTTAATACTACTTTTAAATAAATACATATACTATATATATAACCCAAAGGTTATATAATGTATTTTCAATTATAAATTAATTCTTAAAATCATGGGAAAAGTAAAATCCTCTTTATAAGAAAACCTCTCAATAAGAAATAAATTATTGAAAAAAAAATAATTTATTATATAGAGGTTTCACTGTATATATATATATATATATATATATATATATATATATATATATATAAATTTAATGTAATTAAGGAACACATATTAATTGTAATATTATTATATTATATTAATTAAATATCTAATATATGTGAATATAATTTCCAACCTTTCAGAACTATTATCATTATCTTTAGTGTTTTTATTTAAAAATGATCTAACTTTTAATAATTTTATAGAAAATGAACTGTATACAAGAATGTAATGCAATGTAATAAGGGTTACAAGTTATAAACTGTTTTATAATATATATGGCACACTCCATACTGTTAAGTTTTAATTCATTCAAAGTAATAAATTAATAATTAATAAATATTATAATTGAATAGAACAATAGTTTTTCAATTATTAAATTCACTAGGGGGGCAATGTATATACTGCTCCCTATATTTTTTCAGGGGGGGGGCAGTATATCTGTTGCCCCCCCTGGCCCCCCCTATTCCGATACCCCTAACACTCCATACTCTCAAAGCCCTTTGATACTGTTAAGTTTTAATTCATTCAAAGTATACTTATATTCATACTTATATCACCTATACCAAAGATTTTCCGAAGGAAAGATATAACACTTACGCGAAATCGTGTAATTCGAATTTGTATACAAAATACCCCAGTGCCACCAATAGCGGGTTACTTTTAGGAACTATGTGTTGTTTATAATGTAAATTCGTATTTAACTATACACTTTTAAAATGTTAAATAATATGCTTTAAATTAATATTTATATGATGAAAACTAAGTGTTCATTACTAATATATAACAAACAAATATGATATGTATGTTTTAAATGCTATAAGTATATATTTAGTGAGTAAAGGCTGATTTATATTGCATGTAATTTAATAGAGCAATGAAAACATTGTTGTATGCAAACAGAGCCGAACCTAAATCTATTTCAGTGATTTCGATACTACTGCTAGCAGCGGTTGGGGATATTACTAAATTACGTTGCATGCATACACTCTTAAAACAGATGGTACTTTGAAGAACCATTTGTGGTTAAAGAACCGACATTGGTCTTCAGAGAACCAATATTTTTTACGGAATTCTGCCATGGTTCTTTGAAGAACCAAAAATGGATCTTCAGTTTATAAATATCCAAATAGGTTCTCCTAAGAACCAATATTCTAACAGTTTTGATAAAATTCTTTGGAGAACCGACTTGATATATTTTCAATCTTCTTATCATATAATATTAGTGTAACATAATGAAATTTATATATAATATCAAAATAAACATTAGTTAATATCGAAATAATATTCGTTGAACAGGTTATATTTAAATACTTATTATAAAAATTATATATAATATAATATTATTATAATAATTAATAAATTATATAATATATAATAAGGATATATTATATATGATATACTATTAAATGTATATTATGCTACTATTAAAGTGTCATGCTATTATGCTGCTGTTATGCTGCCATTAATTTTAAAAATATATTATACTGCTATTATGCTGCTATTCTAATAACAGCAGCATAATAGCATCATAATATACTTTTAAAATTAATAGCAGCATAGTATTAACATAATGGCAGCATAATAGCATGACAAATTAATAGCAGCATAATATACATTTAATAGCAGCATAATAGCACAATGTAAACATGTGAGGCTATAACATATGCTGTTATGCTGCTATTATGCTGCTCTTACTGTTAGCTGGGACTCCCAGCCTGGTAGCCTATATTATTTAATATTCAAAATGGTAGGTACTCTATGGAATAGATGGGGATATACTCTATACATATAAGGGGCGAAGCCCTTTAGATTGATATGCCGGTATTCATATGCGGTATTCCTATATAACATATTTGATTTATGGAATATAGTTTAAATGATAAACCTAATTTTTTTTAATATAAAACATGAGTAGATATAATTAATTGGTACATAGGGATGATTACAAATATTACAATATTCAATATAATATATAAATATATTATATTTCGTATAGAGTTATAACCAGTCCCGTAGCCACGGGGGAGGCCTGCGGGGGCCTTGCCCCCCTGAGATCGGCTAGGCCCCTCCTGAGATATGGTAGGCCCCTAGAACTTGTTTCACATTAAGTTTTTTTCATATAGTATTCCACTAGATATTCAATTATATTTATATTTTTATTTTATAATTTTATTTATATTATATTTATTTATTATAATGCATGTATTTTAGACATAGACAGTATAGTGAGGATCCAATTCATTATTTATGGTTTTATAAAATATTTTCTAAAATTATGATACATATTAAAATAAATATAAATAATTTAATTGTAATTAATTACCCCATCATGAGCAAACAACAAAACACTATTTGGTTTTATAACTAAAATATGAGCAGACAAATTAATAGATCACATAATAACAGTAAAATAATAAAATATCCAACCAACCCCAAACAATAATAAAACAAAATATGAACAAATAAATTTAAATTAACGTCCATATCTCGGAAATGTTTGTCCTAGACGTATAAATTGTAGAGCACCCGGAACATCTTTTGGAAATAAAATAAGAAGGTTTACTTATAATATGTATATATATATATATATATATATATATATATATACAAAATAAAGCAAATTTAATTTATATCCATTTGAAGATTATAAATAATACTATAATATATAATAGGTATTTTATAATATACTATAGTACTTTAACAGTAAGTGGTTACTACAATTGGAATTCCACAATGGAAAAAGAAAATGATCTCTTAAAAAAATCAGAAACTGTTGATTGACTACCAGTGCCCTCTCCTAAATATTCTTTTCAACTCCTCAATGCTAGATCAGTACGAAATAAAGTTAATGTGATTACACAATTCATTATTGATTGTAATTTTATATTTCTGCTATTAATGAGACTTGGCTAACTATTGATGATTCTGTTCTAGATTCCCAACTGACCCCTGGTTATTTTTAAGTATTGCTTGCTAATAGGTCTACATCACATCGTCGTGTGGACTAGCTATGTTATTCTCATCGGAACTTAAGCTTATTTCATTATCTACCCCATGTTTCTCTTTATATGAAATTCTGATCTGTATTCAGTTTACATCATTATTTACCATTGTAATACTACTTATTTACCGTTCACCTTCAATTAGCCTATGAAGTTTCTTAGATGGCCTATCTTCTATTTTAAAATATTTCACATCAATTAAAGTGGTTATTCTTGGTAATTTTAATATTCAAATTAACAATGAAAATCTTACTTCCTAATCTCTGAATGAACTTATATTTGAGTATTCCCTGACGCAACATGTTAGCTTTACTACTAACACTAATAGTAATACTATTAACTTTTTTTGTATTTAGATTCTAAATTAATTTCATATGCCACTCAATTTCTATAATAGCTGATCACTTTGCCATATTATTTGATTTGAACTTGCCGGTGATACAAATTAATCGATCTTCTAGATCATAAATCAATGTGTATTAACTTTGTATTACATCAACTTGACAACATTATATCTTTTGATTTGTCTACACTTTTTGATTATTTTAATTTGGCATTTATCATTCGCTTGATATCTGTGTAGTGTCCTACCCTCAATTACTCTTATCAACCGAACTTATTCGAAATTTCCATGGTTTAATATTGAGCTTGTTAACCCGAGGCAACTACTTCGCAGACTACAACGTAAATATGCATCCTCAAAACTTGAATTAACAGACTATCTTTATTATAAATGTAAATATATAAATATGTAACATTCTAAACAAAATGATCAGCATTTCTACCCAATATAGGAACAAATTAATTTTTTTTATCTAAAATTAATTTAATTTATATTTTTAAAAAGATCTTTAAATTCTATAATATAACTTGTATCTTAGTTTTTTTTAATTTTTATTAAAAAATAGTTATTATCAAAAATGTGCAAAAAAAATTGTACAAATTTGACATGGTGTAGATAGGAATTATGAGTTTTAATTAATTTATAATATATATTAGACCATAACTCATTTAAAAATGAATATTTGTTAATTCAATTAACACTTTATTATATATATAATTATGTAATAAAAGTTATAAAAAAATGATCAACATTCCTACCCAATATGGGAAATAATGAATTTTATTTATATTTTTACAAGAAAAGAAATTATAGTAACACATATTATTTAATAATTTATGCAAAACTTTCTAAATTCTACTTTATTTATATATTATTTAAAATTAAATTATAAATTCAACACATTTCAATTATAAATATTATTTAAAATTAAATTATAAACACATGTGAAATGCATTTCAATAATAAATATTATACATCATTTTTTCATATATACAATTTATTTTAACATTAAGTACTAACCTATATATTTATATTAATAACAAAAATATATATATTTAATACAATATATTAAAATATATATAGAACATTTACAATAATAGAATCTTTTTTTCTTTCTCTTTCCTTTAGTCATCAGATTTGTAACTTATAATCCAGCTATAAAACAATACAAAATTAATGATGGATACATGTAAATTTAATTTATAATTAAATATACTAAACCTGTATCAATTTCGTTGTATCACTTTTCTTTAGTTGCCAATATATATCAATGATACCTTTAAAACATTACAAAATTAATTAATTTATGAATAAAACTTATATAAATATATGTATCAAACTTATATAAATATATCAAAATTAATATTTTAATATTTATCTAAAACAGATTAGGTATATTTGATTGATAAATCATACATTTATTTGTATTTGTGTGTATTTATAGTTACATAGACATTACATATATATTTTTATATAAATAAATGATCATAAATATCAAAATCATGTAATTATATATGAATCATTAATCAGACTTAATTTATTTAAATTTTAGTAAATATGTATTTATTTGTATTTAAATTTGAATAGGATTATATTAATATTTCAAATATTATTTGTAAATATTAATCAAATACATTATTATATTTGAAATTTATTAATTACCAAAATCATATTTTCTGCATTTGAATTATTAACCATAAATATTTTTGTATTTGCTAGAGTATTTATATTTTAATAAGATATCATATGTTAAACATGCATATCTGATTAAATAAGTTTTCATAATTATTAAAATATGATTGTTATCATTTGTAATTGATTTTGTTATTGTATTTGAATAAAACATATATATATATATATATATATATATATATATATACATTTGTATATGATAAAATAGATTTTTTAAATTAGTAATTTAATAATGATAACAATCAGATCTGCTCTATTTGTATTTTTATATATTTTAGTTAAATTCTTGTTTGGATTTAAGAGTATATTTATATTTGATAAAATCAAAATAATTATTAATTAAATAAAAATGTTACAAAGAATTTAATTGTTATATTTAATATTAGAAGTTAAAAGTAATAGTTATCGAAGTTAAAAGTATATTATATTATTTATATTCTTATTTTTAATTAAATCCATAACTTAATACCTATAAAATTCACTGGAATATAGGTATTCAACTCTTACTGACTAACTTTTAGTTCCATGAATCATGAATCGTAGTGGTAATTTTCTCACTAGCTTCAGTAACAAATCGTCTCAGGTCGCTTCTATCCATGTCCAGTAGTTCACCGGTGATCAGACATCCACTGATTAATATTAAACATAGCCTTTTCACTGTCTTCAACTATATAATAGTGAGTGATATTAATTAATACATTTTCATATAGTAACTGATAGTTTGAGCTATACAAAAATATTAAATATATAATTATATAGTGATATGAATGAAACCAAATAAAATAACCGCCGTAGATTTAAAATGTATTTAATTGTAGTAGGGCATATGGAAATAGATGCAAGATGGATTTGTGAACAACACATTAATTGATATGTATATACAGATACTAACTTTACTTACCAGGTTAAGCTTTATCGTTACACCATGACACGCGTTCTCAGATCATTTCTATCGCTCATCATATTTGGTAGGGCTCCTCACTGTATATGCATCGTCCATCAACTTTTGTATATAGTTCTTTATTGGACACCAGGATACGAGACGTCTCTCATGCGATGAAATCAAGAGAAGAACATCTCTTGTGCCCATCTTCTATGCCCCAACAGTGTCCTAAAAATCCTATATAGAGAAATATATGAATGTATTCGGATATTATAAATAAATATATTGACCATTATGATTAATACATTAGTTTGTATAAACTAAATATTATATTTATTATTTAAAACAGCTCTTTATTATTATGTAATCATAATATATTTATTTAGCTATACTCATATAATATACATATAAATTGATATATTGTTCAGAAATCTACACATGCAATACCTGTAGCACTATAACTAGCTAATATGTAGATCTGCTCCGCTCAATAATAGTATTAAAATATGCTAGCATAACAGTATTTATATAAAATTTATACGAACAATTAATACTAATATATATTATTATAGATTGATATTAAATATATTACATAAAGCATAATAGTAATACTATAAAAATGTATATGAAGAAATAATACTAATAAATTAAATTTGTTTGTAAAATTTAAGATATTTAATCATGATAATTAGGTTGTATATAAAATGTATGATTTTTATGATAACAATAATATAACGACTATATACTATACTAGACTATATACTATACTACTAGAAATGTCTACTAAAAGTATCTATTATTTATAAAATTAAAGTCTTATGGACGGCAAAACATGAATATTTACATGGTGGATATATGAGATTTTTTAAATAAGGGTTACTTTTAAATTACGATAACTCTGAAATGAATAAGAGAATGATTACATTGTGTTGGAAAAAAAGCCTTATTAATTACATTTAGATCTATGTATATATTAAGTTATATAATTATATGATAATGAGATCTACAACATTATTTTGAAAATACTACAATAAAATCATGTTTCGCCACCCATTAAAGGTAACCTTTCTAAACATGTAACATTATTATAATAGTTTTATTATAATAATTATATATTAAATGTATTATTACAAATAGTATATGTATATTTATTAAATACATGATTAAGATGATATAAAATATTATATTTAAAAAAAAATTTGATAGCACATGTTTTAACTTTTTATATATTATATAATATAAGTGTCCAGTTAATTATGAAGATATTATTATAATAATTATATATAATATATTTATAGAAAATAAATCAATACTTAGGTATATTCAAAAATAATTAATTTATATAGAATTTATGACTTTACAATTATAATAAAATAATAATCTAAACATTATTTATTCTATAAATTATAGCTCACTAAACATGTAATATTATAGTAAATATAGTACGTATTTTAATAATAATAAGTATATATTATATATTCATTGTTATAATATATATTTATAAATAACAAAAATAATATTATATATGTAATTCAGGCATTAAATAAATGATTTATTAAGTTGATATTGAATATTATTAATTGACAAATTATTTTTTAATAAATCTAACATTTTGAAAATTATTTTCAAACAATATTTTGATAATACATATTTTCAATATTTATATAAATGTGTGTAGTATTTTATGAAGTTATTATAAATTATATACAATATATTTATAGGTACTTTTATAGATAAAACGTTCATAATTACACAGCAAGTAAAATTATTAAAAAAAATATATATTTGTTATCACATTTTTAATCTAAAATTATATTAAATCGTTATTAATAATTATTAAATATTATTTATGTAAATAAGCATTCAATAAATGATTTATAGAGTATTATTAATTGACAAATTTGAGATTTGCCTCCATTTTAATTTTCAATATTTTCAATATTTATGTAAATTTGTATAGTATTTTATGAAGTTATTATTAAGTATATATTATATATTTAATAACACATTTATAGATAAAACGTTCATAATGATGCAGCAATTAAAATTATTTTTCAAAAATAATTATTTATTATCATTTTTTAATTTTAACAATACACATGTTCACTAACCAAAATCGCGTTAAAATCATATATGGATTTATATATGTCATAACACTCATAATACAACATCCCCTTTCTGCCAGGAACTTTTATTTACATGTTCGTTAACATTTACTTACTCAATACTAGCAAATTATAACCATAAAATATATGAAATATATATATATATTCAGGATTATAAATTAAAATATTATTATTTATATTGATTTTATTCAACAAATTATTTAGGTATCATTAATCACTATCCATCATTATTTTTTAGGATCATTATTTTTTATAACGTTTTATTTCTAATATTAAAATATTTGTGTACTCATTTGTAATTTTAAATGTAATTATAAATCAGTAAAATATTTGTATTTATATTAATTTTATTCATTATTTATTATAAATTTGTATTTATAATATTGAACTATTTTTGATATTCATTAGGGTTATAACAGACTAGAGGCGCCAAAAATATATGACTAATAGTTTATTCGAAATCAGAACTCGCGATTTCGGAGTTGAGACGCCCGCCTCTAGATATAGGCGTGTCATAGCTTAGCTATGTGTATTAAATATATATATATATATATATATATATATATATATATATATATATATATATATATATATATATTAATATTTAATATATATATATAATATATAATGTATTATATATACATATATAGTTTAATTATATATATATATATATATATATATCAGTATTATGTGTACGCGTTGATTTAACAAATACGCATAGCTAAGCTATGACACGCCCATATCTAGAGGCGGGCGTCTCAACTACGAAAGCGCGCGCTCCGATATCGAATAAACTATTAGTCATAGATTTTTGGCGCCTCTAGTCTGTGTCTATGTTCATTTGTAATTATATATTTAATTAAAAATCATTAAAATATTATTATTTATATTAATTTTATTCATAACATTAAATGTTACATTATTTATTATATTATCATAAATCATTATTTTTTATAAATTTGTATTTATAATATTTAACTATTTTTGATATTCATTTGTAATTATATATTTAATTATAAATCATTAAAATATTATTATTTACTTTGATTTGTATTAATAAATCATATTTTTTTTCATATTTAGTTATTTTTAATTTTCATTATTGTTAAATTTAATTATAAGTTAAATTTAATTATATTATACAGATACAAGATACTCAGAATCACATTGACATGTCAGATGAAGAGGATAACACGATTTCAGATAAATATAATGATAATATTGAATTAATGTCTAGCTATAATTATTATTAATAAGGGGTGTGCTCATTTCATTTGTTTTTCACAAATTATTTTACTTTAAAATATAATTAATTATTATTAAAATAATGTATTTAATGTCGTTCAGAGAGAAACTGTATGTGTGATTGTAATGTGACTTATCTATTATTTATATAAACATACTCCTCATATTTACATCATATACTAAACATTATGTATAATAATTACCAACATAAAAAGGATTTAATAATTATATAACATTTTTGAGATAATTATCATTTATATATATATATATATATATATATATACTTAATACTCCTAGGAATTCTAGATAACAATATGTTTTATACTCTTTATTATCAACAAATATATATATATATAAATATAATGTTCAATTATTATCTTAATTATGTTATACAGATACAAGATAGGCTCAGAATCTACTCAGAATCCTACTCAGAATCACATCGAAATCTTCAGATGAAGAGGATAACACGATTTCAGATAAATATAATGTTAATATTCAATTAATGTCTATAATTATTATTATTAAGGGGTGTGCTCATTTGTTTTTCACAAATTATTTTACTTTAAAATATAATAAATTATTATTAAAATAATGTATTAAATATCGTTCAGAGAGAAACTGTGTGTGTGATTGTAAGGTGACTTATCTACTATTTATATAAACATACTCTAAAAATTAGTTAATGTTATAATTTTAATATTAAATATAATTGTGATCTATATTAATACAAATATGTGATTAAATATGAACTTAAGAATCATTCTATTAGACTAATAATTAGTAATAGAATCTATTACAAAAAAATAATATTTATTTAAATTTAAAATTCACTAATTTATCTATAACTTTATTAGTATATATAATAGCGCCCAGTACTTTACTTATTTTAGATTACAATTAATATATTTATATACTTGTAAATTAATAATTAATATTGCTGAAACTTCCAATTAGACTTACATATTTATATTTTAATATTCAAATCTGTCATATATCTCATATAATTTATTAGAACAAATTATTGTTTACAAAAAGACTTAAATACACTGGTTATAAATTATAAAATATAAATATATCTAAATTAGTATTTTTACTATTTATATAATTGAGTATATCTATTTCTACAGTTTATTTAGAAGTGGCTATTCCATTATCATCAATAACATAATTCATCAGAATTAGCTTCGCTTTGTTCTGGTGTAGTTATGTAAGCCTCGTTATCTGGGATATGTTTATTAACATATTACTTAAATGTAGATAACAACATCTTTTTCTTCAGCATAATTAATTAACCAATTTAACTTACATTTGTGGTTAGATATTGTTGCTATAATGACACTATTGATGGAATAATCAAATAACAAATAATCGTTAAACCTACGTTTTAATCCTTCCTTTAATACATCTAACAATGGGTGACAATAAACAAATTTGGTATCCATTATTAATAAGTGCGATCTATTGAAAATAGTGTTGAGAATAAATCTACATAAAAACAATCGGCGATCGATGATCGATGATCAAAATAATTACACGATCGAGGATCGACGATCTTTACATAATGACTGTGAAAAGATATCGACGATCATGAAAAGTCATGATTGTTCCTATCACTGAGTATATATTTTATTAATTATTTAGTTATTTGAGTTTATTTAATAGATATTTATAAATTTATAAAAATACTTATATAGAAGATATGTATTGCTATTATACTGATAAGTATATTTTAAATTACATTCAAGTACTTATTACATATTTACTTGATAAATAATTAATATATTATTTACATATTTTATATATTATAAATATATATAATATAAATATGTTCTTATTTTAGCTTACATCAGTCTGTTCAATTGCTTGAAAAATATCGTTTACCAGGAAGAGTATTGTCGCTAAACCATCTACTTCAAAAAGTTATATCTGATATGCATATGTTAGTTTATATCTTACTGAATGGCCAGAAACCAATTGTATCCATTCCAATACTATTTTAAATATATCTAAATTAGTAGATATTTTTAATATCGATAATTATTCATTATCTACGGTTAACAATATGTCGAGAGAGTTATATATATTGTCAAATTATTTTGCTAAACAATTCATATTTGATAATTATATTATAACTTGGATTCGACTACCCAGGAAAGACTTCATGTAAATTATATTTATGTTATCAATGGGACATTTATGCATGTTATCGATATTGATCAACTTCCTGGTGATACAGCAGTTATTATTGTGATCATATCGCAACATGTATTAACTGGCCAAAGTATACTATTATTGGATATGATATTTGTGACAGAATCAGTAATAACATTACTGATAGGGTCAATGTTAATAAGGCAACTTAAAATGTTTAATTTTATGTTATGTTAAAATGTTAATTTTATTCTATGAATAGTTATTAATTTTCTTAACTATCTTTATGTGATAATGGATAGTGAAATGAGTATGAACTTAATTTGATAATATATAATATTGGTATCTCGTTATGAATCTTGTTGTGTATACACTGAATGTTGAAATTTAGAGTTTTGGCTCTTGTAATTTAATACATATAAATAAACGTGACTATACATAGTCAGTATATATATCATATAATGAAACATTTATATTTTAATCAAATTAATAACGTCTAGCCCGAAGGTATAACCTATGTATATATACTAATTAATTATGCAATATAACATATATTATGTAGAATACCTTAATATTAATATTAGTTATATCATTATATAATCATCTTTGACTATAAGTTTCCCTTATAATATAATCGTATAATGTATTTTTACCAACATAAATTATGAATTATAATTTGCTATTGAAAATTCATTTTAAGTTAACTAATTATTAATTATCATAAAACCATTTAATCATCTTTGATTATAAGTTTCCCATATAATCCTATCCATGTATTTTTGTACTAGTATAGAATATGTATTATAATTTGTTAATTTTTAACTATGTTTCCTTATTAATGTACTGAAACTATCTACTTTATAGGTTACATATGAAACTTCATATGCTCGTTGCGGCCATCTGCTTATGTCCATAAAAGTTTGGAGGCTTCCAAGGTACATGAATTATGGAATTCTGATATTGAAAATTCAGTTTAGGTTAACTAATTAATAATTATCATAAAACTATTTAAGCAACTATTGGTATGTTCTTCGGAATTATTATTTTCAACAACATAATTGTTTTAATTATTATATTAGAAATAAAATAATCAAATATTTATCTATCATTTGATCTATAAAGTATATTTCAAATAGTCATAGAAGTACATAAAAAGAGTACTTTGTTGGAAGTACCAATTGAATATAAAATTTAAATTACTAGTAATAATTACTAAATAATCGGTTAAATAAAAGCTGTATAACTTTATAATTTATTTATCAATTTTGAAAAATTAAATTCATTTATAAACTAATGAATTAATGAGTCTTTGTTTGTATACAATTTATTTTATACTATAGTGGTTGCTATGATATAAGTATTTTCCAATTAAATGCAAGAATTTTAGATCACAAATAATGTAATATATACAAATGTATTATAATGTATTTATTATACATATTATTCATATAACATACAATAATCTTTATATATATAAATATTATTTTTCATGTCATATATTTTATGTATTCTATATTATACATGTACATATATGTATGTAATATCATTTACTAAATGGTAATTCAAAATTTGATTGTAATAAACTTTAAATGCTATTTACACAAAATAATATTTTTTATATATTACTCTTACTAAAAATTCAATTTCTCCTTGAATAATGTAAATAATGAAAATAATGAATTGAAATTGTCAATATAAGTTGAAAATACAATAGGTTGTAATGTACTCATTTTTTATATTTTAATAATAATTATTAATTTTAAGTTGTCTTTGTTTATTGATGAAAAATACAACACATATTTATAAAAATATATAATAAATATTTGAATGAATGGATATGTAATAAAAAACTACTTAATTATAGAATGATATTTTAGTAAACTATAAAAAAATCTATTTACATTTCGCACGCGAACGATGTACCTCGCCTTAATCATCTTTGATTATAAGTTTCCCTTATAATATAATCGTATAATGTATTTTTTATACCAACATAAATTATGAATTATAATTTTCTATTAAAATTCATTTTAGTTTAATTAATAATAATTATCGTAAAACCTTTTAATCATCTCTGATTATAAATTTCCATTATAATATAATCATATAATGTATTAATGTTTTTATACTAGTATTTTATACAAATATGTATTATTATTTGTTAATTTTTAACTATGTTCACTTATTAATTTACTGAAACTATCTACTTTTTAGGTTATGTATGAAACTTCATATGCTCGTTGCGGCCTGCTGCTTACGTCTATAAAAGATTGGAGGCTTCCAAGAAACATGATTTATGGATTTATGGATTTATGATATTGAAAATTCAGTTTAGGATAACTAATTAATAATTATTGTAAAACTATCATCTTTAATTATAAGTTTCCCTTATAATATAATCAATTAAATATTGAAATATTTTGTTATTCAATTGTAATTATAAATCAGTAACATATTATTTATATTAATGTTATTCTTAACATTATTTATTTAGAAATAATATTTTTTAATATAGTTATTTTTAATAATCATTATAATGGCATATTTTATTTGCTCAATTTGTGTTAATATTAATTATATTAATTCATATTTTAAACATATTATTTATAGTCATTCATTTTCAAAAACTTATAATATGTCCTTATATAAACTGTTACAAAATTATATTAATCCCTATTCTCTAAAAAAACATATAAATCGTAGGTATTATTATGAAAATCGTTAAATAAATAATATTAATTCTATCGTAATTGACACTAATTTATTAAATAATAATGAAAACTTTGAGGTGTCTCCTACTATAAATATTCAACATACAAATGTATTAAATCAAATTCCAATGGAGTTGGGAATTATAATTATAACTATAGTTATCTATTTTAGATAAAGTCCGGTATTTTGTAAATACTATTAAAATGTTATAATACTTTTAATATATTATATAAACTATTAAATTAATACTATTAATACCTTTGAGCACATTCATATATATATATATAATTTATTTGTACATATTGTGTGTATGTATATGATTGTGCGTGAGTGTGCATCTATATGTATATATATATATATATATATATATATATATATATATATATACATATATGTATATATATATATATATATATATATATATATATATATATATATATATATATGTGTGTGTGTGTGTGTGTATGAGTTTGATGACGTTATATGAGTGTATTTATGTATATGTGTGTGCAAGTTTTTGTATTTATGTGTATTTATATGTATGTATATATGTATACACATATATGTGTTCGTGTGAGTGTTTGTGTATTTATATGTATGTATATGTATATGTATGCGCGTGTGTGGTTGTGTGTATGTGTATGTGTATGTGTGTGTATTTATGTGTGTGATTATAGTTTACTATTTTGTTCCTGCTACTTTGCATACAATCGGTTTATAATTATACTTAACTACATTTAATCCTTTGTTAATTTTTAATACTTTATATATAATAATTATTTATGTATAATATATAAATATATATTTATATTACATTTTATTTTAGGATCCAATCGCCCCTACACCAGTTATCATATTTAATGAAAGGTTCACAGAAGGAAAGATAATGATGGACGGGTCGGTCATTATTAATATTATGAATACTACAATATCAGAAATGCTCTCTTTATTATTTTCGATATACTATATTTTTAATATTCAATCGCCTTATAAATAAAAATTAAGTTTTATGATATTTATGTCTTTAATATATGATTATAAAATTGTTCCGTCAAATACGGCAAAGAGATTTATTAAACAAATAAAAATGTAACTAATTTGTGTTCTAATATTTAATTATTTTTAAATGATTACATAATTTATATAAATTTGGTTCTTTTGGATCTGTATGTTATTTAATTTGGTTCTGTGGAGTTTACTTTTGGTTATTTAAGGAATCTATATATTATTTTAATTTGATTCTTTGGAGTTTATTTTTGGTTCTTCGAGGTATCTTTATATTATTTTAATTTGATTCTTTGGAGTTGACTTTTGGTTCTTTAAGGAATCTTTATGTTATTTTAATTTGGTTCTTTGGAGTTGACTTTTGGTTCTTTAAGGAATCTTAATGTTATTTTAATTTGGTTCTTTGGAGTTGACTTTTGATTCTTCGAGGAATCACTATTTTGGTTCTTCGTGCAGAACCAGTAATTTAGGTTCTTTGAAGAACCGATTTGGGTACCGCATTTGTGGCAGAATGAAGAACCCGGTTTGGATCTTCAAAGTACCATATGTTTTAAGAGTGTAGGGAGTGTTATATCTTTGCTTCGAAATTCAAAATCTTTGCCTATACTATATTTATTATAATAAATTAATAATTAATAAATAAATAAATATTATAATTGAATAGAACAATAGTTTTTCAATTATTAAATTCACTATACAAAAAAAATAATTATTTTATTACTCTATTACCCAGAACAATTATTTTATTACTTTATAATAAAGTAATACAATCATAGTTTTTTTGTATAGTGAATTTAATAACTATACAATGTAAATATATATGTATATATATATATATATATATATATATATATATATATATATATATATATATATATATATATATATATAGATGTAGATATTAATATATACATATAAGTAAAAATAGGAGGGGGGAAATATATATACTGCCCCCCTATATTTTTTCAGTGGGGGGCAAAAGATATACTGCCCCCCTATATTTGTTCAGGGGGGGGGGGGCCGCCCCCCCTTGCCCCCCCCCTATTCCGACGCCCCTATTTATATATATATAATAAAATGGACTTTCTATGATCACATCTATAGATATTATCTATAGATTACTTCACTAATAATTATCGTTACTATATCGAAGCAGTGGACTTCGCTTGCAAGGAGAATATTTCCATCAATAAATTTCATTGATGGAATAAGGTTATTAAATATGCTATGATGTGACAATTATGTATGGCTACTGCTGGACAAATAGTGTTGGTGTTTAAAAAAATACAGCCCAGTAAATAATAATGGAAAATAATTAAACAATAATTTATATAATCTTAGAGTTACAATTTTATATTATTATTTTATTTATTTATTTAATTCCTTCACACATAAATATATTGTATTAATTTAATATATTAATACAATTTTATATTTTCCGAAATTTATTAATTATAATTATAATGAAATAAAAATTAACATGCGTTATTATACGGTTTAGGAATCTATGTTTAATAATTAGAAATGAGAATAACAACAACAAAAAACAGATCTAAAATCACTTAACATATAAAGTAGAAATATATATTTTAAATATTTACCTAATTATATATAATTGTTTGTAATTTGTTTTATAAAAACTATTAATAACACATAATTATATTGGTTAACCAATAGGTTCATTTAGATATATATATATGAACACTATCATATAGGTAATCACGGATATATAAATTATCCCTTTACCATATATTCTTATTTTGTATCCTTTTATTTTTGTCAAGTTTAATTACAAATATGATAAAGTAAACATTCTTCTTAAGAACAAATTTGTAAGAACAATACAAATTTGTATGCGTTTTTATCTCCTGATCATTATTAACTTAATTAATATATTTTTTATATTTTTCTATATATTTTATGTTGACTATTTATCCTTATAGAATATTTATAAAGTTACGTTTTGTTTTGTTTTGTTTTGTTTTGTTTTGTTTTGTATTTCATTCTTAATTGTGTTCTTTAGCCAGAATTAAATAATATTATTACAATTTTTAGTTTTTATATAATATATACAACATATATTATATATTCATATATTATTTTACATGTATTTATATAAATTATAAAATGAAATATAAAAAAAAAATTAAATATATATATATATATACATATATTCATATAATATATATATTAATACAAATACAAATTTATTTATAAATGTTGTTTAAATATTGATTATACATTATTATTGTTTATATTATAAATAATATAATGTATATTACAAATGTGTATCATATTCAAATGTATACATGTATAATAATATTTATTTAAAACACACATTTTGGAATTGATTTTAATATTAAATTCATAAAAATAAGGTTCATAGACACTATAATTGGGTCTGGTATACCATACCCAATACCATATATGGTAATCTACTATTCGTATAAATATGCAATGTAATTTATTTCACTATTTCAACAATTTATTTCAATTTTATTTCACTACATTGAGAATTTATTGAATTAAATATATTTATTCAAATATAAATAAAATGATATTTTTTATATTTTTTTTTTCAATAATAAAATAATTTAAATAGTAGATGTAAATATCTGTTTATAATATAATTTTGATTGGAATATATATTAAATTACTTTTATATAATAAATATATTAAAGTTTTGGACTATATAGTCTGCAATTGTGTAATCTCCATTTCATATAATTTAAGATAATTATTTACAAGATAATCTATGGTATATATACAGCTCAAATGAGCAGAAATTTTCAAATCCTTTGAGCAGAAATTGTATATAAAGCATTATATTTTATTTATAATTCAACCATATTCAATTCAATTCAATTTAATTCAATTTAGAAGATTGATATTTAAGTCATTAAATGAAAATATTATTTTAAAATATGTATAAATAAATATTATATAACTTAATTTTGTACTAGGTTTGGTAACACTATTTCATTATAGATGTATTTATTTATATCATTTTAATAATGTTGTTTATTTTGATAGATCCTATACTATATCCTATTTATTTAACCAATTGCAAGTAATTATAGTAATATAAATGAATTTTAATTTTAATTGAAACTATGATATACCAATGTAAACTAATATAAACATAATGTCGGATTGTCATTTAAATTCATAGATTTATAGTTTATCAAAGTTAAAATACAAATTGGTGAACAAACTTTATCTCTAGAAGTAAGTCCCTATACCTAATTATAATGTATATAGGTAGGACAATACGATAACAGTTTCAAAAATTATATGTTATATCCTATGCAAGTAAATATATTATTAGTTTTATAGTATTTAATATTCATATACGTATATAAGATACATGCATGTATACAAGCCTACAGGCTCAAATTCATATATAAATGCATTTATATATATTTTAGTATAGTATACTACATCATACATTCGATATTTATATAATTCAATATACCTATATATATATATATATATATATATATATATATATATATATATATATATATAGGTATATTGAATTATATATATATATATATATACACATATATATACATTTTCATATATATATATATATATATATATATATATATATAATATATTATATATGGTGGAAGGCATAACAATTTTGCTCCATATTCTGATTATAGCAGTTATATATAATTCGTATACGAATGAATAAGAAAAGTAGAAATATAATATAATTTATTGATTGATAAATATGGAAAAATAATAATAATTAACTTAATATAATAATTCTTTGATTAATAAGTGAGTCTACATATAATATAATATGTTAAATATTAAAATAAATAGTTTAATTTGATATTCTATGTAACTATTATATGCTCTACAATGTAGAGTCTACATGGATAAATGTTATATATATATATAACTATTAAGTATAATTTTATAGTTTATAATTAAATATAGATATTTATATAATACATATAATACATAAATATATATATATATATATATAAAACTAACTGTTATCATAATGAAAGTATGTCGATGATATATAATTGTAAATAAAAAGTATTTAATTTGTATAATATTATTTATTTTTCTTAATTCATAATTTAAATTTTGATTATATATATAGCTATTTTAAATCTAGATTATATAATATATTATATAATTTTTTTATATTATTTGTTTATAAGAAATTATTACCAACTTTGCGAATATAAATATTACATTTAGGTATCTATTTATCAATAACGATTATATATTTATTTAATCTCAACAGACGATATAATTTATATAAATAGTGTAGGTCATAGAGAACGAAGTGACTTCGTTCTCTATGGATATACATATCTATATTTCCATATATTCTTTGAGTAGGTTATTTAATATATATATATATATATATATTAAATAACCTACTCAAAGAATATATGAATCTATAGATCTATAGAGAATATAGTGGTAATACACAATATTGTATACTAGGGAGATCATTCATATATGACTGATAAAGTAAACTATATAAGATATAAAGATCTCCCTAGTTCTATGCGTTAAAGAAAAAAATGTCACCAAAGACAATTAAAGCAATTCTTACTTTTAAAAATTATATTCTAATGTATTTTATTTTATCGTCTGTTTATAATTATCGTCGTTGTCAACATATAGTAATGTTAGTAATTTTTTCTAGTAATTTTCATATTTATAATATATCTAATTTACAATATAACTTGATTTTACTTTTAAATCAGTACTTTTTTAATGTTTAAAGGGGGTTCACACTACATTTTCATCTCGTTTTCATCGGCTAAATTCATAGAGCTAAAGAGAAATTCACTTTCTCTTTAGCTCTATGGCTAAATTGCTCGATAATTGCTTATAATAAAATATATAATTCATGGAATATTCCATATATACTGAACCATGAAATGGATAAATGTTGTATATTGTATCATCGTGATAGCAGCGCGCGTATGCCTAGTGCCTGGTATCACGACGCACGTACATTTATGCCGTCTCGCATGACTACCGCACGCGCAGACGGCTGCGGTTATATGAATATATGTTTTAACATCTTTTAAATATGAAAAATTTCTATAAAGTATATGTATATTAATAGATGTTATACTTTTAACGTTTTTAAAATATATATCAACTGCTTTAATAATTAAGTAATTAAAGCCTTATTTAATTCTGATTTAATAAACTCTAGGATATAGGATATAGGATATATTTAAATATGTCTTAATAAGTATTTAAATCTATCTTAACATTTATTACTGCTTTAAAAAGTATTTAAATCTGCTATTATTGTTTTCTGGGTATATAAATATTAATAATTCACGATAAATTGTAAGTATACTTTTTTTTCTCTCCTATAGGAGAGTTTAAATTATAGTCTATATTACTAATGGTGTTTATTTGTAAGTAGAAATTATGAAATACACTATCTTATATAAATATATTAAACTACGAATAAATTAATTAGTTATTCGGTTGTGAATATTTATTAACGATAATCGTCTTCTCTGTACTGGTGTTTAACACCTCCTTGACCGCCTCCGCCTCCTCTTCTATCATCTCCATCCGCTTCTTTAGTGGTGGCAGCCTCCTGTAGCTCTTTAGCGAGTGGTGCCCCCTCGTAATCGGCTGCGTACTTGGAACCGCTGGTCTTGCGCTTGACCACCGTCTTCTCGCGCTGGACACACTTCACGACGATCATGCCCAGTACTAGTAGCGACATCACCACGCCACCGGCGATCATCGTAGCCATCTTGTTCACCTTCTCGTCGACTTGACCGGAAGTCGAGTTTCCGGCCGTTACGTCGCTATCGTTGACCGATAGTAACCCGTTTAGAGCGCTTACTAACGCCATGGCCGAGGTGGGGCTCTAGGGGGCGGGTGTTAGCTTTCGATATACCGAGGTACGGATATATTGCCGATGTTGCGCGCTTTTATCCGCGACTTAGTTGGATTAAAACGCGCTAGATTTTAAAATGGTTTTAAATTCGGCGTTTTATTGAAATTTAATGTTTACGATAGCGATAATTAACTTTTGTAATAAATGAAAATAATATTTAAAAAGTAAATCGATATAAATAATCGTCGGACGTTGCATAGAAATACGGTATAGTTAAACCGTACCCAACCGTAACAACAACATATATGTATCAGTAACAACAACATCAGCAGCAATAACAACAACAGCAACCTATAATCATAACAACAACAATACCCACGCATCTCGTAGGGTCGTAACCGAATGATGATAGACCACGAACTGCTGACCACTACCGTAGCGGCTATAGTCGAGGAGACGAGGACACAGGCCAACCTGAGACCCGGTCCGGTGGCCCTAATGATATTCGCCGTTGTCATGGCGATAGTAGCTCACCTGTTACCGGGAAATCGCGTGCGTCACTCGAAGGCGGGCGGCGATCAAGCGAAAATGGCTTGACGATGGCGCGTGCCCGGATTTCGGAGTCGACCAATCGGCAGTGACTACGGAGGTAACGCGTGCCATTCGGGTTGATGTGCCGAATAGAAACTACGATGTAATTAGTACGCAGACATCGTACAGAGAAGCCCGCGCTCGATTGCGTTGATTCAATAAAACTATAAAATGTAAAGAAATCTTTATTTTAATTCTTTTAATTTCAAAATTATTTGAACACGATATTTATATTAATTCATTACAATTTATAAGCAATTAGTTTCATATAAATGTATTCTATATCGTATAATATAGTTGAATAAGTTACGTTTCTACCAACAATACTAAGATAGGTGTATAACCAACCTATACCATATTAGTGTTTTAAGCAGTGCATTTTTTAAGAATTTTAAAGTGGGAGGGAAGGGGAAATTTCAAAAATAATTATTTTTTTTTCAATTATATATGTAAAACAATCTAATAAAATACATCTACTGATTTATAATAATTAAATATGATTATGACATTTTATATTGGCAAACATCTTTAAGTGTGGAGCAATTGCCCATAAAATACCTCTTAAAAGGGTACTTTTTTTATTCCGTAGGGAGTTACTCAGTTACTCCATTATCTATACGGATATATGGAAGTACACTTCAGAATATATTAATATGATAATGTAGGATGGTAATGGGTATACCTATAGCTTTAAATGGGTATTATTTTAAACGGAGTGCTATTTTTGTGATTGGGTAGCTGAATTTCCACCCTGTTCCACCCTGTTAATAATATTAAAAAAGTCACTAATAAATATCAAACACAAACTAAATTAAACCACAAAAACCTTTGAATTAGGTTAATTAATTAATTAATATTACTCTACATTTAATGCGTATTCCAATAATCAATTGGCACGACTCCTTAGTTATTCCCCATTATTTCCTATATAAACAGAGTAGTATGCAAGTTAATAACTAGTGTAATTAAACTAACACTCATATTCATGTCTTCTGAAAATATACTTGAACGGATATTTATTCTGCCCCACTTATACCTATACTACTCCACATAAAACATATTATATTATAATATAGGTAGGGGAAAGTCTCCGATTACCGATCCCCTCCTAATACCGACCCCCTATCGTATCTCAGTAACTATAAGATATATCAAAACATTATATATACATGAACTGTTCGTAATTTAATAATTAATATGAATATGTATTTTGTTTTTTAAAATATGTAATCCTACAATTGTTATCTGATCAAATGTAATATTCTGTTTTTACCTTTTAAATATTTGAATAATAACTTTTTTTAAATCATTGTAAATACTTTATTAATTAAAAGAAAACTTAATTTTTTGCATAATATTGTAGTTCAATAAAATGTTTATAACTTTTATAAAAATAATTTAATTTGAATAACTATTAACCAATATATCTTAGTTATAGCAACCCATATTATTTTCCTATTACCGACCCCCTATATTACCCTAATACCGACCACATGTGATTTATAATATCCAATAAAAATATATCCGTATTTTACTTTAAAATATATCGTAAGTTGTTTATGTATCATTGATATAGATTTGGGATTCACGAGTCCAGTTGATTATAAACATACTGATTAATAAATAAATATTAAATAATAATATACACTATTTTAATATAATTACTATAAAGTTTAAATTTAAATTTAATATTACTATTAAAACATAAATTCAATAAAAAATAAATTGCGTGCATGTTATAATTAATTATATTTATGTATATCTACTATTTGTATTGGATATTGTAATACTACAATTATTTATACCACGATTATTTTAGGGGATCGGTAATAGGAGAAGGGGGTCGGGATTAGGCACATGTATCCGATTACAGACCCCCCTGTTTATTCTTGTAAATATAATTATATCAACAATTTAAAATAGCCACATTATTCATTGCCATAATATTACCCTAATTACAAAATTTCAAATAAATATATTTAATATTGAATAAGTTAACTTAATAATTATTATAAATAATCATTTAGGGGTCGGTAATCGGAGACTTTCCTCTATACCCTATCTACATAATGTTTATATCACAAAAACCCATGCTAGTTTCATTATTAACTGTACCGAAAGATACGTAAGGTCCTTTTAATTAGCATACTATTAAGCGCATAATTTCACCCCTTCGTAAATCTGTCCTATTTAATTATCATGAATAAAACATATTTTATATTTGGAATACGCTTCCTTGAAGAATAGCTATATTATGAATAAATAAATGAAGTTAACCTTGATTTTTTGATCATTGAAACTTTACCTCCGAGTTATGATACTCGTATCCTGAACTCACCCAATTATCAACTATATTACTTATTTACTTTATATATTATAATTCACTATTCGATAAAGGAATTAGTCAACAACATAAATAAACTTCTAAATATTATATTTATTTAATATAAAATTCTTCCATAAAGCCCTTTCTTTCCATATTAAAATGTATCAAACGTATGTATTAAATAGATACATTTTTCGAACTCTCTTTACTAAATTCACTTAGGGGAAAGTAACCGAATACGGACAGTGCACGAATACGGACACTATCGGATATACGGACACTCTAAATGTCTTAATACGGACACCCTGTAACCAATCAACGTGCTATATGAACTATTCTGATTTTCATAAAAATCGCGTGCTTTATAATATTAATACTACCAATAAAGCTAATTCTAAAAAAATATTATTTAGATACTTAAATTGTATTATTAATTAAAAAATAATAAAAATAAATAAAATATTAACTAATTAAATTACAATATATTTTTCATAAAATTAATTATAAATAACGTAATTATAATTTGTCTGATTGATTCATCAATAATATATAGTTTATCTAGTGTTATATAGGGTGTCCGTATTATAACACATGGTGTACGTATTCGGACATGGGTACCGAATACGGACACCCCCGTTATCTATGGAATTAAAAGATTAAATAAAATTTTAAAATTACAATAATATCTATAATCATATAATATTAATATATTGTAATTTTTAAATAAAAATAATGAGTCATAAAAAGTTAAGACCATTTATTGTTAAAGTGTCCGTATTAGGTTACTTTCCCCTATCTTTCCCGATAAATATTTATTTTTATTATAATTATAATACAAAATATCTCCTTTCCCTTAATGTTATAGTGATTTGCTCCTCGCCTATTTTATTTCAGTTACACTAATACTAGTAAGTTACCATGGTAACTGTTCACAGTATTAATTAAGTTATAACTGGGCTATACTCGTATACTACCTCTTATTAGTCATATTAACATACCTCTTAGTAAACTAACAATCTCGATCTGTAAATACAGTAGATATTGAAAAGTTTAAATCTGAGTTATCGACTTTCTTTTCCTATATCCACATATTACGAAATACTACCATTTTACGACCAATAGTTCTCTAGATCAAATGAAGTTATATTTGTTATACTTTATCACAAATTATTCACGTCATCCCTTCTCCTATACATCACAAATATATCCTTCATCGGATAGAATAAAATGTACTCAATATTTCTTCACCCTCATCCTCATACAACTCACTTAACAATAAACATCTAATGATTTCCACTTATTAAAATAAGCCTCACACTATCACTGTCGAGTCTCTCCGAAATATGTCCACCATGATTCACTATTACAATTATAAAGTATCTGTACAAACAATTAAGTATCTACTATTTCAAGGTTTTCACCAGATTTACACAAGTTTATCTCAAGATTTAAAAAGTTTACAAAAGTTTTCTCCATGTATTCAAATGAATTGAAATTAATATTTATATATAAATTTATGAAATTAAGGTTGTCTTTTGTTTCTTAACAATAACTCCTCTAGTACCTCTTTCAAATTAATCTCATTTAATCTTTATGTAATCATTACATTACCATTATAAATCTTATATTTAATATTAAATGAATTGAAATTAATATTTATATTTATGAAATTAAGGTTGTCTTTTGTTTCTTAACAATAACTCCTCTATTACCTCTTTCGCATGTATTGCAACTCTTTTGAATTAACAATAGTTCTACCACATCATAAGTCACTATGTTCTATTAATCCAATTTCTTATTTTAATGTAACCCTATGCGAAATAATTCATTACAGACCACTATTAATTACCTACACGAGATCTTAAGCACCCTAATCGGCACATAAAATGAAAACGTGTGTGTTTCTCACCAACAGATTTCAAATGTGTACACCTCCAATCTTAATATAAGTAATTACTTAAATTACATTATATCATCATTAAACAAGGAGCACACTTATTTAAGTACATACTCAATATCTGCATAGGCTACCTCTCCATGAATATAGGGTATCTATAACATATCCATTACTTCGCTCGTAACATGAATTTTTATATTTTATTTATTTTATTCTCTTACGTATCTAGATATCTTTCAAGGTTGCAGTTTTATATATTTGTATTATTATTATTATTATTATTATTATTAATATACACCATTTATATCTTTGTTATTAATTATTGTATCAATTAACTCTATCTATACTAATACTTTTGAAATCATCAGTATATTTCATTACACACTAAGGATAATTACTTAGTGGGTAATCGCTCACTTCTAAACATATTAAGTATATATATTAACATATGTAATTGTCAATTCTCTTCAAAAGACAAAAAACTAATACTTGTTTACGAAGAAAAGTTTATTTTCATTATAGATAATAACACTAAAGCCCCCTTTGATAACACTAACTTATGCACAGCAATCATTATTATATTGAGTCCGGGAATACATAGATGAATCCTTTCAAAGAAGTGATACATATTATGATTAAATGGAAATAATTGACTTTATTAATAGAAATAATTTAATATCAATCAAAATTATACAATATGGAGCGGAGTAACAACAATTTAATAAATATATAATACCTCTTGTTAAATAATATAAATACATAGTTATATCAATGCATAGTTATTATTAACTTTTCATACTTTCATCATTAGGGTAACCATTTTTTCAAATTTCCTGAATAATTAATTGATATTTTAGGTTAGTATATTTTAGTAATACGAATAATATGCATTATATTTATTTATTTAAGTACCAGTATGGCTCAGTTAGATAAGACATCACAAGAGTAGGATGTGGGACCCACATCATGGGTTCAAGCCATGTACGGTAAGGGCGATCATAGAATATTGAAAATTAACAGATTAACATTGGACTATGTTTTTCTTAATAAATATATCCTTAAAATGAAGCACACAAATTAGTTTTTATTTTTATTAATCTAAGGTCACAGCCTCGTGAAGTTTAACATGTAGTTAGATACAAATTTTGCTATATATAAAATAAATTATAAAAAAATAAGTATTTTAAACCTTTGTATTGTACACAACAGTGTGTTGTGTCGTAAAAAATTACTAAAAAAAAAATTGACAGTATGTCGTGTCGTAAAAAATGAAATTAGTTAATTTATTTTAGTAAATTTAGTTATATAATTCGGTATATCCGAAATCTATAATTATACTTGTTTATTAAGTATTTAACAATAACATTTAACATAACAAAATAAAATGCAAATTGAATGATATATCATAATAATTAATAATATTTATTATTTACTTTTAAATTTAGTTTAAAATTTGTTCGGTTATTAATATACTATGAATTCAGAATTGAACTAATTTATTGTATTAACGCTTGTAATATTATTTACTCTATTGAATTAATATAAATACTTATAATGTGAATACATTAACATTCCTTTATTTCAATATTCATAATAAATAAATTATTTCAAAAAAAATTTTAATTTAATTTGAAAATAAATAAACCCCAAAGGAAATAATTTGATTATATCATTTAAAATACATTTTCCATTACCAACATGGTAATAATGATATAGAATGTTAATTATTTAATATACAATATTATAATATGCTATTATAACACTGTAAATGTGAATTTAAAAACATATGAGCGATAATAGAACGGTCAAAGTTCATTTTTTATCAAATCAGAAGTTAGTATCATCTCAATACAACACCGGCCCTTAAGGCCTAAGTGTGTATAACGATGAAGGTTTATTAGATAGCTCTAAATTAGGATTTTCAGGTCCTTTAATCTCGAACGAAATTAAATAATATACTATGATATGAACAAAGTGTATAGTGAATATAAATAATGTAGCGTATTAATATGTATGATGTGATAGCTTATGGACGCTGGTTCATTATGTGTTAAAAATGACTACAATGGTGATGGATTCTGATGATGATGATGATGTTAACATGGTGAGATGGGTGGGGGAGCTGAAACTGGGGGGGATGGGGGGATATGTTCCCCCCACTTTAAAATCTATGGGGACCACCTATGTGTTTGTCCCTCCCACTTTTACAACACAATTTATTTTGATTGGTTGGTCCCCCCTACATACAATCTCGTTCCAGCGCCCCTACTGGATGGGGGGCGGGTGACTAACGGAGAGGTGATCTGGGTGCCGGGCGTGTAGAACGGATTACTGATCATGTTCACGTAGGCGGTGTGTAACTTCGTAAACATCTAGGTGGTGTATGAGTTAGTGTGTGAGTTAGTGTGTGTGTGTATGTATGCGTGCGTGATACTATAGGTGTGTACGTATGCGTGTGTGTGTGCACTTATATGTGTGTTGTTATTATAATTTATGTATTAGGTAGCAAATGGTGAATAGATTGCATGATGGAGAGAATTATAGTTAAAATTTATTAATATGATTAATATATATATATATATATATATATACATATATTAGCATACATATATATATAAATGTATGCATGCATTATAATTTGTATATATATATATAGAATGATGGGCATATATCATTTTTTCATGATCTCAAATCACGATCATGAACGTGATGTTTCTACCGTCGATCCAAATTCTGATGAATACGATTTCTTATTCATAGCCGATACTCTTGGGAGTACGATATTTATCGAAAAATAATGATCGACCATCACGATCACTTTTAATAATCTAATCTGACAATCGAGGCGACAATAAATGTCATTTACTTAATGTATTATAGTATGTACAATGTAAAATAATAAATTTCTGGTTCCATTTTAGTCTTTAGTGACATGCCCAATGTGTTAATGTAGGTATCTAGTAGGGTACGTAGGTACTTAGGGTATGCGTGTACTCGGCTTAGGGTAATCATGTACTCGGCTTAGGGTACATGTGTACTTACATTTCTGATTTCGTTGTCTCTCGTAATGGAGTCTAGTGCCGATATCACGATCACGTACCTAACTTTAGTATTAGACACGTATCCATATCTGTGAGGGGGGTGAGGGTTAATAGTAGACTAAGGGTGCAGTGTAAACTGTACTATGTACACTATGTATAACATATTCTTACGTATGTTCAGTGTATATTCTATATATATGTACATAGATAGATAAATACAAATTTATTTTTATAAATACATTGAATGTTATGGATAAACAATGCTTTATCGGTGATGATATAAAAATAGTATTTCAGAAAAAAGTTATATATTTCCTAACTGATATATATATATATATATATATAGACTATTTCATCAATACTGTGAACATTTTTGGACAACAAATAGGAATTTGATGACCATTTTAACTAAATATTATTTGTTAAAGATAATTTATTAATTATTTTAAAATATACAAAAACAAATATATATATATGTTTTAATATATTCTGAATTTATAAATTCTCTATAGGCAGATATTTATATGTATTTAAATAATAATGTATATTTTAATTTACTATGTTATTAAATTATTACCATTCCAACTATATATATATATATATAATAATTAATATCAATAATAAATTGTAATGACATATATTAATAAATTCATAAAAATATGCCATAATACATTGTATATTTTTCACTATAATAATAATATTACTAAACTAAATCTATCTAATAACTATATTCGTACGTTTAATTAATCAAAATAACATTTTGTAATCTTCAGTTGGATAAAGTAGTCCGTGGTACATTTCACGCGGATCATCTTTTGACTTACCTGATAATTAAATGTAGTTATATCAACTTAATTTAACATTAATAATCTGTGTGTATATCTTGGCGATAACAATAGAAAAGAGGAACATCTATTTTTGAGACACTTAGAATATTTATATAGTGAATATTTTATTTAAAATTTGTTTTATTATAGAAAATATCTTCTAATAAATGATTATTAGTATTATATATATATATATATATATATATATATATAAATATAATAATTGATTTAAAAATTAATTATTGAAATGATATTTATTAAAATCTCATGGCTATAATTTTACAATTCCTTCTATTATTCGTCCAAAGAATCTTTGGCAAATATTAAATATACATTTTCGACGTTTCCCTAGAAATAGTTGATTCGTATTAGTAGCCATACGCAGAGTGGTATTAATACACGAGTGGCTACGATAGTAGTATAGTTACCTATACACTACCTATATTGGCTAGTTTCTCCTCGATGATATCCAGTGAAGAGAACACGGTGTAGTGTAGCTTCAGTCTGGTCTGTTCATCGGCCGTGCATCTCAGGAACAGGGGTTCGTTCTGTGTGAGATAACGTCACGCATGATTACATAATGTGATGACGGTTTGAAGGGAAAACATAGAGAATACATTTAATTTTTATTTATTATACTATTCTAAACAAAAAAAACTTATATTAAATGATTATTATTATTTATTTGTCGAATTTGAAATTAGTCTCTTTTCTAATGGATTACGTAAATGTATAGAGTAATATATAAGCATAATCTACTGACAAACTGTTGTGAGCGTTATAGATAAGAGCCTATTTATTGTATCTTAATTAAAAATTATGAATGAATTGGATAATTCATAAAGGCATGCATTGAGGGCTGGCGTAACCTTGCTGGCATTTACATGTAAAAGATAGGGAAAAATGGCTATTTTTTAAAAGGCAATAACTTTTTTATTATTGATTATTTTTTCTAATTTATTTTTAATTATCTGTATAACATTCATCCATAGGTATATAGGTACACAAATAATAAATGTATTATTAAATAAAGAAAAGTTGATTATAATTTTATATATATTAAAATTGAAATTTAATTAATCTGATAATATAAAATTTGTTTAGAATAAATTGTTTCTGTAATTGGACTATTTAGTCCATTCCTTTAAAGAAAAATAATAATATGAATAGTTTAACTATAGAGGGTAACAATGATATAGAAATAATAACGGAATATATAGTATATATTATATATGTGAAATATATAATATGACTATATCATCGATATAAAGAAAGTGGATAAGTAATTGAATGTAGTATATGGCACTATCCGGTATGGGCGGTGCAGTCGAAAACCACTATCTGGCCCATTACTTTTATTTAAAATTAATAGTTATTTATACATATATATTGATAATTACTACCAATTTGAATGTAATATCTATACTAAAAATAAAATTATATTTTTAAAATACATTATATCAACATTCCTCGTAATTTTGTGTATTTAAATTGAAGATATCATACTTTTATTGATATATATAATCTAATCCATTGATATAGATAGAAGTCACTTTAATCTATTTCGACGAAAATCCTACTGTTTTAATATTTGACATATATAATATGACTAATATCCAATCAAAATCACTGATGCCATTTTGTTAATTTATCGATAAAAGTGCCATTCGTTTTTTTATCTTTACATGCATTGCGTGCGTCAATTTCTTATCCACTTTCTTTATATCGATAGGCTATATATATTATATATTATTATTATATATATTACATATTATTAATAATTATATATAAACTTTATATTATAATGTATATAGCCATATTCCGTACATATGTAATTAAATTGATTTTATATTATAAAAATTACTTTATAATTATCAAAAATATTGAATTGATTTATTAGTTAATTTAGTTTTTTTTATAACATTTCTAATACAAAATAAATGGTTATACAATCAATTAGTAAATATATCACTATATTATATATAGTATATATATTGCCACATCTATACATACGCACATTTATAAATTACAACGTAAATTCATTATAGAATACTGCTGTCGTGTGCCGCCCTAAATATATAGTCATTCGACGAATGAGTCATTGTATACTAAAATTATAATAATAACTAAGTTATATATATTATATATTATATATATTATATATTATATATATTATATATTAGTAATATTACTAGTATTTACTAATTTAGTATAATACTAAATGTTCATTTTCGGTATAATTGTATCGTCATGATAATCATGTATATTGTTCTACACAGTGTAGACTACACTGTTAGTGACTATATCATATAGTATATGTTAAAAGGTTATGATCAAAAAGGACGAGTTGAGGGTTAAAGATTACTTTTTAAATGCGAAATAAATTTGTATAGGCTAACTTTGGGATATAATGCAGTTAAAAAACCAAGCAGTACAAAACTAAACCAATTAAATCAAATGACCCATAAATACATGTACAAAAAAAATATATATATACTATTAAACCGTATTTCAAATTTAACCTTTAACCCTCAACTCGTCCTTTTTGATCGTATCCCTATGTTAAATATCTAAACAATATTTTGAATTTGACCTCATATATCATAATCAAAACAAACTGGGTCCATATTCGATACATACCTTATATTAAATATAATATATACACTACTAAGCATAGTAACTATGACTATCATAATGATAGTTACTATTATAGTAACTATATTTTATATTTTTTAAATAATATTTTTTAAATTAAAAATCATTTTTAAAATGGAAATATATATTAATTTAACAATTTGTAACCTTTTGCGATATAACAGCTATACACACAGCTGAATCTGCCATATTTAAAATAAGTTATATATTAGATATATTTATAAAATATTATCATACAAATTATATACAAATTAAAAATTTAAATTAATTTATATATTATTTATCAATTTTATCTGAATTTATCGGAATTTTAAATAATAAATCAAAGACTTTTAAAATACATGAGTAATCAAGAACCACTCAGAAGTATTTTATTTTAAATAAAGTGATAACATTTTAATTTATATATAAATGATTTTTTAAGCAAATATGTGTTACTTTTATCTATTTATGTGAAACAAATTGTAATGCTGAATAGTTTTAAGCTGATGTGAAGGGTTTCGAAGATTTTCCTTCGGAAAATCTTTGAGGGTTTTAAGGTGATGAATGGTTTTTAATATAGGTAGCAATATTATCATTTTAAATAATTTCAATAACGCATTATCAAAGTATTGTTAAATAATACTTTAGAATATTAGAATATGTATAAAGTTTATATAAGTTTACGTTGAAAATGTATCTATTGATTTATAATATTTAATTATTGAATATGGCTGTATATTTTAAGAAAAATGATTCTTATTAAAAGAATGTTATATTCATAATAGGATATTCATTAGGATCAAACACTAAAAATTAAATAGTTATTGTATCAAAGATTTTGCGAAGCAATCGGAAAATCTTTGATTGTATTCAAGAATGTACATAATTTTTCATATATAATAATAATATATTTTTTAAATTATTATATAAATATAAATTACAAGAAGTTAAAAATATAATTAAAATAAATAGTTATTAATACAGGAGGCGCAATTTTTCATAAATTTCACAAATGTATTAGAGAGCTCAAAGACGTTATATATTAATAGGGGCTTGCCCCGTTGATTTCTACGAGAAATATATCCGCTATATATTTTCTTCCAAAAATCTTTGTGTATATCGTGATATTTAATATATACATACTTATGTTAAATATTATATTTGTATTATTTTATAAAATATTATATTAAAAAAAATAATAAATATATTAATAATATATTTATATGTAAATATCTGTATACAAAATATTAAAACATATAATGGGCATCAGGGGACTACACCTGATCTATTATGGCATATACACGCGCATACACACACACACACACACACACACACACACACACATATATATAATATATATATTATATATATATATATACATAGTATTTATTTATGAATTAATATGCCATTAATTTTAAATAAGGATTTACATAGTTACATAGTTTACAAATAAATATAAAAATGTATCAAACCACACATTTATTTTATTAACATGTATGCATAAAATTCAGTTTTATGAATACTATTTAAATACCAAAAGCATCTATTTGTATTGGGATAAATTTAAAGCCACCTGATTTATTTATTCTCTGGGTATATTGGATATTTAAATTGAATTAGTTTTAATTACAAACATATTAATAACTATACTTATTAGGAGTATTACATATATAATTGTTATAAAATATTAAAGGTTCTTTGAAAACAGAAATTATGGTTTACTTTTTTTTATTTTTCAGAGATTTTTTTATATATCATAATCGTAAGTTACGATTCGTAACCCATTCCCATAGATTTAGAGTACGATGGTACTCTAAATATATGCCCATTCCTCCATCTATATGTGACAACGCTACGAAATATACAGATCCAATATAATTAAAATAAAAATATAAATTAATAAAACATTTTCAAAAGGAAAAAAATTGCTTCATAAAATAATTGTTAACAGAAAATATCAGTACCTCCTACAACCTATTAAAACATAAGCTAACCTCTGGTATAACTTATTCATAATATTTATTATAAATATCCATATCCATATATATATATACTTGATGGAATTACAAATCTATACAAACATAAAAGTTCTGAATATCTGCTGATAATATACACTGTGAATCCTGTGAATCTTTGATATTACAAAGATAATAGATATAAATAATTATATTTAAATTTTAAATTTATAAAATAGATAATATATATATTGTGTTACCTTTTATTATCTTAATTACTAAATAAGAATAATTAGTCTTAAAAAGTAATTAAGTATATACTCTTATATATTTATTATATTGTACTGTGTGTATTTTGTATTATATACAATAATATTAACAAGTTTTATAATAATAAAATATTAAAAAAAATAATAATCTAAGATTCTACCTCGAATTAGTTTTGACCCTGATTCTTAGATTCTAAGAATCAGGGTCAAAACTAATTCGAGGTAGTTAAAAACTAAACAACACTAGGCGGGAGTCGTGTATATATATATATATATATATATATATATATCCAATAAAGGACTTATGTCATTTCTATAATATGTACATTTGATGACATAATTCAAATTCGAATTTGAGGATAAACTTAAATTTAATTCAATGATTCAACTCTCGCCTCACGCGTATGTTTTTTTAATTGTTACGCGTTAGTTTGACCCGTCACCTAATCGAATACTAATTCACCTAGGTAATGATATTTATCAAAGGTAATAATACACACTATAATAGTGATTATTAAAATACATTTATTAAAAAACTAATTTCAAATGAAATAAAATATTGTTAACACTTGAGCATACATATAATATCATATCATATTAAATATGATATATGATTATCATAATCATTATGATAATGATAATAAATGTGATATTAAAAATGTAAAAATACGAAATAATCATTATTATAATGTATGTATTTAAATTAAATTATAAATATCAAGGTTAATAGTTATTCAAGTAACTTAATGATTATCATGATGCACTTAATAGGTTAAATACATATTTCATATAAAAGACGTATTATAGTTTGTTGCAGCTTATTTAACAATATTATATTATACTATATTGAATATAGTATCAATAATTTATGCGTTCTGTTATTCTACACCTTAGACAGTTTTTGGTATATAAATCTGAGATTCAATCTCTCAGTAAATGAGTATTTTCATTATTCAATTTATTTTGTTATATTATAAAATTAACCACAGCAATATATTCATATAAGTGTGAAGTAGGAATCCATAATGAATTTGATGATAAGAAAATAAGACTATTTAGTTAGCTACCTTATGATATGAATATTATTATAATATTTATAGACTTTATTATAAAGTGTATAGGGATGGTTCTTCTACATTACATTGGTCGTTAAATCTACATTGAATTTAGACATGACTTATTATATACTTTTTTAATTATTATTAAGTTCGAGACATATGATGAAATGAAAGTAATAGACCTACGAGAGTGTTACTTATTTATATCGGGGTCCCTCATAGTCATTTATGATATGCATAAGTCAAAATAATGTTGTGTATTTATATCAGCTATTGAACATTTATTTTCCCAGAATTTTGAATATTATAGAAGGAAGGATATTCATAAGCTATAAGTAGCTTATATTAAGAATATTATTATACAAAAATATAAAATATTTATGATATAATAATAATAATGAAATAAGAAAATATAATAATTATTATTATAATAATAATAAAGGTGTAATATAAGAATATTAATATCGAATATATACATTAATATTAATAATAATATTGCACATAATAATAATTCTTATATTCATAAAATAAATATAATAATAATAATATTATAAAATCGATGAATTTTTAAAAGAGATTACATGATATAATAAATACTGAATTTGTGAACAAAATTGGTAAAGTGTGACTAGACTATTATATGATTTTATGTGTAGATTATGGTAGATTATTCCAGCAAATAGGTTAAGTATATTATATATTAAATACATTTATAATTATTGGTGAAATTTGATAATTTCTAATCCTAAACATAATTTACCAGGGGTTATAGAATATCAAATTTTTGCTTTTTGTAAATATTATCTAATTTGGTTCTATTTTGTTGACGATATAATATTCTAATATTTTGTTTAGAGCTATACTTACATGTTATTATTTAAATTTTTTCAGAATCCATAATAAAGTTTAGATTTAATCATATTAGTGTTTCAATTCAAATTCATATTGGTATCAATTATTACCTCGAGAAACTTGATTAAATTTTGTTGAAAAATAACAGTATTATTTTGTAGAAGTTAGCTTTATTATTATTAAATATTAAAGAGTTAGTTTTATTTAAATTAATTATCAATTTATTAAATAATAACCATGTATAAAGATTTTTTAAAGTTTTATTCATGGTTTTATTCATATTGTGCAATGCACATGATTCATAATGTTTATCATTAATTATTTTATTTTTGTCCATAAAATCAATAAATATCAATTTTAAGATATTTCTTAAAATTAAAAAAAATGATTTTATATAAATTTGCCTATAATTAAAATGATCGTTAAAATTACAGGATTTATATTTAGTTTTTATTAAGATTATAGAATTTTTAAGACTATTAGGAAATATATCCTATTGTATATACAGGTTAATCAAATATGATTATATATTGTTTATTGATTAAATGATTTGAATAATTATTTTAAATGAAAAGTTATGAGAATTAGTAGTATTTATTAGTTCACTTTTTTAAATGATATTAGTTACTTCAATTGGAATAGTGGGAGTAATAAATAATGAATGTGTATAGTTATTATGTATATAATTAGATGTATTATTTGAATCAATATTTTTTCCGATTTAGAAGATAGCTTGTTACAAAAGAAATCATTACATTTATACACCGTTTATTATCTTCAATTATATTAGGAACTATATTATCATTTTTACTATTATGTATGATAATATTTATTTTAATCCATATCTATTTGGGGATATTTCTGTTAATGATAAAATACTGACTATAGTAATTGCGTTCAGCTTTATTTATGATTTTCTTGAGACAATTTTTGTATTTATTATAATTAGTCTCCTTATAAATACAGATTTAATTTTTTTAAACTTTTGGTAAAGTTTATATTTATTAATTAAATATTTTGTAGGCTATTAACCTCTATTAACTTTATGAGGTTTATTTAAATAGGAATTTTGTTAATATATTTTTTTTAAAAGAATTTTTTTTAGAATCGTCTACAAATTAATAAATAAGTCAAAAGCAGCATACAAATTATCTAATCTATATAAATCTGATCAATTATAATTTAAAATATACAGTTTAAAATAAATAACTATAAATATATTAAACAGTAGGTTGTATATATATATATATATATATATATATATGCACATATATCTTAATTCATTAACTACACGTTATCATACCTAAAATATTAAACTTACGCAGAAAGCGGTGAATAAATGGAGAACATCCTCGGCGAATCGGAACCCGCCCCACCTCGTAAACTGACGCGCGCTGGCAAGATCATACTGGGGGTGTGCGGCGCGAGTTTCGTAGCCATAACGGCGCTAACGACTCCGTTCCTCGTGCCCGCCATGCGGCGCTACTGTCTGCCGTACGTGCCCGCCACTCGCGAACAGATCCGTAACGTGGCCGCCCTACTGGAGAAAGGGGGCGCCACCGCTAAGAAGGGCGCGCTCATCGATCTGGGCAGCGGCGACGGACGAATCGTTAGTAATCGCTGCGTAAGCGTTTTGTAAACTCAACGTTTACGAATAAAAGCTCCCGTTTACGAAATATTACGTAATATCTATTATTGTCGCTATGATATGCGTATTAATGTTGAAATTATATACTTATTTTAATACACTACAACTTTGTATCTATTTATTATACTACAACTTTGTATATATTTATTATACTACAACTTTGTATCTATTTATTGCACCTTAATGTGTACCATATAAGTAATAAATACATCTTTATTTATATCATATATGTGATATTTAGTATATGAGATTATTATAATATATATATATATATATTCATGATTATATTTAAAATATATATATATATATAATCTCTGTATCCAAAAGGTTATCGAGTGTTCTAAGATCGGCTACCAGCAGTGCGAAGGTGTAGACTTGAACCCTTGGCTGGTCGCTTACTCCAGGTATAGCGCGTGGAAATCTAATGAAACGGTGAAGTTCTGCACTAAAGACATATGGAAGGTAGGCTCTTAACGTAGCTATGGTAAATATGTTGCGAAGTAAAGATAAAACACTCCCTATCTATGCAACGTAATTAATGTTGACCTATCCAGCTGCTAGCAGAGGATCACTGAAATAGATTGAGTTTGCCGCGATTTTCTTACATCGATGTTTTCATTTTTCTATTATATTATGCGCAATATAAGTTAGATTTTGTGTACATAGATATGTGTAGAATTTAAAACCAATATATCCTATTGATTTATTATATATTAGTAATGAACACTTAGTTTTCATCATGTAAATTATAATTAATAAATATTATTTTACATTTTAAATGTGTTAATAATTTTAATTTATAAAAATAAAATATTTTTTTTTATTAGATACGATACTATTATAGAAAAATGCAAAACGATATTCAATATTTTAAAAACTATTAAATATTCTATTATTTTATATATTTAAAAAAGAGTTTGCATTAAATAACATATTTTTCAGAAAATATCCTATATAGGTGGGTTTATGTTGTAGTGCTGTTCATGTTGTTGTATAAAATTGAATTACACGATTTCGCGTATGTGTTCTATCTTTTCTTAGAAAAATCGTTGCTATAGTTGTAGGTAGTAGTCTAATTTACTTTAGGATAAAGAAGGTCATTAACATAATATATTCATTAGATTATAATAAATATTTCAAATTATATTAAACTATATACCCAATTTTTGTTAAACAAAATATGGAAATTTCACTTTTAACATATTTATTTTTGATATTTTAAAATTAACTTTATAAAGAAAAAAATAAAATTTTAATTCATAAAAATTAAACTGTTGTTTTCATTAGATACGAGAAGACTAATATAGAAAAATTCAAAAACCTAAAGTATAAAACGAAATTAAATATTAAAAAAAATATTAAATAAAAAGAGTTTATTATATTTATTATGTATTTATATTAATGTTACTATTACATAATGTATTACTATACATATATATATATATATATATATATATATAAAATTAATAATATATATATATATTATATAAAATATTATATTACATATCATCATGATCATTATGGATATATGATAAACAAGTAATAATTTATAAATATAATAAAAAAAATATATGTAATATTCAAATTATGTCTATTGTTATTAGTATGAATTAGATTAAGATCTAGATCTTAAATTAATTTTAGTATGTTAATTTAGTGTAGTTAAAATATTAAAATTAATTTAAAATTGAAAAAATAATAAATGAAATATGTTTGCATTAATTCATAGGATGAAGACGAATTATTTTTTGAGATTAAAATTTTCAAAACGCTCATTCTTTAAATTCGTATTGCATACTAAAATTAAATAAAATAAATTAATTTGTTTGTATAAATATTATGTTATAATTTTATAAAATGGGTCTTAAAATATTATTTAGAAGTGATCTTATATAATTGTGTATAAATAAATGATCGGCTCTCGTTAAAACCATGGATGCCTTAACATGAGAGAGGCTTCGAAGGGACATTAGAGCCATATATGGTTATAAGTGAAAAACTTCATCTAAGTTCCTGGATGGGATGAAAGGACTCCACCAAATAAAAATAACAAAATAACAAAATAACAATAACTATATTATATTAGTTGAAACTTTTTATATTAAAAATATAACCACCTTAACTGTAGGATAATCACCCTCACTCCTTTATGTGGTTGTATTCCCCCTCACCAGGGTTATAGTAAGCTCTACGTGGTTATAGGCTTATTGGGTCTCACTGCATTACGATCACTAGCTTATCATGATTGTAGATAGTAGGCCATTATATAGTTGTCACTTGTAGTAATAGATTTATCCCAGCATCTTCCATCTCGTACATTATCTAATCTCTCTTTATATCTATTTAGAAAAATAAATATAATAATGTTATAATATGATATAAATATATACCTACAAAACACTATCAAAAAAATTTCAAACAAATAAAATGATCTTATAAATAAAAGGATCATGAGTCAAATAATAATCTTATCCAATCCTTTTCCGATCCCGATCCTGCCCATCACCGAATAAAATATATAATTGAAATGAATGATAATATTATATTCTAATAAATCGTTTATAAATATTTATTATATATATATCTTTAAAATAATAATATATATCATAAACTTTGTTTAATATCATTTATTATTAAAACAGATCAATTTCTCAAAATATGAAAATATCGTTATTTTTGGAGTCCCTAGCATGGTTAGATTTATGAATTATAACTATCATTGTAAGCTTATGAATAGATGATCTAGTGCGTCAAACACCATATCAAACACTATGTATAAATAGTAGAATAGTTACTAGAGGGTATATATTTTATTTAACATCAATATTTAGTCATGTAAAAAAAGTTGAAGAAATTAAATAACTTAATTATATAATAACTTGATTATATAATAATTTTATCACATAACAATATTTGGCATTACAGTAATTATCACTTCTATAGGCGAAATATCTTTCTGGTATTCTCTTTAAATATTTTGCCTCAGATTTATCATTGAAATATAATGAACATACCAACTTTATAGTATTTGTAACGTTTAAATTAAATTATATACATATATATTATAAATCTATACAAAAACTATCATCTTACTTTGATATGTATACGTATTACAATAATTATGTGCATTATAACAATTAACCCCTACCCTTGATTACATCTACCACCACTATAACCACTACCATCACCTCTCCTATCATCAACTCAGCAACCATCATTACAACCACTACCACCATTAACACCACCACTACCACCCCACCAACCTCAATACCCCCACCACTACAGATGCCTCAGCTAGAGAAGAAGTTCACATCCGAACTAACCCCTACAGGACAAGTGATAGCCTGCAGATTCTCACTGCCCACTAGTACACCCACGCATCAGATTGATGCAGGTGTGGACACCGTGTGGCGCTACGATAGGTCATCCTTCTCAGCCTCCTCCCCAGCCTCCTCCTCTACTTCACCCATCACACCATGAGTGACAGCGTGTTATTGTTTACGTTATCGCGTTTGTTATCATTACATCATATTTGTTAGTATTGCATTATCTTTGTTATTATCGAAGTTATCGCATTATATTTGTTATTATCGAAGTTATTTGATTCTCTATGATTATTTCATTTTTAAATAATTATACATTTTAAAATTGTTTTATTGATTGATAATTTATTTAAGCAAATACATAGTCGGAATATATAATCGAAAGTATAAAGTATAAATATTTGCTAACGATAACATACGTTATAGAAATAAACAAACAATAACACGAAATTAAAATATTAATTAGATAAACAATCGTAGATAACGTTAGGTGTCACTCTCATCTATGTAGCAAACATTGTAACATATCGTTAAAACTAATTATGTGTTGTGTGATATCCATTAAGTGATACATTTAAGGGGATTCGCGGCCTTGGAAATTTGTTGAAAATAAATATTTTAATTTTTTTGTTATTTGAGAAAAGTATTATTTAATATATACTCTGAAACTTGTAGAACATATATAGATCTATAAATGATATAATTTGATAGTTTAGTACATGACCTATTTGGTAAAAAAAAAGTTGTGTAAATAATAGCAGAATACTCATATTTTAAACTTATAATATGACATCTATAAGTTAATATTTTTAAATAATTTTAAATGTAGTGTTATATACTTACCTTACCAGGTCGAGCTTGCTCGGCATTTCATAACACGTAATTTCCATTCATTTCTATCATTCATTGTAGTCGGAAGTTCTTCTATCTTAAACATTGTGTCTTCTTTTAACTGATCTATATATGATTTCCTGGGCCTGCCACGGGATCTCTTACCATGTTTTGGGTTCCATAGTAGTAGATCACTAGCCAGTTCATCCTTACTCCTCCAACAATGTCCTGCGAAACTTAGTCGTTGTTTTCTAATAGTGTCAGATATTTTCGGGATGTTCTTATATAGTTCTTGGTTAGTCAGGTGTAGATTCCAATGTTTGTTTTTAATAGCTCTTAGCATCCTCGTATATGTTCAATCAATTTTTCTCTCCATAGCTACTGTCATTGTCCAGGTTACGGATCCGTAGACTAGAACAGTTTCTACAGCAGCTCTGAAGAAGTTTATTTTTAGGTTTTCTCTAAGATTTGATTTCCATATTATATTTAGGTTGTTTAGTGCAGCCCATGCCTTCGAAATTCTAATATTTATATCATATTCTGTAGATCCTATATAACTTCCAAAGTATTTGAAATCATCTACTTTTTTAATATTTTCTCCGTTTAAACTCGTAATAATCTACGTTGTTTTCTCATTTTGGTTAAAACTCATGTATTCCGTCTTTCCTGAATTTATTTTTAGACCAATTTCGTTTGCTTTCTCTTCTATTAAAAGTAATAGAGTATTTGCTTATGATAGGTCGTTTGTTGTTAGAGCAATATCATCCGCGTAATCTGCATCTGTGATACTTACTGCTGGATATCTACTGCTCTTCCTTTTCGAAATGGTGAAACCTAGTTCTTTATTACAATCCAGGGAATTCTTTAGAATATAGTCAAGGTATATTATGAATAAGAAAGGAGCAAGTGTATCACCTTTTAGTACACCGGTTGTAATTTCAAAGAAAGGTGTGTCACCGTCTGGTGATCTAACCATGGACCGAGTGTTTTTGTATAGAATAATTATTGCATTTACTGTTTCTGAAGGAAGACCATATTTAATTAGAACTATTTTCATCATTTCGCAGTTTATAGTGTCGAAAGCCTTAGAGAAGTCTATGAAGAGTAGTGTGAAAGGTAGATTTTTATCTTTTACACCTTCGAGTATACGGCGAATTGTTAGAATTTGTCCAGTTGTAGATCGGTTTTTTCGAAATCCATTTTGATTTTTCCTTAGTATGGGATCAATTTCTGTTCTAATTCTGTTTAGTAACATCAGGTTGTAAATTTTGCTGCTATAGGAGTTAATGTGATATCTCTGTAATTTTTGGTGACAGAGAGATCGCCTTTTTTTGGGAAGGGAAGTAAACAACCTTGAATCCATCTTTCAATTGGTTCTTGCCAATATACATTATTGCATGAATCAAGTAAAAACTCTTGAAATTCGTATAGTTTCCATACTTCCACAGGTATTTCGTCTAATCCAGTGGCCTTGCCGTTTTGTATACTTTTAGTTGCTTTTATGAGTTCTTCAGATGTACAATTGCCAGTTTTAATATCAAGTTGATCGTATTCTTTAGGATGGTCTTCTGTACTGGTATGGTTGCTTATTGGACAGCCCAGTAAATCTTTAAAATGATTATGCCATAGATCGATACGTTCTTTCTCGTTTTTTGCTTTTAGTTTGGCTTTGTTTGTTTTCTTTCTTCCACTTATTTCATTAACCGTTTTCCAGGCTAAAGCTGACTTTTTGTTTGTCGCTGCATTTTGTATTTCTTCTATTTTATTCTCGATGTAGTCATTTTGCTCATTTTCATAAAGCTTGACGAATGAGATTTGTATAAGTTTGAAGTTCTTTATGCACTCATAAGAAGCACGTTTTTGACTGATATTTATCGTTTCCCAGGGTGATCTTTGTTTTAATTTCGGTTTCAATGGTATTATTTCGGCCGCAGCATTTCTACATGATTTTTCAAACTGTAAATATTGAGTATTTGCAGACGAGTTTGATTCATCGTTTGATGTATCTTGTAGTACAGAAAATGTGTTTTTTATCTTAGTAATAAAATAATTTCGTAATTCACGGTCATATTTTAGCCTGGAATAGTCGTAAGGTTTATTTTTGCTACCTTTCTTCTTATTTGCTCTGAGACTTAGTTTAATTTTAGTTGATAAAATACGATGATCAGATGCTATACTTATAAAAGAGTTATATGCTCTGCAGTTTATAATGCTGTTTTTCCATTTCTTATTGATGATTAGGAAGTCAATTTGTGACTTATAGTCGTTCGGGGAGTTATGTGTCCAGATTTGTCCTAGTCTTTTTTTGAAATTTTTTGTTCAGGCATAAGATATTATTTTCCTCTAGATAATTTGTTAGCATTGTTCCATTTCGATTTGTTGTTTTATGATAAGATTATTTGAAACCATCTATTTGTCCGAGTTGAGCATTGAAATCGCCACCAATGATTAGGACATTATGTTTCGGGATCCGTCTTGTTAAATAATTTAGTTCCGTATAGAATTCTATCGTTTCTTATTCGTCACTTACATTTGTTGGGATATAACATGAAATAATAGTCGTTTGTGGATTTGCAGAAAGGTTGATAGTCATTATTCGAGGGGCTATCTTCTCTATATCTGTTATTGCAGCATATGCTTGTTTATTGACTAGAAAACCTATTCCACCTGTGGATGCATTTATAGAATTTCTCCAAACTAAGCAGGTTATGAGTTTCCAAGTTCCATAATCATGTTCTTTAATAACATTTTCATCATGAATTATTCTATGTTCTTGAATACAGATAATGTCATGATTTGTTTTTTCGGCTGATGCTATTAACTCTGGTATTTTCCAAATCTATCTAAGTGTCTGTGTATTCAGTGTTCCAAATATGAGAATTTTATTTGCCTTTAGTAGTTTGGGGAGTTCAGATTTTTTGGATTTCTCAGTATCTATTTTTTCGACTGTAACCTGAGGTGGTTTTACAGGACGCGCTCCTTGTTTGACCGCGCGACGAGCGATGCGGTATGATAAATTTGTTGGTTGTAAGTGTGGCATTTGTTTGCTTTCGGTAGCTAATATAGCATTGTGCGGGCGCTGCTCTATACACATGCTAACAGTGCTCAATAATAGAGTTAAGGTACCTCGGCTAGTATTAGCTTTGGCACATCCGCTTACCCTGTTTTCAGTAGAATTCACGTGACCCTGATCGGGTGGCTAACAGGTACTATGCCTTGCCAAAGGGCACCCTGGATTTTGTCCGGCACTGCTTATTGGTTATTCGCAGTTGACCACTATATCTAGTGGCAGTTCCCCTATCCGCAACCTGGGGAACCGCTGGGGCGGAGTTTAGCATATCCAGTAAATATATTCAGTGACTAATATATTCCAGTAAAAGTAAGTATACTATCTATTATGTAAATAGATGTCATCTATCGAAATCTATAATTAACGGATTTATATATCAAATGAAAGCATTGCATTGGATGTAAAATTCGCATTATAAACAACGTAAGTGATATTGCATAAGTGGCATTTATTTATTTAATTTCAAAATGCCAAAACGTAGCAGGAGATCGATCACCGGACTATAATATAATATAAATATTAAGAGAATAACTTTATGGGTATATTGTTATTATTATTGTTGTTATTTTTATTTAGTGGATCCTTTCATCCCATCCAGGAACTTAGATGAAGATTTCACTTATAACCATATATGGCTCTAACGTACCTTCTATATTAGTGTAGTATTCTGTTATATTATAAAAGAAATAAATAAATATGCTAAAATAAATTATTTTCTTGTAAACAAAATTATTTTCATTTTAAACAAATTTCATAAATACTAGCTTATTACGTGTACTTATTGGTAATATAATATAAATATTATAATAATAAGTTTATGGATATATTAGTGTGGTATTCTATAATATTATAATAATAGAAATGTTGTCAAAGATACAAATAATTAATATATATTACCATAAAAATACTCAGAATATTGAATTTAATTTATTTTGAATATTAGACATTTTCAGCCCTCTCAATAATTATCCAAACTTGATGATATTTTCACATTATCTTTATTATTATATGTATACTAAAGGTTACATAAAAGAAAGGTATTACACATAGTATAACATATACAACATAAAACAATTAAAAAAAATTAATTTAATTTAGCATCATATTTTGCCTCAAAATATTTCGGGTTTTCAGTGAACTATTTTTTTAAAAATTAGGTAACATTTATTAACATTATATTCAAAGATACTACGAAGTCCTTCGGACGATCTTTGTTATATTGGTTAAAAATATGCAATTTACAGAATTTAATTTGGATCAAAACCCTAGGTGCTAAACAAATGTTAAATACATAAAAAAAATATATCTCCTATCTTAATAAATTGTGTACATCAAAGGTCGCAAACCGTGGATTTCAAATCCAGATCACTAATATAGTTCATCCCCTCCTAGACGTTAATGTATCAGGTGTCATGTTATCTTTTTATAATATTGACTCATAATTGTTAAATGATACATATTATGGGTTTTGGTAGTGGGATAATAATATTGATGCGCAAATTAAATATAATAGAAAAGTTACTAGAAAGGTGATAACCGATACTAAAATCAGAAATAAAAGTTGAATTAGAAGGAGTAATAACTAAGTCAATATATTACTAACAATATGTATAGGATTAGTTACGTGATTTTCAAGTAATTATACACAAATAAGTTGTTTAAATAAAGAAGAATACAGAGTATATTTATTGTAGAGAATGTTAAAAAATACTAAATAGTATTGTGTATTTTGATACTAGATAATATTTCAAAATCATCAAACAAATTATTCACATTATAAATATGAGGTAAGTACCTACACATATGATATAACACTTGTATCACAATAAGTCGAACAATCTCAGCAACTACTAACATCCATTGATACAGAAATAGCTAACATTTCAATTAATACCATGGTATTTAACTGAACTCAAAGAAAACTGAAGTCATGACGTTTAATCATACAATTCCGGTCAATATTAGACCAGAAAATGGTGGAACGCAGATTAACAATATTAAAAATTTTAAATTACTGGTGGCATGGATGGCTAGCTCACAAAATGATTTTTAAAATCGCAAAGCTTTATTATGGTCAGCAGTACACTAGATGAAATCAATCTGGAACTCCAAAATGGAAAAGAGTCTGAAAATAAGAACTTTCAAAGTTAAAATCGAACCTATATTATTATATGGTAGCGAATGCTGGACAATCGACTCCACAATGCGTAAGAAAATCGATGGTTGCTATACTAGTTTACTTAGAATGGCCACAAATATATCATGGACAGATTAGGTCATCAATACACAACTGTACAGGGGAATGCCAAAGATCTCCGAGGTGATAAAACAAACAATATTGCGACTAGAAGATCACGCATAGGGCACAACGATTAACTAGCACATACATTAATTGTATGGAATGCAAAGAACAGCATACAAAACAGGGGAGACAACCTAATACATTCATAGATATCTTAAAGAACGACTATGAATGTGAAGAAGACGAATTCAGAAAACTGATGATGGACAGAGAAGGATGGAAAGAAATTGTAAGATCTGGTCGAATGAAAACTCGATGAAAGTAAGTAAGTAGGCTATATAGTACCTAATATTGATTGGAATGGAGTTCGAATTTATAGGGTACATATATTTAAAAGATCGACCTCCAAACTCTTGTTGTTATAGGTATAATATTTTGTTGAATGGCTCTAGTAGATCTAAGAGAGTTAATAGGATCTAAGAATTTATAAAGTTAAATTGGTTGATGTGTAAGTAATAATTTATGAGTGAGGCATAGAAGTTTAAATGGGCAACGCTTTTTAAAAGTGAACTATTTAAATGAGGACAGCAGTGAAGAGATAGAGGTATTGTAGGAATTAGAATAAGATTAGTTAAAAGTAGAAGTACGAATAATACGATACATTTTAGATATTTATATAGAAGGTAGAGAGCAGAGGAGAGAGTTACAGTAATCAAGTCGAGAACAAATAAGATCGATAATAAGAATAGAACAAGATTTTTTAGTTATACATTTTCTAATAGATCGAATTTTATATATGTGCAAATTAGATAATTTACAATTATTTTACTAATTTTTGCCCTAAAATATGCCTATAATAATTAAGATTAGTGACCAGATAAAGCCGAGATTTTTAATGAAAGGTTTAGGTTGAATTAAAGTATTATTTACAGAAAGAGGAGGACATATGGATTGAGAATGAGAATTATTTATATGTTCAATCCTAGTTTCATTTAACAGAGGACAATTTGTTAGTAGCCAAAAGTTAATATGACTCATGCACTTTGAAAGATATGAATTTGAGTCAGGGCTTGAGTTAATAGGTATAAAGCTGAATTTTATCTGCATAAATATGATAATATATAATAGAAAATGATTGAATTAGTTTAGATAGTGCACGAATATATAATGTAAAAAGTAAATGACCAAGCACATATCCCTGTTGTACTCCATAAGTAACGGGTATAGGTGACGAGAGCGATTCACTAATATGTACAGGGGAAGAACGATTAGAAATATAACATTTAAACCAAAGTAGGGGAACATCCTATATACCTAAAGCATAAAGAATATTTATAAGTATATCATGATTTATAGTGTAAGAGCAGATGACAGGTCTAAAATAGCCATCTATATACATTGGTTATCATTAATAGTATGTGTTATACGGCGTGCACAGTACACGTGTGTGTTATGTTTAGCTATGCGGTAGGTTACCTACAGTTACACACTTTACTTAACGACTAGTACACGTAAACCCGAACGATTGCTTTATACATACACACACGCATACACACACGCATACAAATCACTACTACAAGTTATGCGCATGAACCACAACAAGTCTGGGAAAACTTCGTCTTTGTCATCAGATATATACTTATCGTATGTAGTTATAGTTGCAGTATGATCCGATCCCGTAGTCTAGGTTTACACATATATTCTATTAATAACTCAGTTTACCAATACACATCTGATATATAATTACGCGATCATAAGAACTAGGAATATAGAATTTATATATATTTATATATCCTATATAGAATCCCGAAATCCGAAAAATGCACTGACTGGAAATCGCCCCTAAATCAGACATGGAATAGTTCTTCAAATTAATAATTATGATTTTTTTAACAATAACAGCACAATTTAATTGTATATTATTTATTATGCTTTCTCTTCAATTATATATGATTATCAATATGTTACTAATCAATATATACATTGTATAACATGTTATATATGAACAATTTCGTTGTATTTTGTAACAAATTAATTTGGTTTACTATATATTATATATATATACATATATACATAATGGATATACATATTTATATGATAATAATTATGAAACATCTTTCGGTAAATAGAATATAAATTATAAGAGTTGTATATAATTTCATAATGAACTAATAATAAGTAACATAATAAACATATCGTATATGTTACTAGGATAACGTAATGATATCGATAACAATTATAATAAAAACGATACCATTCAAATAAAACGACATAATATCATAAATAAATAATAAATAAATTGCAAAAAACTCACCTATCATATATCACTTTATGATATATATATATATATACATATATATACATATATATATAAATACTGCATGCAACTATTCGTCATGAATACATGAACTACAATGTATGTTTAATACCCAAAAAATAGGAAATTTAAAAACAGCGTTTCAGAATATTGAAAAATAAATCAATAATATTAACAATGTCGTCTGATAGCCGCGGATGACTCTAATAATGAATGGGAGGTCGGCAGGGTGTCAACCAATCAGCTTAGAGATGAAACCCACACCGACACCACAAGAGTGACGAATCCGACGATGATGAGTATTATGGACGTGGTAATGCGTAGTTTTGTCAGCGAGTTATTCGGTAGACACTTCATAGCTTTCTCTTTAATCGTGTACGTGATCACCCTGTGTGTAGACGACGCACATTACACTTGTTGTATGTGTACTTCTAATATTTACATATAATATATATATATATATATATATCAATTATTTCTATTTAATTTGATAATTTAAATAAAAAATTAATATATTAATTGTAATCTTAATAATTTGAATTTTTGTATTATATATATATATATAGTTTAATAATATACCCATTTAAAAGTATGACATTATATATATATATATATATATATCATATATCTCTCATACCGTTTACAATATCGAGGTACGCAGAATACGTAGTTCTTGATGGAGGCCAGGGAAGATCTTCTCCTACTGGTACGGTTATCTAGGTCACCGCCGAGTGGAGCCACTCCCGCGTTAATGGTCGGAGAGCCCTCTAGCGGAGAGGGTGTTATGTCCCTAGGACACGACCTCGGAACGCCTCTCTGTTTACTGGCCAGCGAGGCTCGGAACACGTCTACGGCGGATATCGTCGGCGACCTGTGCAACAGTGCGTGACTTATTGCACGTGTAGTAGCACGTATATATGTATATATATATATACGTGTGTGTATATACATGTATACATGTATATATGTATACATTGGTATACGTGTATATGTTGGTAAGTACGTTAGCAAAGTAACATGCAGTGCCTTTTTAAGGATTTTAAAGTGGTGGGGGAAATTCAAACAATAATTATTTTATTTACACTGAAAAAAAATCGAATAAAATATATCTACTGATTTATAATAGGATATATAAATAGGATTATGATATAATTCATTGCGAAAAAATGTGATTTTCTCTGTGAAAAAATCCAAAAGTTGGGGGGAAAATAATATTTGAGGAGCAGTTTCCCACAATAAACCCCTTAAAAAGCACTGCTACTGTACACACATCTACTATAGTACATATAGTATACATAGTAGGTTAAAGTGATGTATTTATAAAAGATTGAAGGAAACCTACAAATTAGGTTGACATTAATTGATCAATTCAATATTTAAAAGTTTAACTAGATAACATCCCAAGTCAAAACCCCTTTTTATAAGCCCCATTCAATCTTTTAACCGTGTATATTTAATTATATAATATTTAATGTAAAACATTTATAGATATATAATGAATACGACATATTTATTATATAATATGATGTTATATATATATATATATGTTATCTATGATGTTATCTATGTACTTGTATTATTCCTTATATGGTGTTAGCTATATACCTGGGTTCACATGCAACATTGCAATTAATATCCACCATCTTTAAACTTAATTTTGGTCTTGATCTATTTAGAAATAAAAATTAATAAAAATTAATAACAATTAATTATATCTAATTAATATTTCCTATAGGTATAATATTTCTGTATATATAGAGTATTATTTGAACTGATAATCGATATTGTAATTAATAAACACACGGCGTTCATGCAATATGGTGAAGTCACACATCCTTTCACGTCACGTGTTTATTTAATGATAACAACGACGACTTAATATGCACCTGTGTTCTTCGCGTATTCGTTCAAAAGAGCTCTTGCGAGAGCTTATGTCCGGAAGTGAGGCGTGCGAGAAAGGAGATGACGGCGAACCGGAAGAAGATGGCGTCACATCCGGTGAAGATGTGGCCGACGGGTTTTCCATGGTTACGCTACGCTGCCTTGATTTGATTGGCTGAATATAGATATAACGATCATGTGATCGAGTCGGCTTAGGTTTATAACTATTTCATTGTTTACTTATATGTCGTAATATTATTTCTAGAGACTTATAGATAATATATATATATTATATATGCAAATTAATACAAACTTATTACTAATTTATTTATATAATATAAATTATTTAAGCAAATTATCAAAATTAATTAAAATTTATTTTCTAAAATCCACCTATTCCTTAATTACGATCTTAACAAAAATATATAATACGAGTTTAATATTTTAATATGTTTTTGATATGCATTGTTACCATGTCATACATGTATACGATTATTATATAATACGTAGGCGTGTTTGATTGACAACTAACGGTTTTCTTGTTAACCAACACCGACACTGTTGCTCTCCTCGATAGTTTCTGAAACGGAGGGGTTAGTAGTAAAACGATAGCCAAGCGAAAACAAGTGAAATCATAAATGGAAATAATAAACATAATCAGATAATCAGGGGGTGATAGATAACGAGGGGCGTAACACGTGACTTAATTAAGAGTGACAGGCGAAGGTGAACGGTGCGATAAAGTCGCGATGGATACGCATTAAAGTCGCACACACGCACACACATAGATATACGCACACCCATATCATAATATTGAGTTATTAAACAATCATTAGCAAAATACGTGACAACATCTATAGATATGCATATATGTACATAGTGTTCAATGTACATTGTACACTGTATTATACTTATCTATACAATGTACATGTAGCGTAGATTTACGCGAGTGTTTTATGATGTTATGCTCTGAAATTAGCGATCACATCCAGCTTCAGCTTCAGCTTCAGCCTCAACTTTAAAGCCGAGGCGATACTTCAGGCGAATAATTATCACGGATTTAAAATAGAACGTGTTTGATATCAGCGAATATTTGCGAGCCACAATTCTATGCGATGTTGTAGCTTTACCACAGCGTTGTATTATAATGTTTGCGAGTCCAGAAGTAAGTATGGATATATGTATTAATTTAACGAGTTGTATAATGTTTATACACTTCTATTGCAATACGTTATGATTTTATCCTGGATATTAAATATATCTTATCGCATATTTTCAGTTTTATCTCAACTTTATACATATTATTTAATAATAGATGTTATTTTCGTATTTAAATTAAATTTACAAAGGTCTAATAAAATATTATTAACCGAAAAAATCTGCATAAATGATAAGCTAAATAATATATTATGTATCTATTATAGTATACTACTATAGGTGTAACAATTGTTTCAATGTTACTGTAATGCTTGTATATATAATATAATTGTGACGTATATGATATATTCAATAATTATAACTATAGTACTATGTAATGAATAATGAAGTATACTTCATATATTATATTATAATATATTATATAATATTAAATATTAAATAATTTTATAAATTAAATTTATTGTTGTATATATTTAAACGAACCATATAGCATATTGGTATTATAATAATATTAATAATACTATATATGAATAAGTAAATGAAATTTATAATAATTAATTGTACGATGTTGTTATTATATACATATTGATACGCATATTAAATTCGTACATTAATACTTTTTACAAATATTCATGTTTAAAACAAATATTGCAAAGCTTTTCTTAGATTATGCTACATAAGCATTTTCTAGTTAATAAATAATACATATATTTACACACAAATAACAACAATATTGCGTAACACGATAAACACGCAACACTTCACACCTATAGGTGTGGCGATAATCTGCTATAAACAATGAGTCCGGTATCTTAACTCTACCGCTAGATAACTTAATGGTACGATAATGGTACGTTAATGATAACTTAATGATAACTTAATGATAAGCATACGAAAACAACGAAGCACCAATCCCGAACCCACGACGAACCTAATTGCTTACGAATTCACTCTCGAATATATGTAGTGGAAATTGTGGTGAACTATCTTAATTAATATTAATACAATATAATATATGATATAATATCGGCCACGCCTACATGCATGCAGCCCAAGTTAAATACTAAACCAACAGACGTTCTTGGGTTGGTAACATTATTAAGGTCGATATTTAACATGAGCTATATGTATGAAGACGTGGCGAATATTATCAATGCATACCGTTAACAAGTAGTGCACCACGATGTCCACATCATTATGCGTGTACGCGCGAACACACGCACCTACGAATGCACTCATGCGTGACCGAATTCGAGAGCGAACTCGTTAAAAAGGTCCGCCGTAGTTGGGAAACGTACGATTGATGGAAGGGGACGAGGATGAGGAGGAGGGTGGTGTGGAGGTCAAGTGATGGGGAAGTGAGTGGCAGGCTAAAAATGCGGCGTCGATGCTCTTTCGGGAGTTTCTCCTGAACCGGGGCATGTATTCCTTGAGTGGGCGGAGGGGTGGGGGAGGGGAGGCGACCATTAGACGGGCAACGGTGTCCATGATTACAATACTTACATATATCTTAAATAGGAATATATATATATATATATATATATATATATATATGTGTATATACTTAGATATATTTCTTGTATAAATATTAAATAGTAATTTATGAAAAATCGAGATTATAATATATCATAAATATCCGCATACATATTCGAATAAAAGATATAAATGGTACGTTCCCATAGAGAACACGAGGCAGTATTTAGCGGTATTGTGTCAGTGATACAGTATACGTTTGTCCAGTTGTATACCACATAGATGTATCTGTGCAGGTATTAGTAAACCAGTAGTATTATTCCTATTCTAGCACAAATATACTTATTGTTTATTTATATATTTGTTATATTATATTATTTATACATTTGTATATTATTACATATTTGTTTTGTGTATACAAAACCTACATATATTTAGGTTTTTAGTTGATATTATAATTATCTTATTTTGTTTATTTATACATTCGACTTTATATATGACATATATGCACAGAACAGCAAACACACGTATATATATAACACACACATTTATATATATATATATATATATATATATATATATATATATATATATATATAAATAAATGTTTCAATAAAATCTGAATATATTTAATAAATTAACTAAAAAAATTTATTTGTATTTATAATGTACTCAATATAAAATAGTATATAATTCATTATGCAGTATATACTACTCTAGTATATATATATATATATATAGAAGTATACTTTATACTATAGTATATATATAGTATCCTATATACTATATAACAACTGTTTTAATGAATAACATTTAATTTCATATATTGTTTACGTCTATACTTTACCCATGTATTACATTATATATATATATATATATATATATATATATATATAATATGCGTACTAATTGCATTAAGTCGGTGTATACTTGCGAGTCTTTGAACTAGTTGAACACATTAATAATGTACAACGTACATTTGTACTCATGATTAATTATAGTTTATCACGTGACTATCGAGCATCTTGGATACTTTGATTTGTTTGAATTAATAATTACTAATTATATAAATATATATATATATATATATATATATATATTGATGCAGTTAATTAATAATAGTTAATTAACAATACCTAAATTAATAAATAACAATTTTAGCGGCCTAGATCGATATAGAGCGACGTAGTACGCGGCGTCGCTATATCGTCCTATAGGCTGGAAGCCCTCAACACTACCGCGATGTCACCTATAACGATATCACGTGACATTACTGAGAAGCGCATGCGTGAGTAACCTTAGCATCTGTACCTCGTCGTGACTCACCCCCTGTAGATAACGATACGATTAGTGATCAGTGATTAATGCGAACTACATGACTAATAGCTATGCAGCTTCGAAGGGATATTAGGGCCATATATAGTTATAAATGAAAACTTCATCTAAGTTCCTGGATGGGATCCACAAAATATGTTGATGTGTATGAGTGTTATATGTTTATTACAAGGTTTATCGTAGGCTTACATACTTCCTATTATATATTATTAAGGTGCCGCCCCCATATACAATACGTATATACCGAAGGGTATATAATGCGTTATACATGTATAAACTTACTGCCGTACGATATCGTATCTGTAAACAATAGATATGGCACGTTATATAACTGTTGTACAATAATGGTGTAATAGTCACGTGGTAAGTGTCATCCCAGTACATAATAATCTATGATATTGTCAACAATGTGCCTATATTTGCGAATTTGTTGTTGATATATATTATGGTATAATAAATACGGTATTATAAATTATAGAGAAGTAAATTTCAATTAAGATTATAGGTATATATATTTATACATATATTCTATATTTATTTGGATACATTCTTGATTTCTCACACTCATATTTTCATAATATATATTCATCATTATATTCATAAATGGTATGTTAATTCGATAAACTATTATATATATATATACAATAGTGTATGCAATAGGACATATCATAATACTACCATTAAGATATAAAATATTTAATATTAATTATATATTTACTTTTAATTATATTCAATTCGTCGTTGAGGTTACTAATATTATTTCAATTAATATACTAATTATATATATAGCCTATAGGCCTATATATATACATACTAAATAAATAATTTCAAGATACTTATTTATTAACATCATTACTACTATTAATACTGTTGAAACTAACCACTTTCAGAAGCTGTGCGCAGGGGTCTCCTGGGTAATAGTTGTAATGCAATGAAAATGTGAAATTTTATGAATATAATATTATAATTTGTTAATATATATATATATATAAATTTAATATGTTTGATTATTACTATTATTATTGTCATATCGATTAATAAATAAAATATACATTTAAATTTGATAATAAATCGTGTTCATATAATTTAACATGTCAGAATACAATATATATATATAGGATACATTTTAATTATTATTAATAAACTATTATAATTTATTTTACATGT